>VYXD01010641.1:839958-937500 GCA_013397195.1 Hylia prasina | reverse complement strand
TTAAATTGTACTTCTGACTTGGAGTCTCTCACTGATTTT
Source organism: Hylia prasina (assembly GCA_013397195.1). Taxonomy (NCBI): domain Eukaryota; kingdom Metazoa; phylum Chordata; class Aves; order Passeriformes; family Sylviidae; genus Hylia; species Hylia prasina. The sequence goes on along the minus strand of VYXD01010641.1, from coordinate 937,461 downwards.
GCTTTCAAACCAGCACAGAAGTGTATGGAAAAAATAAACTATGATGTAATCATAAATAGGTACATTTTCATCTTGCATACATGGCCTTATACATGTTCCCCTCTTTGACATAATGTAAAAAATTAATTAAAAACTCTAATAGTCTAATATAAATACTGAAGACAAACAGTGGAAAATGCCTGATTATGTATCACATAATGCATGTATGAATATGATAGTGCCATGTCAGAAAGAAGACCTTTACAGTTTTTCCACAGGTGTTATTACTTCTCTGTCTTCATTGATATTCAACGTTGTTGCAACTCAGACTTGAAATTAGGTATACACTTAACTAATCCATTGAATGGCTTTCATACTATATACTTGGTTGACTTTACTTGTAGTTTTCCTTATCTCATGGCACACAGAAAGAGGCAGAACCATGAAACAGAGCAACTTGTCATGTTTCCCACACCTTGTTTTGAGGAAGCATTTGTAAAGAGCTTATAGAAGTTTAATGATGCCTTAATCTCTAAAAGTTCAAACAATATGGATTGTTGCATAAGGTATTGTGTCAATGGGTTGCTTACAAACATTCTTGTAAAAGTACAATCAGAATGTCATTACAAAACATGAGATAAATTTAGTACGCATTATATGCTCCTTCAGTATAAAATTACCCCTGGTTTTTTGTAGTCATATAATCCTACAAAAAGACCCAAAGTTCAGACCTAATTAGACATTAGACATTAGACCTTTTAGAATTTCAGAAATGTATGCCCAACACAAAGCAGCAACAACATTCTAGATGTCTGTTTAACACCAGCACAATTCTGAAAGACTGGTGCAGGGATGCATAGGAAGCCAATAGGCTGTAGAGTGCCATTTGCTCTTTTACTTTGCATTGTTCTTTGTCTGCTCTTAGCTCCCTCAAAAATAGTGACACACTGATGCTTTCAGTCTATGGAAGGTCACAGGTCTATCAAAGACAGATGCAGCATCTGGCATGCAATACAGGAAACTACACCTACAGCTCTACCAGAGCATACCCATGAGGACAACAGGGACCCACTTTTCTCATTTAACCTTAATGTTCACTCTGGGGTTTTTAAAACAATATCCTTCATGTGTTATCTACTCTACATGTGGGAGATAAGTCTGCATTTTTTGTTTTGAAGTACAGTTCAGCTCAGCCTGAACTGCATGAAGAACAGTTTTGAGACATTCCTCAACAAGAGCATGAGCTAAAGCTGTAAACTGCAATGCTGGTATTTCAAGAAATGCAGACCCAGAGCAGAGTCCCCAATGTTGTTGCAAGCAACATTTATATGTAAAGCTTTTATTGCTGTAGTCAAGGAAGACAGACATGTATTCAGATGAAGGAAAAAACTTTAAGCTCCTTTCCAACCCAAAAACAAAAAAAAAAAACCAAAAACAAAAACAACAAAAAACCAACAACAACAACAACAACCCAAAGAAAAAAAAAACAAAAACAAAAACAAAACAAGGCTTCATTCTTGAAACATGAGCCCTCAGGGAATTTATCATAATGCTTCCAATCTTTTGCTCTTTTTCATAGCACAAAAACATAAAAGAAGAAATTATGTTCTTAAGCTAGTGAACCAATGAAATGAGAAGACATGAAGAAAGAGCATTCACAAATTATTTTGGCAGCAAGCTAACACTTTCAGAACTCTCTTTTGTGCTGCCCTGAGTGTAGAGAGAAAACTCGATTTGTTGTGAGATTTTAGTCAATGTATTCTAGAGTTTTATGCATATTTGGGAGGTCCCCAGGGGAAAGCTTTCTGCAAATTCAGAAAGCATTTCTAATTAATTAAAAAAGCTTTTGTTTCTATGTTCTTATTGAATTTTTGTGGCATTTTCATGCTAAGGCTTCTTGAATTATATATAGAAGCCATTAATCAGAAGAAACTGATGAGGATTTTCAACATTCCAAATTTGGGCACTGTCATCTCCCTTTAGACAGCCGAACAGCTAGTCTAATTTTAAAAAATGCTGAGCATCAAGAAGTTTCAAATTAATTCCAAAGAACTGCTTTTCTAAGGTCCTATCTAAACCTGCAACCTTTTGTTCACAGCTGCAGATGCTGAGGAAAGCAGGAAGCACAGCCCAAGCATACAGGTATGTCCTCCTGAGCGCCTTCAAGGTATTCAGCATTTGCAGCTCAATTTTATTTACACTTCAGGAAGCACTTCTGGAAAAGTGAAGATCCTGTTTTACCAAGTCCCAGAGTGATGAGAGAAAGGAATTTTAGGGGGGTGACTGCTTCAAGCATATTCCTATATGCAATCTCCTCTAACATCCTATGTGTATCCTCTCTTTTCTTTTTTTTCCCCCCAGCTTTCTCAAAGATCTCATTTCCATTTACAAGCACTGCACCAAATATTTTCTCTACTGTTACTAAACTGATTGAATGACACATCTTTTTTAACCACCTCCATAGCATTTCAGCCCTGCCTAACCTATGAAACAGCATAAACAATGAAAGTCCCATCACATTATGCCACTGAAAGTTACATTACATAAAATAACACCAATGATGCATAGTTCAGAGACCTAACTGTAAACATATTTTGACAAAAATAACTAAACTATCTGAGCAATAACTAATAATAAAATAAATCTTAAAGAAAAGAATGAACAGAACATTACAGAAATAAGTGAGTGAGTACAGCCATGCCTGAGATAAAATGGCCACCCATGCTATTTGACAAGAGCAATGCAATTATCTAAGGGGAAAGAATACTCCAAGCCAAGAGAATTATGAGACAAAAATGATGGACAAGGAGAGAGGATTCATACTTCATGTTTTCACTCATGTAACTTCATAAACAGTATGTGTTGCAAGAAAAACATAATAAAAGAGGGAAGCAGCAGGTTGTCTTTCAATCTACAGTATCATTACTAAATTATTTATCTTTCACTCCCCTTCACTCCCTCCTCCAGAATGATCTGGTATCTCCAATGGCAAAGAGGACATAAAATGCTAAAACTAAAAATACTTGCAGCTTTCTGGAGCTATTCTGTGACTACATGCACTTTGGTTTACTGTAGTGAAAATATAAACCGTGTAATACAGCAGGAATTAATTTATTATGAACAATAACGTGGGTCCAGAAACAAAAACACATCTTTGTAGTTGCGCTTTATGATTCAGATTCCCTGTGGCTTGAAACACATTCATCAATCTCATGGGTATTTTTACAATGCAGTAAAGTTTAAAATACAATTTATAATTAAGACTGATGAATACTGGGTATGTATTAATGAACATAAGGAAGGGGTTTATAAGATATACCACTGTGGCACATGTGTAACACCTAGCATAGGAAAAGCCCTCTGGATTCATTTTAGTAAGCTGTTTCCTGTGCTAACTAGTTTGTTTTCTAAAAGAACATAATTAATCTAAATGAATACCACAGAAGATGCTTCAGCCATTGAAAAGTAAGTTTTAAAGGTGCAATATGATGCAATCATATAATGACAGGAGTAGGAAGTTCAAACAAGTGAAGATTGTTTTGTGTCTCACACCAACCTCTATCCAACAGTACTGTATGCTTATTTCTATCCCAAAACTGTGAGCTCTCAAGACACCATTTTATATCCCAGCCTAGATGAACAATGAACAAATGTTTTCACCTATTTAGGAAACAAGTTTGATCCCTACCGTGAGAGCTTGTCACTTGATCAAAAACTCATGGTAGCATTGTTATTTTAAACTCCTGAACTGGTCTTTTCAGTTTAATTACGTATTCATACAAGTATACTATAATAAAGATGCCAGAAGCGCTTGGTTCCTACCCATAGTAAAGAGCTGAATTTTATTTAGTAGATTAAAGAATTTTATCTGGTTACTGAAATAGCTCATTCAAAATCTAAAATTACAGTTCTAGAAGTGACACCATATTGCTTTGTTATAATGGTAGTAATATTTCATGCTTGCTGATGTCACTTTCATGAAACACCCTGTGTCTAACATCATAATGTTTTCTTGAAACATCATGCAGTGATATGCATGTGAGGTTATGGTTGCTGAGTTTCATACAAGATGAAATCCACTGAGGGAATAACAATATTCACAAGTAATACCACTTTTATGAGACACCAGGATGTTATACCAGAACGAAATATATTACTTCGAGCAAGATTTTGTTTATCTGGGAACCTATGAATGAACATGCACAATAAAAACTCTAAAAAGTTACTTTTTCTACAGACTGCAACTGTTTTCCATGACAATATTTCCATGACAATATTTCAGAAACAAACTGTATCACTGTACCTGAGCTAGAAGTACATCTGACTGTAGGAAATACCCTACCATGGCAATCACACCTGGAGAGCTGAAATGTGAACTACTTTCACTCAAGTTACAACTGTTTAAGTAGCTCAGCCTTCATAGAAGAAAGTGTCCAAAATTCCACACATTCATTTTGAATCAAATAAAGGCACCAGATATTTCTCATTAATTTCTTAGGGTTTTTTTCTCTGCAAGTGCAACAGATTTATTAAAATACAGGGGGTTTTATGAACTGCTCTTTAATAGGTTTGGTTTTATTTAAAAATTGCATTACCAAAAGTTCTCCATTGCTCTGTAGCTAGGAACACATATTCTTTTTTGACTTTTAAACTAAAATAGATCTGGCAACGTAGAACAAACAGGTGGTCTGTGTTTCTACTTCTGTTCTGTATTATTCTACTATACTTTGGTTTTATCTGACATTGAGAGGATTTCAGTCAGAATGGGAGACAGAAGATGTTAGTTGCTCTTCCTGTCCAATTAAACCTATTAATCCAGAAGTCTTAAAATACATTGCAAAAGAAGATGCAACTTATACATAATGTAAGGCAGGGGTGTATCAACCTCTCAATTAAAAATTAAGGAAGCTGAGAGGAGATATCTTAAGAGACTTTCTCAAGGTCACACAAAGTCAGGAAGAGCCTGCCAGTAGATCGTCCCAACCCAGAAAAATAGACAAGATACAGACTTACATACATATCCTTATATCTGTGCATGTTTTCAAAATATCTTATATTTCCTTTCATTTCAGAACAATTTCATATTTTCAGCTGTAATGCTAAAGATAAATAATCAGTTTTCAGGCTGATGAACAAACTGGGTTTGAATGCTGAACTCATTAAGGACTGAGGAGAAGCTCACAAACCACCCTACAGAGGCAGTCTGACACCAAAATTTGCAGGCTGATGCAATGCATAGCATGCTCCACATGTATTGATGTTGACAGAGGAGGAACATTATGCCTAAAACATCATCTCCCATACAATTAATTAATCAGAGATGGTATCTTTAAGTTTTCTTCATTTATTTCTGACATTTGACAGCTTTGGAGAAAGGTACCATGAGAAATATTTTATTTACCTTTTACAGACAACAGGTGCAAGTAACAAAGCTAGTTTCTTAAATGTAGGCCATAATAAAAGGCAAAGTTAATTACTGATTAACAGAAAAGCAATTGTTAAAAAACAAGGTATGACTGAGGTCATACATTGCAATGATTTATGACTGTTTTCCAGAAAACATTCACTGAAAAATTATTTGTAAAATTATGTTCCTCTAAGAATTAATTAATCTAAAAGCTTTAAGAAAACATAAAAGCACAATAATCAGAAAATTGGGTAAGCAGTTTGCTCTAATTTATAAAAAGAAAATTTGTATAATTGATTAGTCTGAGAGCAATTACAGAGCTGGCAAAGCCTCCAAAGAACCAGCTTAAGAACAGCATACTAGTAATTGTTTTTTATTCATCTTCCCAGTACACTTATTTGCAAAAAAATAGCCAGAATTGCTGTTCAATTTTTTTTGGACGTAAAGGAAACAATATTATGCATGTGCAAAAATGTGCTCTCGACACACCCCACTATCAGCCTGCTGTCTGTGACTAATGGCAAAAGAGAACTTCAGTCACATCAGTCAAACAGACAAAAACATTCCAGCTTGGTTTATAGGCCGTATGAAAAAGACCTTTGACAATATTCTGCATCAAATTCTTTTTAATGTTTCAGAAATCATCCTCCTGTTTGTGATCGTCAGAAGGGTCATATGAGGGAGTTTGGGATATTTTTTTCTTCCAGAAGTTGCAGTGATGGCCACATGCCACCAGAGTGCTTGTGAGGAGCAAGCCTGATAAATCATCCACAACTAAATTTTCAATATCACTGTCTTCTACATGTGGGAGACTGGAAAGAAAATTTATCTGTGATGGTACATAAAGTACTTCAGTGGCCACATCTGCCCTACAACATCTCAGATGTGAATTTACACCACAGTAGAGGGCTGGAAGCTCTCTATCAAAGGATGTGAGAGTGTTTTGCAACAGTGACTGCTGCTTACTATTTCACATTTGTGTGCCATAGAGAGAGCTATAGATGATCAAAGCCAGAGTGAGATTTTGGGGTGAAGAAACACCAAGTAACTGAGAAAAGAAAATAATGTAATTTGAGATGTGTGTTGTTTATTTGAGGTTGCTGCTATAACAGGGCACAAAATACACTATAGCAGAAAATCCAGAATATCCAAAAGTGCCAAAGGCAGGGTTGTTCATGTAGTATAGAGTATATGGCATATGAATACTAAGTCCTTTTGCATCAGGAAACCTCATAACTAAAAATGACAAAGGACATGTAAGAAGAGATGTGACCTCTGACCAGTAACAAAGGAATATTACTATTTAAGATCTTGCTCCTCAGTTCAGTTCAGTGTTAGCTCTAAACACATGCTTTAATATCTTTTGACTTCCAATACATGCTTAAATTTAAGTTTGTATATACCAAACTTTTTTCTCAATCAGGAGGTGGCATTATGTATCAATAGTAAGCAGATGTAGGTGAAAAAAGGAAAAAAAATTCTTGGAGGCGGAAACTGAAGTGGATTTCTTTCCCTCCACAGAAATTAAGAACTTATAGAAAAATCAGTTGTACAGGTTTTCAAATAAATAGAGCTGTATTACACCTGCACTATAATACCTATGGACTTTTGTCTACACAATGAAGAATTGCAGAATCCCCATAAGTAGAAACTTTTAGCATATGCATAGCACATCTTAAAGCATAAAGCAAGGTCCTCAGATACATTTGATTTTTCTCTCCAACAAACATTCCAATGATTTTTATCTGTTAAAACAGATTAAATAGCCCATGAGAGTCATTGATAGACTACAATCATAATTTAGCAGATATATTAGAAGATATTTTGAGTAGCATTATCATGCAAAAAAACCCTAGAAATGATATGTATATGTATACGTATAGGTGTATGTACATGTACATGTACATGTATATGTATATGTATAACATACAGACATGCAAGTGTCCAGGGACTGAGAGATATATGTCTACACTTACACATATTTTCACATATGTGCGCATGAACATTGTTACAAAATATCAATTACCTCCTTCAAGTTTTACTGTTGCATCTGCCCAGTTCAACATTACTAATGGTAAAATCAGCCTGAAGGAGTCGATCCCTATGTTCCATAATTAATTTTCTTCTTTACTTCTGCCATAGAATTCTGCTTTCCTGGATTTTACAGTTATACATATCAAGTGAATTTCTAATGCTGTCAAATGTCACTTTAACAATATGGACACATCTTTGGCAAAAAAAAACAACGAAAAAGCTATCTAGAACCACTTAATGGTTTGTTGCTTTGCCATTATTCAGAATAAAGTATCAGTGGACATTTAATTTTTCCAAAACTTTAGGTTAATCCTACTGCCTGGTTTTTATCCCATGACAGCATTGCAGTCACCTAAATTCAGACTACATGTCACCCACCATGCTTAGAAGTGCTGCATGACTCAGTTGAAAACAAACAAACAAACAAAAGGCTACTTGTAAGTAACTGTAAGTCATATTCTATGCTCAGATGCACCTTGTGTTCTTACTGCCATTAAGAACACAAGATCAGAACACACTGGTGATGTCAAGAGTTTCCCCTTTGAGGCTTTGTTGGAATTGTTTTCTGGCATTTTTTTCACCCACTGACAAGAAATCTGTGAATTGCCTTATGGACAATCTTACAGATTCCATCCTTTAAGGAATCAATGTCAATTTCCTTTAGCTGGATGACCTAAATTTGAGGCCTATATTTCCTCCTGCTTATCCTTTATCAGTGTCATAAATAAATCACTGTAACACTCAAATTTTTCAACCTGATAAAATACAGTGTCCTTATATAACTTTTCTCATAGAGCATGTTATCAGATTCTGATATATATTGCCCCATGATTTCACAATTTCTTGGTCATTTATTTTAAAGTCTAATTCTTATCAGTTACTTCCCTCTGCAGCTTCATGAGCAGTTAAAAGCTCAAGTTACTGCTTCTCTAGATTGTTTCCTACATCATTCAGTATCCTACCAAACAGTTTACTCAGAATCATTTCCAGAAGCATTGGGTGTTCTTCCAAATATGAAAAATACCTGAATAATAAAAAATTGTGATCTAGCCAAGCTTTGATTAATACTGTTGTACTGGTTCCAAACTGATTTTTAGAATGGCAAAATTTAAAGAAAATATTATATGAGCTTACCTGTGAACTCAAAGCTATCTTTTGCTTGGAACATTGGGCAATCACAAGATCAGTTCTATGTCATATACACTGCAACTTTTCCCACCTTGCTGCAGATGACTTGCTGACAGCTTGTGGTAACATGAACAATGCATGTTACCATATATTAGCTCTTCCATCATTAAAGTCTCTAAGTCTTTCAAAAAAAGATGATGACACCACTCTTCTCTCATACTTAATTTACTGACCTAGCAAATATACCTAACATTACTACAATTTGTTCCATATTTTGTCAGAATTTTTTTTAAAGAATATCCACTTTTTTGTTAATTTGGATTACTGAACCTTTCAGTGCATTTAGTCACAAAGGATTTTAAAAGCTGAGAGAAACTCATGGAAAAACAGAGGCAAAACAAAAAACCTCACAATAGCCACCATTTGAGATCAGTTGTTATATAATTCTTGGCAATTCTGAACAAACTAGGATTAGATAGATGAAAAATATTTTTATATTAAACCAGATATCATAAAATACCATCTTCATTAATTTGTAACACTCCATAAATACCAGAGCAAGTATTTTCAATCTCCTAACAAATATATGCTTATAATTGTACAGATAAGAAAAGCAGTTAGGTATGGTTTACAAACAAGACTTTTTCATTGGTTTTGTGACAGAATGTGAAGAACTTAAAACTGTCGAATTATAGCTGCTTAACTGTAAAATGATTCATCTGTCTGCTTTTGTTCTGAAGAGCCATTCTAAATACTGCATTTGACTGTGCATTTCTGTGTGGCTGAATGTACTAAACAAATTCTATCAGGTTTCCAGAGATGAAAGAGATTGAGATGAAACAGCTTCTCACACACAATCTGGTCTCTTTGATTACATTTACACACCCTCCAGTCATTCCACAACCCCACCAGTCCTTTACTACAGCTTTCAAGCTGTGACAATTTAGATAAGTGAAACATTAAATAGCTCATTATAAGTCCACTTCTGCACCATAGGAATTGATGGCGGCGTTGCCATAGACTTCAGCGGGAGTTGGATTACAGTTTGAAACGCATCACGTATACATTCATCAGAAACATTTAAAATTCAGAGACTTTCAAAACTTCTTCAAATCAGTTATACTGAACCAATCTTACTACAAATCAGGAAGACATGGTAGGGCAGTTTTTAGAGTACTACAAAAGCTATTGAAATGAAGCTTTACTTGTTCTGCCCTTTTCATCCAAATCTCTTGCTATGGATTCTGTGACAAGAAATCATCAGGTAGTGAAAAGCTGTTTCCAATAAATTTAACATAATTGAATAAAAAGAGCAGGGACAGAAAACTTTCAAAATTTTCTTCCAAAAATAGGCAAAATATTTATCAGTGAAGAAGCTACCAGGATGCACATAATTCAAGGTTCCAGCTTATAAGAAATCTCACAAGCAAGCAGCTTTTTGATTTAGTGTAAAAGATACTAGTCCAATGTAGTCAGAATGAGACATATTCCAAGTGAGTGTCCATTTCCTTAGCTCTTACATCAGACCAAAGAGGGAAAGCCTGACCAGCCTATGATACAATAGACAGACAGATTCTAAAAAAGCCAAAACAACTGTTCCTGGAAGAGGCTTTATACCTCTGTGCTATTCACAACAGCTCTTCTACCTGCCAAGCAGTTGGTTACTATCTATGAGAAAGGCCTTAATTCCAGATACATTTCATTATGCCTTAACACTATCATCCTGCATAGGTAAGGAACTTATTTGTTACTTTTTAAGAGGAGGTACTGTTGCGTGGCAAAATTGTGTCATTGCCAAATATCAAAAAAAGGCCCTGTAAAGCTCAGAAAAAAAAATAGGAAAAGTTTGTGATACATGAATTGTCATAATTTTCAATAGCTTATTTTCAGCTCTATTCAAGACAAGGAAACTGACTTGAATTCCTGAGAAATTTGAGGAAGATGTATGAAGTTCCTGCAACATCTGCTATCTTCTATATGAGATTTTATATCAAGTGAGCTGGAATCAATTCATTAAAACAACAATTTAACAACGTAGACAAGGGCACCAGGAAAGCAAGCAGTGGAAGAAGTAGTTTCAAGAGAAAGAATATGGCACGGACTTTTTTTCATTTGACCTGCAACTGTAAGGAAATGGCTAGTATCAGAGTCCCTTGTGAGGCATTGTGGTCTTACATTCAAATAAAACAGAATATTACCTTTTCTCGTGTTTTGTAAAGTATCTGATAGGTATTCAAAGGTTTAACTTAATTTTTTTGGTTGACAGAAATATTCAGAGATAAGTCTCAAGTATTATTTTTAAGTCTTGTCAAGCAATTTGGCTGATCTTGTAAAAGATCACTATTTTAGAGCCTCGAGTTTTACCAGCTACATCTCAGCCCCAGTGCTTGGGCTTATACCCTGACCACCAGACCTGCTGCATGCCAGGATAAGAGACGCACTTTAGTTTCCTTCAGCAGAAAATCCAGATGTGAAAGTTTCTGTGCATCTCCCTGTAGTCCTACCTTTCCAGGTTTATCAAGGAATGAGGACTGGGCATTACTGTGCCAATTGTATTTAAGTGTAGACACAGCCATTTTCCTCAAACTGTCTAAAGCAAAGTCAGAGGTACCAACACTGGCACAAACTACATTTAGAACAGTTCAAAACTGAATCACACACTTGATGAATGACGTAGCACAGGTTTAAGCTTCTGCTTCAATTTTAGGCAAAATTTCCAAAATTTGTTATATTAGAGGATGTACATTTTCAAAAAACTGTAGAAGACATCTGGCCTTGAAATGCTGCATATGTTTTGCTCATATAGTTTAAAGCCTCATTTTTAAGTTACCTTAGTTCAACCAATACTTTCAGTAAAGCAAGTGCCACAGCATCTTCTTTCTTCTAGATATTCATGCAGCATATTTCACTGGAAGGATGAAAGTATATTGCTAAGCATTATCCCTCCTGAAACAAATCCCTTTTGGTCAGTACAATTGCCAAATTATAGCAACAGACAAAAAAAAAAAAATAGATTTACATATTTGTGTGTGTACATGCATGGAGACAAAAAAAACAAAACAAAACAAAGAAAACCAAAACAAACAAAAAAAAACCCCAAAAAACAAAAAACATTGGATCAGTTTAGAGGAAAGTGTTATGCTACATACTGATGTCAATTTACCACTTTCCAAGGCTAAAGACTTCTTGGTCATCATTTTCAAATAATATCTAAGGACTTAAAATTTTTTCACAGCCCTTGCTGTATTTGAACTACTGTATTAAAATGGCAGTTAACACTAAATTGTGTGACAGAAAAACAAAACGCCCGTTTAATGTTCAATCTGAAAGTTTATCAACTTTTCTCAACAACAAAACTCTAAGGCTGATTGAGCTGTTACAGTCATTTTAAGGTGATGCAAGTTCACTAATCTGCCCTGATGGCAATGGAGGCTGATGCAGGCACACTGGGCTAGAAAAGACAAGTCATTGTTGCAGGAATACCATGTTGATGTTCTGGAATTGNCTGCATTGGAGATAATACAGGTTTTTCAGCACAGCATGATACTATACCAGGAATGTAACTTCCCTGGAAGACAAGGTCCTATTGCTCTATTACAATGCTAACACTGAGACAGGTGCTGACCAGCCTCATCAGATCTCATGAAAGCTTTTTTAACCTTGCTAGATTAATTCCTAAATTTAATTGTCTCTTCAAAATAAGATAATGATCTCTTGTCTTACTCTACCAGGTTTTCTTTGGCTGCCTTTTTTTTTTTTTTTTTAATAAATTCATGCCCATTGCAAGCAGTTATTTTACCATCTTGTGAGGTTTAAGCAAGTTCTGTACAGAAAAGGGAAAAATAGTTTTATTGCTGAATTTCTTAATATTAAATATATATATATATTTCTTCTCCAAGTACACAACATAAAGCATTACTTCAAGCATATTAATTAACTAAAAGAAATGTATCTCACCACATAGAAGGCCTAATAGCCAAGGGGGCTTTAAATTTTATATATATATACACATATATATAAAAGGAAGAGTAAATCTTGATAATAATAGTTTTTCCTTCACATANGTCAGTACAATTGCCAAATTATAGCAACAGACAAAAAAAAAAAAATAGATTTACATATTTGTGTGTGTACATGCATGGAGACAAAAAAAACAAAACAAAACAAAGAAAACCAAAACAAAAAAAACCCCCAAAAAACAAAAAAAATTGGATCAGTTTAGAGGAAAGTGTTATGCTACATTCTGATGTCAATTTACCACTTTCCAAGGCTAAAGACTTCTTGGTCATCATTTTCAAATAATATCTAAGGACTTAAAATTTTTTCACAGCCCTTGCTGTATTTGAACTACTGTATTAAAATGGCAGTTAACACTAAATTGTGTGACAGAAAAACAAAACGCCCGTTTAATGTTCAATCTGAAAGTTTATCAACTTTTCTCAACAACAAAACTCTAAGGCTGATTGAGCTGTTACAGTCATTTTAAGGTGATGCAAGTTCACTAATCTGCCCTGATGGCAATGGAGGCTGATGCAGGCACACTGGGCTAGAAAAGACAAGTCATTGTTGCAGGAATACCATGTTGATATTCTGGAATCGCCAAATTACAGGAAGCACGTGAAAAAAACACAATTAAGAAAAAAGTTTTTATTTGCGCCCACAACAAAATACAATAATTAGTCTTTTCTGGCTATGTCTAATAGAGCTTACACCATTTGGCATACTGCTGTAAATAGGAATGAGCAATGTCTATAGTGATTTATTCTTCCCAAAGTCTCCAAAATACACTCAAAGCTTGACAGATAAGATGATGATGATAATAAACCATTTATCAAATTGAAATGCAGTCACCTCTGGGGTGAGCTGTGATATTAATATTTTCTTCTCTGAGTTCATTGTACCCCTTAGAGAGTAGCATTATCTGATTGGACTGCAGCTACAAAATTGCTTCAAGATCCCTTCCAACAACTGGGAGAATTTCCTCTGATTTATGGGGGCTAAAAACAAAGGTATTCATGCTGCTCTAAATCTGAGTGCCTGCATTGGAGATAATACAGGTTTTTCAGCACAGCATGATACTATACCAGGAATGTAACTTCCCTGGAAGACAAGGTCCTATTGCTCTATTACAATGCTAACACTGAGACAGGTGCTGACCAGCCTCATCAGATCTCATGAAAGCTTTTTTAACCTTGCTAGATTAATTCCTAAATTTAATTGTCTCTTCAAANTTTTTCCTTCACATAAATAAAGCTCATCTTTTTGAAGCATTTATGTTAGCGATATCACAGCAATATGTCATCCCTTCCTTATTTACTCTATTAAGAAACTGGAATGTTGATACCCACGTTGTACCCTTAAAAAAATACAATTAAAAGAACAAAAATGGTTCATTACTTCCTGAAAATCCAAATTTAAAACCAAGGAAACTAGTGGAACAAGTCACTGTTTCTCCTAAATAATATTTCAGCAGGAAGAAACATTATTAATTCTATTGACATCCCTTTAGTTTAGAAACAGAAATTTTAAATAATCCAGTAATATTTAAGCCTAGAGTTTTCTCTGATAGAAAACCTCAGTGCTGTAGAACGCATCAGTTAGCAACATTTCATGGAATCATTTGTGCACTTTGCTCATTGTAACTCATGACCACTCACCCCTACACTGACACTCAAACATGCACGAACAAATTATGTAGAGGAGAACATCACATTTTCTCTGAGTAAACATCACTTGTCACATCCCAAGAGTTCCATTAATAATTCAAGTTTTAAAAAAATTCAACTACAGTGTTGAAAATTAGACAGACTTTTTTAATTGCCTTACTACTTACAGATAGTTTGTGGAAAAGCAGAAATGCTGGCACAAGTGCAATGGAACCACATAACAGACATGCTGTCCAGAATGGCTAAAATACCACACTCCTTCCCATAAAGGACACAAGTCTTCACTTCCTTTTCCTCCACCAACAAAATCTCGCTGAGTTACTTAAACCAACACACAATTAGTTATGCTCTTGTTAAGCACAAAACTAATATTTTGCCTATTTTAATGCTATCTATTGCAATTTTCCACAAACTAATATGGCAATACAAGCAAGATATGCTGCGCATACTGACACAACCCTGCATATCAAATAACTAGTGAAATACTCATCTCTCTCCTCAGATGTGCTATTCATTTCTTGAAACTATATAATTGCCAAGTTAAAGTCCAGATTTTATCTGGGTCAGATTCACTTGATCTAAAAATAAAACTTTGTTCCCTGAAAGCATTCCAACTAGAGCAGGCATTCCCTTAAGCCCATAAAATAAAAATAATATCAGCATCAGAGATTATAAAATATGAACATAGAAATGGAACACTGAAAGGATTTGGGTTCTTTGAATCTGGAATATAAATTCTACAAATGTAGATCCAACTGCTTGCTTTACAGCAATATTACTGTAGTGGTTATCTCTCCTTTGAAACAGAGTCAGCTTTCATTCAGCTTTAGCGGGAACATTAATACTGTAATTTCTTACCACTTTGCAGCTTTGAAGGATGACAGAAATTAAATACAGAGGCAATTATTTTAGTTTCTACTGGAATACTGGTTTTCTTTTATGTGCACTTTAGAAATTCCAGTCTGACATATCTAGAAATTCCTTTTCAGCTCTTTTTATATTGGCAATGCTTCTAAATGATTGTGGTATTTTTAGTGCAATCCTTATGTTTTACCTAGTCTGCTGAAAAAGCTACCTACAAATGTCTCAGTTTGCTTCTCCTCCATACAAGCTCCAAATTTCTGATTTTGTTCCATTCTCTTCCTGTCCATTCCAACATTAGGAGTCACTCAATAACAAGAGGAAAAGATTTTTGGTGGTGAGAGAATGTGTCTTGGACACTTGGAACATGGATGCCCTTCCTCTCCACCAGCATCTTCTTTTCCTTGGGGTTAATTCTCTCCTACTTCTCCATTTGTGAAAGGGTAAAACAGATGAGCAATGCCACTAAGGAGACTGTAAAATGTGGATTTAGTAACCACAAAGTGCTCAGATGACCCAGCCAATTAAAACCAACCAGTCAGAAGTCAGCTATACCATAATACCCTGCCCAAGGACTGTATATCCCATTTCTCCCAGAAGTGTTGCCTGCAAAGGTCCAGGCACCTCCCACAGTCTTCCTTCACAATATTTTTCAATTTTTATACCATGTAATTTGCACAGGTGATAGGTGATAAAATGCCAGTTATGGAGGAAGGCAGACTGAAAACAAGCTCTATTTTTAGGAAATAAATAAACATCAAGGGCTTCCAACCTTTTTATGTTAAATCATTACCTGAACCAACAGGATTTGATCAAAGCAGAACAGTTGGATTTGTACTGTTGGGAACAAAAAGAAAATAAAGCTACACAGTCCACTCATACTGTTGCTCATCACTGCTGTGCTCATATAAACATGACTGTCAAATATTTTTCCTGCTTTAGGCTTCTTCTGGCAAGTCACAATAATAATAGCTTCTCAAACCAGAAGGGGAAAAAAGCACACCTAGACATATCATTATTTTGGAGGTCTACTTCCCTGTAATCCAGGATTACAGGATTGCAAATGGAGGAGTTTAAGGCATTAATTCAATATAAAAATAAAACCACCTGCAGTGGTGTATTTTATTATGTTCAATGTATTTTGTTAAGTTAATTAGTTGCTCTGTTGGTTCATTCTGTGTACCCCCACTGTTATCTACTGTATGGTTGTATCCCAAGTTTTCCCCTCCTTCCCTTGTTGTCAATCCCCCATTCCCCTCCTTCTGGCCACTGCCTGTCACTTGGTAGCTCCCCCCAAGCTTCTAGAAGTTTCAGGGGAGAGTGTCGTGTGACAGGACAGAACCAGAGGATATCTCTCCTACCCTCCCAGGAGTGGCCTCCTGGGATGTCCCTGATTCCTGGAGCTGNCCACGGTTACAGAAGAGCCACCGGATCATCCTGGCTTATCCGTAAGCTGGGCTGTACCACATTTGCCGCAGGTGTCAGGGATGGCCGTAACAGGTTAGGAGAGCAATCTCCTGGGGCACACCATGACAACCACCCTGTTAAAAAAAATTAAAAATCAATCTTATTTGGATTTTGTTGCAGGTTTCTTTTTTTTTGGAAACCTTTTGGAATTTGCTTTGCACAGCAGCTAAACAGAGCCTAGATTTGAGAGTTTATCTTCCTATATCTTGCAAGGCAACAATGGTTTCCAACTTGTGTGATCTTTCTTTGATATAGTAATAAAGGAACTTTATGGGTTCTTTACCATATGAGACAAGAAAAGTCAGCTCCAAAACTCATCAAAATCTTTTCCACACTTAGTCCCTATTTCTCTGGATAGGATACTGATTCCTCTTTACTGGTAAAGAGCTGCACCTCATGCAATGAGAAAAAAAAGCATCCTTAATAAAGGTCATTCTCTGTATATTGTCTATAATTTCCTTCCTAAATTTCCCCAGTGATTTAATCTTATCACACTGGGTAGGAAGTAACTCAGTGACTCATACTGCACACACCCCAAGAAGGAAGATAAACATTCGAAGGTCTGCTATGTCAATACCTTTTACATCAAAAAATGACCAATTCTCCTGTTCCATTTCCACACCTTTTTTTGCTTTCCATAATTTACTTCTCAGGTTGTTCGTTATCAGCTTTACTTGGTGTTCTTTTGATCTCTTACCACAGTTTGTTCTTTAGCTTCTCATTACCTGCTTTTTAAAACCCAGGCAACAACCACTAAAAGCCATTATGATCCCAACTGCCTTTCCCTCTTCTTGCTAGGGATATTTCCACTTTAATAACATCTTTACCAAGTGGTAAGTACTAGCTGAAGTTTAGATGTACCTAACTTCAAGGTGGGGAGGAGAAGAATAAAAATGTTGGCTTGGTCACCAAGGATCTGCTGGAAATACACACCTCTTTCTAAAGGAACTTAACAGACCCAAACGTTATCTATGCACATGCCAAACACAGAAAAGGAGAAAGACTAAACCAGTAAAGCACAAAGCCTAAAGGTCATTTTTCTCAACAAAGATGCTCACACTATTGCTTTTAGTATCAAAGCTTATCAAAGAGAAAAGCCAAATAGAAATAAGAAAGCACAAGCTTCCCTGTCCTGAACTGAGGCGATTATAGAAATGCCCATCCTTTGCTTTAGCTAGATGGAAGCCCCTCTACTCTGCTCTCATGTGACTCCACCTGGAGCGCTGCAGTGAATTCTGGGCTCCCCAGCACAGGAAGGACATAGACCTGTCATAGTGAGTCCAGAGCAGGCCACCAAGCTGATTAGAGAGATGGAGCACCTCTCCTATGAGGAAAGGCTGAGAGAACTGGGATTGTTCAGCCTGGAGAAGAGAAGGTTTCATGGTGACATAACTGCAGCCATCCAGTGCCTAAAAGGCACATACAAGAAGGCTGGAGAGGGATTTTCACAACGGCATATATTCATAGGACAAGGTGAATGGCTTCAAACTGAAGGAGGGCAGGTTCAGATTAGTTATTAGGAAGAAATTCTTTACTGCAAGGGTGGTGAGGCACTGGAGCAGGTTGCCCAGAGCACATGCCCAATACCTCAAAATGTTGAGGACCAAGCTGGATGGAGCTCTGAGCAATCTGGTTTAGTGTCCCTGTCCATGCCAGGGGAGTGTGAACTAGATGACCTTTAAGGTCCTTTCCAATCTCAGCCATTCTGACTCCATGAATACGCACAGCCTACTTCATAGCTTCTCCAGTGACTACTGCCCGATCTAAAATGCTGGGAATAGAATCTCTGATACCCATTATGTCATTTATTTAACAAGGTATTGTGTTGTCTTACATGAGTTAAGAAATTGGTGGGGGTAGGGGAGCTAAAAGGAGAGCTGGAAGTGTAGATAAAAGGGGGTTGTGGGGTTTGTTCGTTTGTTTTTTCTGGAGTTTTTTCCCCTCTCCCCTATTATGGGACAGATTTATAATTTAGGTTTCATTTGTTAAATTTACTCCAACCTACTTCCACACTAGCTGTATTACGCTAGCTCTTTTTTATTTTGGGGCAGTTGAGATTCTATCCTGAAGGTATTTTTCTGTATCCTCTGCAAAGCTTCTCCTATTACTGTGGCAGCACCAAAAGGCACATTTTCATTATGTTGACACCTTAGAGAAAAAATAGGTGCCAATCCTGTCTGGCCTGTAAATTTATTCCCTAGAAATACAAGAGCACAAAGAACAGTATGGACTCTTGTTGGTTGTATCCAGCAATTGATACAGGATGCTTAATCCAGGGACATTTTTAGATTGGGTAGGAGTTACCTGAAAGACAGCAAGGCAAGGAATGGCAAAGGAGACAATCAGCAGTTCATTTGGTACAAAGACTGTGGATCAGCAGATTGGTAAGAATGGAAACTTAAAAAGAAAGTTGAAGCTGTTTTGCCATGGCTCATAAGCAGGAGGAGATCAGAGTGGGAAAAACCAGTTTTGTTAGAATCTTTTGTTGTCATAGGTAATTTCCCACTGCTCAAAGGCACAGTAATAAATAACAGCTGTAGCTGGATATGATGTTTGCATCATCTGATTACATTGAAAGCAGGGAGAATAAAGCAGGAATAATCAGATGCTCATTTGGCTTTGCATATGATATTGGCCCTTGTCAGAGGAAAAGTATCAGCATATCTCAATCTCTGGGTTTTACTTTCCTATCTAATGAAAAAAGTAGCTTGAAGACGTATCTCCTCAATATCTTATTTTCTTGTTTTTCTTTTTTTCTCTTTTTCTCCTCCCTTACTAAAGCAAGAAATAGCATAAGGCAGGGAGATGTGTTGTATTTGAGAATCCTCAAAAACTAAATTTGACGAGCGAGCTTGTTTGAAAATATGAGCTGAAAGATTTACACCAGATAAGAGAATATGAAACCTTCCAGTAGAAAACTAATCTCACATGCAAAAAATTAAACAGGTTAAAAAGTAGTTTGTCATTGTCTGCCAGTGAAGTTATGCTTACTTCTTCCTACTCCTGTCTTCAAAGTGTGAGATGAAACTATTTTGGGATATTTCACTTTTAATATGGTTCTTTCTTTCACTGAGGAAGGAAAGTTATGATTTTCCTCACAGAAAAAGACAATCTTTATGGTCTCAGGGTCACCATTTATGGTCGCGACGAGAGCAGTGAAACAGGACTCACTGACTCCATATCAGAAGGCTTACTATGATTTATTACAGTTGACTCTTGTTCAAAGCTTGGGCTATTTCCTGCCCAGGTACAGAGCGAGCTGTCTTCTCCAATGCTCCGTACCGAAGAATCCCTGAAATGCTTACCACATCAGAGAGATAACAAAACTTCACACATTGGCTAAGAAAGAGAAACAAATCCACATCTCCTGAGACAGAGACACAGGACAGACATTGTTTACAGAATTTTGTGCTCTGGAATTTTGACTTTCCCATGAGAATATTTTTCTGCACGGAAATTCATTGTATGTTCACACAACAAATCTCCTTTCAATAACTTTTTTTGAGTATTTTTTAAATCTAAACTTGCATCCTAGAGCTAACATGCGCTAGATAAATAAGATCATCCTAAATTAAAGAACTTTGCATGTTCTTTGAAGCATTCTAGTGGTACATATCAGGAAAACTAAAACATGAAATTGAATCCTTTACATTAAATTGGAAGTTTGAATTTTACATCTGGTTTATGTAGAAAAGAGAATAACATTGTTTACAATTATATCTGAGAAAAAAAAAGTGCTTATAAAAAAAGTTCTTATAAAAAAAGTTCTTTTCTCAAAATAATATCCTGTATGCATCCCTATAGAATTTGCACACAATATCCTTTCAGATACTCCTATACTAACGTGCACCTTCAGTAAATTACAGTAGTCCAACAATGCTCAGCATGCTGGAGACAGGATGCCAAGTCTAGCATATCCTAGTTTCACCCACAATGACAAGGATTTTTCCACTTCAAAATTACATTCTCCCTTCATGACTTTCCTTGTTCAAACCTCTAAACTATTTTTTTTTTTAATGTTTTGGTAACAAGTATCTTCCAAATGCTTTGAAAAAACTATTAAAGTTTTCTGTATGCAACATTATTTTAATTTGACTTAGAAAACTTTTTCCTACTGCTTAAAATTTGCAGAAGGAATATACAAATCTTAAATATCATCTTTGAAATTTTGTATTTCTAGTGAGAGACATCATATTAATGAAAAAAAATTAGTTTAATAATTGCAACTTTTCTTTTCTTAAAAGTAAAAAACCCCAGGCAGTTATTCATTTTTCCCTTAAACTCATCTATCTAATTCCAACATGCACCTATTTCCTACCTGCAGGACTTGTTAAAATTTCGAAAAGCTGTCAACACTCAAGTATGAAAACAATCCTGAAACACTGTTGCAATAATAGAAGCCATCAACTACAAACCTCCCCTTAAAAATATCTTTTGAAGTGATGTCAGAGTTCATTGACAGGAACTTATGGGAAAAGGACCTTTATTAAGATTGTTTGTAAGTGTTTGTAAGTAACAGAACAGTTCTGAAGCCTGCAAATACTGTATGTTTCAACATGTGCATAAACCTAAGTAGAATAAGCATGTAGGAAGCAGAATTTCCATTCTTCATTGCTTGAATCAACTGATTTATGATATAAGAGTTTACTAGTCTTCACTCTAATGGAAGACACAAGGTATGTTTAAATCATATTTTACAAAAGAATAATTTCTTTTTCCTAGAACAACTCAGACAACTTACCCAAGCAGAAACTCTGATTTATTTTTTTTATTTAGACTTTGGATTGCACATGTTCTATCCTTCTTGGCCAGGAAACACTATAGTTGGGTCTCAGACAAAGACTGCTCAGGCTTGAAAGTCATAACCTACTCATTTGTTCTTGAATACTTCAGGAAGTTCGGGGAGAATGAACATCCTTCATGCTGCTGGGTTTTCTTAGGGATCACATAACAGCTAAAGCAAGCGACATGAAGATTTTTTTTTTTCCCAATAAATAGTCATCTTGCTTTTGTTGAAAAGATTAATGAAAAAATAAACCAAAAAGCTACCTGAGAAGTCCTGACAATGTTCCATCATCATGCAGATTTCTTTAGGTTGCTATACATACAACAGTCCTTGATGACTTTTCACTCTGTCTTTTCTATGCCTCTAAAATGATTGATAAAAAAGTCACACTTTGTTCAGTCCAAATCTTGGCCCCATGAGTGAAAGAAAATGTTTTTAACAAAGGCAGTAGATACATTGCCTTTCTGTTCAACTCACTGATGCTACTGACATTTCATCACAATATCATTTGTACTAAATGGTTTTAAGAAACAGTAAAATTACTATAAAACCATCAAAACTAGCATTTATGTCCCTTTTCCTCACCTGCTAATTGAGCATTATTCAAGCCTCCAAAAAACCAAGTGTTGTGTCACAAAGCATTAGTTGCTAAGCACTATGCTGTAGAAAGGAGTTTCTATTTCCTGCATTTTAACCAAAGCATTCAGTTGTCCATCTAAAACCGTCTCTAAGCAGAGGAAAGTTGACTATGAATCACACCTCTCAAGTACAGGTCCTTCAGGAACAACTGACAGACTAAAATATATGAATGGAAATTGATGGAGCAGCATTGAGAGAAGTCTGATGTGATTCCACAGATATTTTCTAAAACTCTAAAAGCTAACATCTGAAGAACAGTACATAAAAGAGTCAAGACATAAAATCCCATTACATGAGATATACTCCAATTGATCCTGCACTGCTTTTATCTTTTATCCTCAGCTGTACAGAATCATAGCATAGAACCACAGAATCCCATTCAGGCACTACCCTTTCAGCTTTGAAAAAAAACAGACTACAGTTTTTGTACCTAGATAGGTTTGTTGAAAGATTAATGGAAGATCTCTGCAAGCATCATTACACTGATTTTTCTAATGGTGAACAAGTTTTAAGGTCAGATAATTGGTGTGCCCTCAGGGAAACCGGATTCACAATTCCTTTCTTCTGTGCTCTTCCTAGGTGCCATGCAGACCAGTCTCATAGAGAATAGTGTTCTACACCTGTCAATAAGCACATGCCAAAGTGGCACATGTTCCCACTTTGAAAACCCTCTCATATTGTCTGAGCAGATTCATCAGTCACATCTGCAGAGCTGCTGTTGGGAGTCCAATAGTGCCCATTATAAATGAAAATTAGAAGAAATGTCTGAACTCTGAAATCCAGTTGACCAGAAAACACTCCAGCCTACTGATGCTCTGTTCACAGTCAACCATTAACTGTTGCCTGGCACTGGGCCAGTTTACAACTTGCTTAGGGTCACTAACTTACCATTTTTGGGAGTTCATACTTCCTTAACATAAGTAGTCCATGACTTTGCTACCCATGACCTCCAATGAACGTGTCTAGAGATGACTGAAAAATAGACACACATCACAGCTGTGTCTCACAGGTCTCTTTAGAAAGGAGCTCTCACTCAGCCAATTGCGAGGCTCTCTATTTCAAACTGTCCTTGAGACTAGAACAGAGGCTGAAATACTTCACAGCATGTTTGTACTTCAGGGCTATCTGCTCCCAGATTCTGGGTTTTTTTACTCATATTCGGCTTCATCTGTTGACTTCACCTCCTTGCTCAGTACCTTGAAGTTTAATTAAGAACAGTAGTAAATGATATAACATCTTGCAGTTATTTTACAGAAGACAAGTTCCAAAAGTTTGAGAAAAATCGATAGAAATTTAAAAGCAGCTTGTTTCTTGCTTTGGTTGTCTTGTTTTGACACCACCTCCAGCATTGGCAGGTTTAATTTCTCTTTCGAGCTAGAGGCATGAAGCAAAATGCCAAAGAAAGATATTTTGTCCAGACTCAGCTAGTAATTTTGAGGTAATTACAGTGCTGAATGTTCAGAAGTTTTCCAGGTAATTAGAGGTTTAAGGTTAGCTGCCTTTTGTTAGTAAGTATTTCAATTCCAACTCATCTCCGTTAAAACAACTCCCCAAACCACACAGAGAACAATACTGGGTCAGAGTAAACAGATTTTTTTCATATAGCCTAGTACTCCTATAGCTTTCCTAGAAATCTAGGTAAATGAACTAAACTAGTTATTCTGAGTTAGAGAACAGCTCCCTATGATAAAGCATGGCATTAAAATATTTGAGACCAAATAAATCGGTTATTCTGTTTATTTTTTACAGTGTGTCATCAGCACCAAAGAGGCAGTCACTGTTCATCTTATCAGGTGTTTCTCCATTAACAACTGGCCTACAATGGCCACAGTTAATTTTGTACTGATGTGCTACAGCCCAAGGCTCCATTGCTGTTAACCAGCAGCCATGTCTGCATCACCTTCTAGTCTGAGGTCACAGACACAAGTGCCCAGAGAGAGCAGCCCCTGGAGAACCTGGCAGCCTTTCCACATAGAGTGGAAATCCCAGTGCCCTATTTCAGATGCGGTTTCAAATCCAATGGTATCAAACTCACTGATACATTGGAGTGCACACTGCATGAACCTAGGTACAAAGACCAGGCCAATTTGTTCCTTAAAAGATCCTTTCCAAAGCTCTGAACCCATGCACTCACTCTGCTTGCTAGCAAGCCAATATTTAATATCATTCCAGAGTGAGATCAGTGACACAAGCAGAACTTTAACTCCTGGTCTCCATGCTGACACTTCCATTTTCCATGTGTATAGTAAGAATCCTACACTGGTACCCATACAGATATAAATAACCTTCCACATACTCAAACTTTAGCAGTGTTTTAGTGCAGAGCAACAGGAAGAGTATGTGCAGATCAGCATAGCACAGGGAGAAAAGGGGTTTTTTTCCTTTTATACACCATTTATATAGCCAAAGTCCTCGCTCAACCAAAATTAAGAACTTTGGTAGGCTTTGAGCTCTTTCAAATAAATATTTTGAATAACACTGAAATAAAAATTTTCAACTACATGTGTTTTGTGAGTTTTGAAAAACAACAACTAAATATTTCAAATATTTCAATTATTATGGACTTAAAATGAACCAGCTAAGCAGACAAAAACTTTTACACTGCTTCAGGTTACTTAAATGTACTCTTCCACCTTCTAAAAGGGCTTCTAAAAATTTCAGCTAAACTTAAATAAGAACAATGTCAAAAAGTGTATGATTGATATATACCAACTACATAGAATAGACGGAATCAAATCAATAATTTTAGAAATCCAATCATATATTGTAAAACAATAGGAATATTATCAAACTTTAGTAACTGACTTTTTAATAGCTAACCTTGAACATTGAGAAGGCCCAAAAAAATCTTAACCATCAACTGTAGTAAAATCTACACTTTAGCTATGGATTAACTGAGTGCTATTTTTCACTTTCATATAGCACTTAAAGCAAGGAAAATGCCTTAAAGAATTAAGTTTTGCACTTCATCAAAATACTGAACTCACAATTAAAAAATCACCACCACAACCAGCAGAGTGTTAAAAAAGACAGAAGTGCAGCAGTTACCCAGTTCCAAGTCTCATTTTATCAAATTAAGAGCCTGGTGATGCACCACTGATTTAATGAAGACTTTCACCTTTTACATTAATGGCATCTCTTCAACTCCCTAAAGAAACAATAATATATTATGGATTCACAATCAAGAAATGCACTGTGACTACAAATTCTATTTCATATATCTTTCTGTACATAATTAAGATTTAAATTCCTTGCACTGTATTTGAGCTATAAGCAACCCTTTGATGTTTTTTAAATGAGTGTTAATGATCGACCCATATGAGGATTTTGAATACTAACATTATCAATACAAATGGTTCTATAAAATATGCCAGCTCCAGAGATCCATTTCTTATAATACAATGTTATTGTTATCATTGCAAAGAGCTACATCATCCTATGAGCAGAGGTAGGTAGGATAGTATCCGTTAGAAAAAGCAAACATTATATTGAAAACAGAATTGCAAGGCTCATTAGTATTTCCTGCTCATATACCACTAAGGCAGGAGTCCAGCAGACCTTTTCTTGTTTACTTCACCTTAAAAACATTCACCCCAAGAGATGCATATCAAACACCACTGAACATCCAAGTAACACTCGCCTAGCACTCTAGCCTGCCCATGCTGAAGGACAGCTATTCCTTTTCCACCTACTAGCGTATCACCCATGAGAACTGTTCCCTGCAGCAGTAACAGCCTGTACTAGTTAGGCATCAGCACCCAGTTTCTCGCTGCTGTCACTTAGGTAACAGTGCTCTCCTTCTCAAAAATAACACCAAAACAACACAAAAACAAAATGCCAAACTCCTTTCACAATGGCTATACAAAATACAAAAATGTATTTGAAGTAAAAGCTTGTGAAAATAAAAAATGGATGCACACTGGAATAAATTTAATTCACAATTAT
Organism: Hylia prasina; assembly: GCA_013397195.1. NCBI lineage: Eukaryota > Metazoa > Chordata > Aves > Passeriformes > Sylviidae > Hylia > Hylia prasina. The sequence goes on along the minus strand of VYXD01010641.1, from coordinate 911,549 downwards.
ATTTATACCAAATCAGCTCTACCCTAACCAATGGTTATACTGCACTTCTCCAAAAGGCAGCAAACAATGTCCTGGGCAGAGCTGCCACCTGGAAGGCCCCAGGCAAGCTTGGGGAAGGAGACTAAGGGAGGATGAAGTTCAACCAGGGCAAATGCAAGGCCCTGTGCCTGGGAAGGAAGAGTAAGACCAGTCAGGCGCCATCTGCCTGTGGAGTAGCTCTTTGGAGAAGTCCCTAGGTGCTGCCAAGCCTTCTAAACCTCTTGGACATACCCAGGAGTTTACTGACCACCTTGGGCTTCTCCAGTCATCCCAGCCTCCACACACCCCCGCCCCTCAGGCTTCAGGGCTGACCAGCCCAAGAATTCCAGCCTTGGAAAGGCTGCAGTGTGCACTTCTCCTGCTGTACCAGCCCTTCTTCAGAGCAAGGGCATCCTCCCCACACAGCAAATAGCTGTGAGCTCTGTAACCCTGTTCAAGACCTAAATCAAATTTCTGAATTAAATTCTTTCTGGGGAGAGAACCATTAGAGACATCTACAATCCCAAGTTTATGATCAACATACGACCCCTTTCTTCCCCTCAAAATGATTTAAAACAGAGTTGAGTAACGTGAATAAAACTTTCACTAGCCTGATGCTTTGGATTTTATCATCAAGAACATAACTGATACAATGATTGATATAAAACAACATCCAAAAGCATGCAATACCCTGCAATGATCTTTATAAAACAAAAGGGAAACAGAAGTGTGTTACTTTGAATAAAGTATGTTCTCATGTATTTAAAGAATTACAGAGCTTGCCTTTCAAAGAGTAATTTACAGAAAACATATTGAAGTCTGTTTAAAAGCAAAGTGCCACAAAAGGTATGCATGCATGTAGTATAAATAAGGCTTTTTGACTTTTCTTCACTAGAAAAGGAGATTGCTCCCTGAAAGTACTGTGAAGGCAGAAAAAGATGCCACCACAAATAATTCAAATTGCATTCTTTACAAGCACTGCACCTCTAAAAGATCATTTTGCTTTTTTGTAATACTTTCCTCATTAGCTTTTATAGGTTGGCTATCTAGTACATTTAAAAAAGAGAAAAATATATGTGGAGTCTCGAGTGGATTTTAAAATCAATAGAGGCCTTTGGCATCAGGGAAGATGAACACGGAGAAAGAGCCAAGCCTTCATCTTTGACACTCAAAATTTCTAACCAGTGTTACTTTTGGTCAGTGCTGACACATTCTGGGCAGTGAGACTGCAGCCATTGTGTCATGCACACCAGAAAGGGAGGACTTGGACAGAACATAGACAGTGGCAGCCAGTGTTTGGGACCTGGTTATACCAAAAACTCTGAAACACATCAATATATGAAATTCTCTCAAAAAAGATGTATTCTATTTGTGTTTTAATAGCTTTCTATAAGACTTAGTCTTCTTTATATAAAATGGGTTTTCTTCTGAGAGCACTGGCATCCAAACAGGAGTTCAATTTTCATAGAATCCAAATTGAAGTGTAGGGAATGCAGCTCTCCCAGAAAAATCAATATTCAGTCATTAGCTTTACATTGGGCTGAATGCAATATGAGCAAAAGTGCACAACTCGCAAGTTTGCAGGAATATATGTGTAGGTCAGAGATTAGTTCAGAACAGACTTCATAAACTTGAGCATATTTAATAAAAGTAATACTGCTTTGATTAAAGTGCTTTAGATGTATTAGAAAGCATTCTTTGTTTAGAAGGTGATGTTTTTAAGACTTTTCTTCATGCTCTGTATTACACTAAAATTAACATATACATCTTTTAACTATTTTTCCTCATTAGTAAGGGCATAGAAGCACTTTCCCGCTTTAGCTTACTCCAAAAACTTTCTTCATGAAGGCATCTGAAATCCTCAAAAAATTATTTTACAGCATTTCAGATACAGAATCCAACCTCAAAGATCTAGTCCAGAAAATAGTGCCTAGAGTCACAACAATTGTTCTTTTACTCCCTCTTCCAACAACAATCTTTAGTTTTCTATACTGAAATGTACACAAACTCCAGACTGTGTTCCTGTGTGCTCAGTAGGAACTCAGTAGATTGCAGTCTCCAGTAGTGGGGAAAATAGAATCAGTAGCTTCACTAGCATTCAAAGTGATGACAAGAAGATTTTCTGCATAATTACACTGGTGCCAATCTCCACCATACTCGGAATTAATAATATTCCCTGCAGGGGAGATAGGGTGCAACTTTAGTGAAAAATTAACAGGATTTACAACATCTGCATTATGCAATATATTGTTTCCTATGAAGAAGACTCTAGGAAGATGCACACAACCTTGAGGAGGTAGGGGAGTGGCAGAAGACATTCCAATTTTTGTCATCATACTTTTCTTCCCCCAGTATCTTACTTGGCTTTCTTGTCTATGACAATCAGCTAAAAGTTACATTTTGTGACTAAAATCAATAATATAGCAGAAAAACTATGCTATAACTATCAAGAGTATAATTACTATATATATTTATAATTCAGAATACTCTTTCTGGCACAGAGGATAATAAAATTATTTTCATGTTCCCCACACTGGATGGAAGCAGGCTTATTTACACAAATAGATATATGCATCATTCGTTACATAAGAATTACAAATATTCCCTTAAACAATATTATGTTATTTTCCTGTAAAGGTAAAACCAAGTAGATCATTTAACTGCAAGACAGTTTCTGCTAATGAAGACTAGGAAAGGCCTCCTAGGTCATGAACATAATTTCCGTCCATAATTTCTGGCACTGTCCTGTGCAGGGTCAGGGGTGGGATTCTGATGATCCTTGTGGGTCACTTCCAGATCAGGATATTTTGTGATTCATATTTGCCAAAAACTAGACTGAAGCATGAAACATTTCCCAATGCTACTGATTTTTAATTAGCAATCCAAGACTGATTTTTTTTTTCCTTGTGGCTGTTCTAAATCCCTGGGGTAAAGTCTATTATCCCAAATGGATTTTTCACGGTAATGCTAAATTGAGCATCCCAAATTTGTAGTATACTAATTTAGCTCAATTTGATAAGTGTTTTCGATCAGCAAACCTCAAAGGGCTTGAAGGAGAAGCACAGGGCTACTCGACATGAATTTAACTCTATCGGTTTCAGATTCGAGAACAATTTATAAACTGAATTTCTCCTGTCAGGGTTGCTCTCATGTGAGAAATGGCATCACTAACAGGAGTGAAGAGAACATGAAAGCTAGTCCAGATCAAACTACAAGTAAATACAGCCAGGAACACTGGGGACAAGAGAGCTCCTAGCACAAAACCCAGAGATTAATCTCTTACACCTTTAATTTCTTTTGTCATCTGGTAGGAGTGAAAGTTAAAAGTAAACGTGAAACGGAGGTATTGTTAATGAATTAGTCACATTACTTATTGAATCTGTCTGGAGCAAAGTACATCTTATCTGAAATATTTTGAACAAGATCAAAAAGCTACATACTCTTTCTCACTGCAAAGCAAAAATAAGCAAGTTGATCAGGGATCAAACTAGACAGTTCCAAAGCCCCTTCCAGCCTACACCAAGCATGACTTATCACGAATAGTTGAATAAAAATCTAGCAACTTACACACAAAAGGTGGATTCAACATTTAGAGCCCTGGTTTCAGCTGTAGCCTTTCACATCAACTGCTTGGGGAAAAAAAAATCAAAACTGAAAAAGAACACCAACTACTTAATACTCAAAACATTAAAACACTCAAGAATCATTTCTGTCCTTAGCAAATGCAGTTCCAAATTACACAGGAAGCTTTTGCACTGAGTGTCACACAATCAACATAACTTGCTACCACCTACTGTTTTTTAAGGTGACCCAGTGTTCCAGAAGTGTACTTTGAATGCTACATATGCTATCTTTGTAAGCCCCTTAGATGTCTCACCTGGCAAAGCTGCTATTTAAAAATCAGATCCACCTTTAAGGAGCTACATTTTACTATTCAGTTGCTGTGGCAGTTAGTAAAATATCCCAGCATAATGTTACATCATAGATTTTCCTTCAAATGCTTTTTAAAACTCGGTCTGAACCAAACTATGTCATCTTCAAGAAATTTTCACCTTGTGCTCTGACAATAAGAGGTGCACAGGACATTATGGAAGGTATGAATGAGGGAAGAATCATACTGCAAGGTCTTATGGCTGGCTCCTGTAAGTAATTCATTATCTCAGGTGCCTCTAAGAGCTCTTTCTTCACAGTCATTGTCAGGTTTGGTATACAGTGAGATACCTCTTGCTGAAGAGGTGATTTTGAGCAACTTGTCCTAAAAATATAAAAACCCCACACCTAGAGATCTACAGACTTACATGGTGTACCCTCCCCAATTAAAATTAAAATTAGTATTTTTCCTCCATATTTCACTGTAGTTGATACTTTACTCCCTATATTCATCTTTGTGGAATAACAAAATCTTCTCTGATGGTTCATGGACATTTAAGAAGACTGAGCCTTCACTACATAAGAAAATATATAGGCATAGCAAAAGAGCATCATAGTTCATCTGACAGCTACCCTGACTATTTCTGTTTTATACTCCTTTAAAACAGCCCTACTTGCTGTCAGTATAAGGACAAAGCACAGTGTTGTGGAACACACGTGGTTCCTTTCACTTGTGTTCAAAGTTATGCTCAGTAAAAGAATTTTACTCCACAATTAATCAGCAATGGCAGCATTCTGAACTTCCATCACTCTCCTCCCCAAATATGCATGTACAGAGCTGTACATTACAAAGATCGACATTTATGCACAGCACACTGAAATGCAGGAGAGGTTTTTGTTTTTAAGATGACACTACTCTTTATCACTTCCAGAAGTGGTGAGAAAGCAATTTTCCAAGTCTTTGACTTGCTTTCATTGTCAGGAAGGATACTGTGTCTGGGGCCAGGAGGTTACTCAAAAACAGTGAAGAACTCAGGGATGTGCAACTCTGAAAGCCCTTGAATTCTGAGGACAGCTGTGTCAGCCAACCTGCAACACAGGCTTGTCGGTATTCATTATGATGTTCCCACAGCAGAAAGGAGCTTAAATGCTTATTAAACCTGGAACTCTTCCAGACATTTAAGCAGTATGCTGACTTCTCTAGCCTTTCAGATATGCCAGCAGCATACCACCCTCTGGTTTTTTTATGCATATATCACCTCTTCACAGAAAAGTCCCACATCTAGGCCACTTTCTTAACTTTTAAAAAGATAAAGGATTCTGATTATGTTATTATTACTCATGGTTACTCACACATAAATATATGTGGCACAAGAATTAAAAAGTCTTCATGATAGCACTGCTTGATCATTTAAACACAGATGTTCTCCAACAACAGTTCTTCATTTTGACTGATCTTATGATACTAGCTTGCAATAATTTCCAGCAGCTAAATTGCTACAGAAGACAGGTAAAATTCATTCAGTACTTTCTCAATATTCCTTAGTCATATAAGCAATTGGTGTTTTACCCTATTCACCCAGCATGACAGTAAATGAAAGGAGATTGCAGTCAGATTCTCCAATCTGCTCCTGCCGTGCTGCATCAATACGCTGCGACTTACCCTCAGCAGAGTGCCAAGCCATGCTCCAGTTCTAAATAACATTGCTCCCCCTCCGTTTAGAGGTTACTTTTTCCTGAATGAATCCCTCCACTCAATAATAAAAAGGCTTATTTTTTTCTTTTATCTTTTTCAAGGCTTATTATCTTAGAACTTCACAACAAAACCCACCAACTGTATCTGCCTTCCTATGCTTCATGGGATTTTTTGATGGCAAACATTTACAAACAGACAGACAACTAAACTTAAAAAGCAGACTTTGACTTGTGTTGCATGTGCTCGTGAATTAGCACAATTACATTCAGAATCTTTAAAAGAAAACACAGCTATTTGAGAGTGACAAACCCAAGTTCAGACTGTGTATGAACAGCATATATTTCTTGGGTAAGGATTTTTGACAAATTAAAGTACAACCATATGATAAAGCACAGATATAAAATTCAGACACCTTTGGTTTAGTTTTTTTATTGGTGGTAGTTTCATTGCACTCACAATCAAACGTGATGTTTAGACAGTATGCAGGATAATATCACAAAACAGTATTTTGAAGTGAAGGAATGGTGCTGATAACTGAGCACCCATTTGTTCTGGCCATGTTCTCAGTCTAGAGTCCATCTGCTGAAAACAGTACAATATAATATTACACTCTCCTTGAAGACCACATACATTGTAGCAGAGCCATAATACAAACAATGAAATGGCAGCTAACAGAACTGATAAGCAAGTGAAATAGAAATTAATTTCATTATATTTGTATTTATATATCATAAGCTACAGCAGCCTGTCATAATAAATTTCATTGATATTTGCCTACACTGGTATTTGCCTACATTTGCCTTCATTAGTTCTGCCTACATTGCCTACCTCCTTTACCTTTTACATCTCTTTTGTAACAGCATAACAAATTTTACTTGTGCTGGTTGTTTTATTCTTAAAAATGGTGTTCTTTTGTACAAACAAACCACAAATTAAAGAGATATCAAACAGTGTCCATTCAGGTAGGTTAGTGACATGAAATGTGCCATTGTACCATATTGGAAGCATTTACAGAAAAGAGTCCTCAATATGAACTGGTATAAGGAGGACCCAGAGATTAAGGGGAATCAGATTAATGGAGCTTCGTTTCTCTGTGTCAAGTGGAGATCAGCACTCCATGCCCAGCTGCCCTACATCCTGCTGTAAATTCTTCTGTAAGAATCACAGAGATGTGATGCAAGCTTGTTTGAGAGTCAGCATCATAAAATTTTCTCAAGCTACAAGAACTTGAAAAGCAAATTAATTCCAGCAATTGTATATCAGACAATTTTCCTCCCAGATACCTCCCATTCTTCTCCTCAATAGCCAGTATTTTCTGTTGTACAGTAGTTTTAATGTGCCACTAATCACTTTTATAAACACGTGTTTATGTAGTGCATGAGTTCAGCTCCTGTAAGGTCTTTTAGCATTGACCAGTTGACGTATTTTTTTATTTTATTTTATGACCAGCAACACATTTGCCAGCATTGTCTTAATTTTGCGTAAGCTGATATGCTTTTACAACAATAAATGAGAATATCATACCTGGGAACTGGATCCCTCTCCACACTTTGGAATAAGTACTATGCCTTTCCTTCACGCCGCTGCAGAGCAGGGCACTGACAAGTTGAGCATTTAGAGATCAGAAGTTGCATCAGTGAATAGAGTCTCCTGGCTGCCAAAGAGTCAGAACAAAGGCAGAAAAAGAGCTTTTCAGATATATGGTTTCTCGTCATACAGCAACAGTTTTGCTAGTGGCAAAATAACTTCCTACAACTATGCTTAGATCATCTGCAGACAACCCCTTTATTTGAGCAATTCATGCAGAGGGAATGGGCAATTTTTAGGAAGAGGAAAATTGTAACCAATTGCTATGATGCTTTGGAGACGATTCCTCAGGAATAATAGGTCACAGAAAGTAGCTAGAGACAGAGATGAGTTTCAGCTATCTCTATAGCAACTACGTTTATTTAAAAAAAAAAAAGAGAAGTAAAATCTTTCTGCATCATATAAATAGCAGTGTCTGTCTCATGTAGTTAGAAGGGATTTTTGTGTTGACTGCTGCATGCACATCACTGCTGCTTCTTTAAAGCCAGTGCTTGCATCTTCTGCCTACAAAGAAAATGGTGTCTGGCTACAGAAGCAAATTAAGTTTTTGCACTGGTCTCCACACATTAGTAATGTTTCTGCTAGGTGCAAAGAAACAGTGTCATTTAAATATAATTTATAAAACATGACTGTTTTATAAATTAGAAAAGAGATTTTTTTTCTAAAAAAATTATAGCAGAATATAGTGAATAGCAGATATCTGCATAAATACCACAACACTCAAGTGAATCAAACTCCAATTTTATTCTTTCCCCAGGTGAAGAGTGGAGTATTTCTTTTGTCACCTAAAATATAATATGTTAGAACCAAACCCTCACTTTAGCAGTGCTGTGTTTTTCCTAGTTCACACAGACTTAAATTTGTGCACCCTTTCACAGGCAAAACTTACAGGAAATTGCATTTATGCTAATACAAAAAAATATTAATAACAAGCAGCTTTTCTAGCTCCATATTGATGTAGCTAGGATGTTTCTAGAGCTCAGTCTCACCTAAAGACCACCTTGTCAAGCAGTAACTTTAGAAGCTGCAAGTGTGGAAGTTGTAAAGTGTAAGCTGAGCTGGCGGCTGAATTGCCGGGGAAGCGCCGTACCTTTGTGAAGTAGGAACCAGCACACGGAGCAACGCTCGTGGCAGATCAATATATTGTACTGATCTGCAGGTCAAAAATTGTTTTCCCTTAGGGTCAACTCCTAGTAGAAAACTTTGACCAGAAACAGAAAAAGGAACTACAACTTCAGTTAAAGCCATGAGGAGGAAACAAAGGAGATTTCAATTGCAGGAGTTTTAGGACCAGCTGTTCAAACCAGGCCGTATATCTGAGCACAGGTCATCCACAGAAGAAAAAGACCCACTTTAAAAAAACACAATGTACTTTTAAAGAAGGCTGGATTGCACAGTTATGCCTATACACTGCTGAGGAGTTTCAGCTCTTCCCAACAGGCTTGCTAAATTCTGAAGCTGAATTGACTGAAACTAGAGATTACTGCCATGGGCAGCAAGCAACTTGATGGATCTGATTCAGTTTTCTGATTTTGGAGTACAAAAGTGTTTTCAAAACTACCCTTGATGAGAGAATTCACACTCATATACACACACCAAAGCCTCTGCAGTTTTTTTGTGGTTTGGCTTTTGCTGTTTTTTGTTTTCATTCACATATTCATTTCTAAAATATATATCCACCTGTAAGCTTTGGGTTCAGCTAGTTTTTATCATCCCTAAGTACTCACCATTTCACTCCAACAAACAAGGAGGAATTTGATCCAGGGCAGATGATCTATTTAAAGTATTCATTAGTAACAATATTTGTTTTAGAAATTACTAAAAAAAAATTATTTCCAACATTTCCAGCATTTACAATAACTTTGTTCTAAAGAAACAAAAAAACCTTTGGTTAGAATTTTGCAATAGCGAAACATACAATTACTTAAGAACAGATTTCAAATGGACATACCCAGAGTATCAAATAAGCCCAGGTCCAGCTTGAAAACTATCTGCATTGGCTGAGAGTTCATCACAGCCTTATAACTTATTTATTACACCTCAGTGAGTTTTGAAGTCTATTCTGATATTAGATGGCTAAAATAGGTCATAAGCCCCTAGACTAAAAGGAATTTTTGCTTCTAATAGCCACTCTGCCCTAGAAAGACCTGGAATAAAAAGCACAACTAGATCTGCTGTTGTTGCCTTGTATGGCTTTACAAGGCTTTGGAAATATAGATGCATATGAATCAACTACTTTGTAATTAAACTAGATGACTTTTCAATCTATTTTTTTAACTACTTGTAGATCACGTTTTGAAGCAAACAAACTAAAATGGTAACTATTGAACAAGTAAATTCAGAAATTTACTGTACGAGTTTCAGAAATCAGTGAACAACAACTTTTGGAAAAACTGTATTTTTTTAATTTAAAAAAAAGGTTTAAATATTTTTTCACCTTTCAATATGATTCTAAACAGCAGCATATTTTTAATATATTCTTAGAGCTGTATGAAATACAGAAGGAATGCAGACAGCATTTTCAAAAACCAAACAGTACAAAATAAAAAGAAGCCAAGGATTAGCAATCTGCATCAGACAAGTATTTTTTAAACTTTCCAATAAAATAAAGCCTCAAGAAAATTGGTTTGAAGGATGAGTATTATTTCTTTTCATGTCTGCTACTTTTAGGAGGCTGAGCCTCTCTTAGGAGGTTTTTTTCCTTTGGGTTGAGTTTTTTCCAGGTTTTTAGGTTCATTTTGGGTTCATTTGTTTGTTTTTATACACCTCCATACATAGTATGTTGCTTCACAGCACAAGACATTTCTGTTTAGCAAGACAAATTGGTTGTGATGGGCAATCTATACTACTGTCTTAAACCATTCCAAATGCTGTTTTCAGACCTCAGATTGATGTTTCCACAGTTACTTTAGTTCAATAATTATCAGTGGAATTCCTTTTTACCATTATTTCTTATTTGGCCCTGAAAGCAGTAAAGACTATAAAGCTGTAAAAGGAAAAATTATTCACACCAAAAATTATTTTAAAATATTAAATACTAGAAGCTGTAAGCCAATGAACGCTGACATTAACCAGGAGATCCAGAACCAAAAGATCTAGATTTTTCCTAGGAGCATGATAATAGAGTAACAGAAAATAATCAATTAGGCTTTTAAAGGCACTCCAGTATTTCTTCTTTTTATTCCAAAAGTGTACGTGTTTGTAGAAGGAAGTTACTTCCAGAACTTACTCCCTTTCACAGCTGGTATTCCTATTCCAGGCATTCTCTTTCCCAGATTGCTTTCCCCACGTACTCCAGGCATGAAAATATTATAGAGCAACAGAAGTCCCTTTCACAAGAAAAAATATGCTCAGGAAACCAAATTTATCTTTTAATCATATAGTAACTTGCACACCCGTGCAGTTATTTTTAGCAAAAGTTACTAGGAATCTGTCACCTGCCAGTCTAGATATTATTAAAAACAAACAAACAAACAAACAAACAAACAAAAACTGTATTTGCTAAAAGAAATATAGTCACCATTCCTTTAAGAAAACTTTTTACAGCATGTAAACTATCTTAATCAGATTCATTTGCCTAGTATGTCTATTTTCCTTAGCTTTGTACACCTTGTAGCTCAAGATCAGATATCTATTAAGTAGAGCAAAGGAAAAAACATTAATTTTTTGGTAGTTTAGTCCATCACCAGCTATTAAGCCTATGATAGCTATTAGAAAGGTCATATGGAATAAGATAATCAGTTTGTTTTTCCAAGGAATTCAAGTAACACAAAGGTAACAAAACCAAATTTATTATGCAAATTTAATCATTGCATTTGCCTCACCTTGGTGAGCATTCTATCTCTTAAAATGCAGGGAGATATTGGTAATTTCTCAAAAATCACAACACTGATGCCACTTCAGCCATTTAATTTGCCCAAAAATTTGTTGTCTGGGCCACACCCAAAGCTGGTGCCCTCTTGGAGCCCCTGGGAACCACATTCTGGCATGGTGCCACTAGCCAGAACCCAGCTTCCAGCTCCAGCTTCTGCAGGGCACTCTTACATATACACAGCTCTACCCACTTCTAGCTCTTCAGAGCTCTTTTCCATTTCTTCACCATCTGTAATGGTTTAACCACAGCCAGAAACCAAAAGTAACAGGTAGAAAACTCATGGGCTGAGATGAAGATAGTTTAATAGGGAAAGTAAAAGCTGCAAACACAAGCAAAACAAAACAAGGAATTAATTCACTGCTTCCCATGTCAGGTAGGTGTGGAGCCATCTCCTGGAGAGCAGGGCCCCATCAAGTGTAACAGTGATTTGGAAAGACAAGCACCATCACTCCAAATATTCCCCCATTCCTCCTTCTCCCCACTTTACATACTGTGATGTCACTTGGTCTGGAATATCCCTTTGGTCAGTTGGGGTCAACTATCCTGGCTGTGTCTCCTCCCAGCCTCCCATGCTCCCCCACCTCTCTCACCAGCCTGGCTGTATGAAAAGTAGAAAAGGCCTCAGCTCTGTGCAATACCTGCTCAGCAATAACAAAAACATCTCTATGTTATCAGCTCTGTTCAGCACAAATCCAAAACACAGCCCCATACCAGCCACTGGGAAGAAAATTAACTCTACCCCAGCCAAAACCAGCACTCCATCTCAAAAATTTAGTCACATGCCATATCCTTTCCTCTGTTCATTTGAGCTCCACAGGTTCATGTTACTGACTGAAGCCTCCATTGATTTACCAATTATTAAACAGGGCAAAAGAAGGGCATTGAACTGCTCCCTCATTTAACCTGGAGGAAAGAACAGCTGCTCCAAGGAGTTCAGACCCAAACCATACCTGTAGTTAGCATGGAAGTGATTCAGCCTTGTGAGCTGAGAAACCAATATGGAAGAAGCAATAAGCATGAGGGTAAATAGTATAGTTAATTTACTTGTGTAAAGTTCAGCCCTCCACTATTTTTCCTTTCCTCCTATACATTCAAACATTTGAAGTGATCTGAAAACAGGATGTATTGCAGACTGTTTTCAAAACTGAAATGTGACTGCATATGCACAAGAGGTATGGACACTGGCAAAAGAGTCAAAGATGGAAGGATCACACTCATCTTTCTTACAGAAACTAAAATATATGATGTGATTTTTGTAGTTCATCTAAGCTAGTTCAGTTTAAAATATTCATAAAAACACCCCTCAGACAGGTAAAAATCTGGAAATGTTTATAGAAATATTATGTTCAGAACTCCAAGTACTAAAAATATGAAGAGAAAAAAAAAAAGCCAATATATTTCTTGGTGATTCTACTATCTGTTTCACTGCATGTAATTGCAATTTGCATGACCATGCAAGATGTGACCATAGTTTGTACTCCTTAGTCCCCTTAGTTTTATTAGACCTCCTTTCCTTAGGGTTTCAGTATTCCTGAAAGTAATACTTGACCTCCCCAGGGAAGATCTTAATAGTGCTTCTACAGAGTTGGATTTTTGCACAAACTGTTCAGTTAATCCTTGCTATCACTTAGGCAACAGCAAGCAGTATAATGGAAACACAATCGAATCACAAATCTTACTGCCAGGAAATTCTTTTCAAATAGTGAGGTCCCTTGATCACTTCTTTTAATAATGACCACAGGCAACATAGTTGCACAAAGGTAAATATAACAGAAAAATAATTTGTGAACTATTTCTTGAGTAAATATTGATCATGCGATATTTGTTTATGAAACCTTTTTCTTGCAAGAATATTTTAGCTCAAACAACTATTGAAAGTAACCCAAAAAAAATTTGTATAGCATGGAAGAAAATAGCAACAAAAGGTACCACTGATATCCAGAATAATAGTAATGATTTTCTAGCACATATATGTTGCACGTGAAATCTCATACTGCAGTCTTTCTATTTATTTAGGTCAAGAATTTGTATGCTAAGTTGATTATAATGTTGTATATAGTGCCAGTATTAAAATTTCTCATACTACATACAGTGTGTTCTAGGATAAATTACACATTCATTTATTTTATGTATCTATATGTAAGAAAATAGTGCATAATATGAGGTAATTTTCTGATTTTTAAGAACTTTTGATAAGGTAATCTTTCTGTACAAGTTTTACCCATCAGTTTGGAAGGAAAGAATATTTTCCTTTTTGGTTGCTTTTTCTTAATGCCAAGATCCTTCCAAGGAATAAACTTCTCCAGAAGAGTGACTACTCTTTTTTTCCCCTCTTCCTTTTCTGTTGAGCAATTTCATTAATATTTCATCTGAAGTTGCATTCTTTGTATAGCAGAAGCCTCCTCCCAAAGATGCCTTACAATATTTCTCCTGCCAGAAATTTAAGATAGATGATTTATTCTGTATCCTGTTTTTTAAGAGTACCTGATTTCAGCATTTTTTTAAAACTAGGCATTGTTTGCCTTCTATTCACAAATTCAGTTATCCTTCCTTGATATGGAATAGTCTTTAACATTATTTGCAGTTTCAAGTTTTCTTCCTGATGGTTTTTGCTTGGCTTGCTTATTTAAGTCTTCCTGCCATCTTTTGATGATATGTCAGCAGGTCTTATCATGGGGGAAAAAATGAGTCATGAAGTAAAAAGTAGCTTCAGTTCCCACTTTGAATCAAGTTAAGGTGCAGATTTCTCTTTTTCTTGCCAAGACTAAAGCCTTCTAGGAGCTCAAACATAAGGGGGCCATTCCTCACTAGAACAGCTGAAATGTCATCATTCTTGTATGGCATTAGCTGCAAAGAGAGCTAAGAAGAGGGAGCTAAACAGAGTTTGTGAGTAAATACTGGGTGACAGGCAGATGCTGACACACTCAGCTAGGTTTTAATTTTCATATCCCAGAATAAGACTGTGAACATGGCTATGTACAGATAGGTCCCAGAAGCCATTAATTCAGCCAATATTGACATTTGAATAAAAGATTTCACTTAAGACACTGATATTCTAATAAGACACAAATAACTATTATCCTAAGATAATATGAAATGACCAGTGTGAACAAGCAGGTTTTTGATATGGGTGTCTTTCATGCTGTCTAAAAATAACACAATGCTGACTTCACATTTATGGTAGGCCTAAGCATTCCAGCCCCCACGCAATTCACTGCACTTATAAACATAAAACACTGCTCTTAAAAACATAAAGTGTACTTTCTCCTCATCACCACCTCAGATGTCAAGCTACCCTATCTCTCAGAAACTCTACTAGCAAAAGATCATCTTTCAACAAACCCTTCTCTATAATTGTCACTTATGCTGCACACATATCATCACAGCAAAAGCTGAACTTCTCTCTTGTTTCTCATTTCCCAGGCTGGCCTCTTTCTATTCTCAGGTCTCATCTTGTTTGGTTACAAGGACGTAGGAGTGAATGTTAGACGAGATATACTACTGAAAAGTTGAGTTGACCTAGAAGTACTGACTCACCAGGTTTTCTTGTCAATGATGATTTCCCAGTGATGTCAGTCTCTTCTTCTGGAGAGAGTGTTCTGCTCTGAACAAAACCTGTGACATCATATATTTATGTGAATTCCTCTGAGACACCACCCACTGCCCACACTTTGACATGCTGGTGGAAATATGGAACTGGACTTCTAAAAATTGTTTGAAAAACAGAAAGGGAGGCACTGTCATTCTGTATCTTGTTAGGATACACAGATGTCACTATCCACTAAGTATATGTCTCCCTCTACTACTGCTTTGAGACAATTTAACAAAAGGTGAATTTTTTCTTTCCAAAGGCTGTTGGGAAAAAAAAAAAAAAAAACAACAAAAAACACCAAAGAAATTGATAATGAAACAAACAATGTGAAGCTAAAAGACCATCACAAAGGACATGGAAGCAATTTAGCAGAGCTGCTCCTGGGTAGATAAGAAGAATGGAAAGTTGCAGCTGATGTATTTGTGTAGTTAAATCCAGAGTTTAGATCACAGCCAAAATTCTAAGAGGAAAAACTGTACAAGTTTTGCAATCCTATGAAATACATGCCTTATATTGAGGTGCATTGAGGCAAAACCTTTGTAAGAGTCTTCACTCAACCAGTCTCTGCAAAACTGTAGATCTCAGTTGCTTAATTTTCTATTACTTCCTATCACTGTTGTGATGCTTAAGTGTTTTTCTCTCAACCAAACAGGTAATTTTGGAAGAAGGCTGTACCGAGAATCCAAATAGAGAAAGAGTAACATTAATATTCTGGACATTCATATAGTCAAAGAAATTTCTCCATGCAGTTGGTCATGTGTAGCCTGGCATTTCTCACTTCAGTTTTCTTTTTTCAAAGCTTCATTGCTTCTGTTACCCCTTCTGTTACCGCTTCCTCTTATTTAAATTATCTTATTCAACATGCCCTCTAAACTTGTTAACATTAGAAAGGTATCTGGTACTATCCAGATGCTGATACTTCTGGTATGATGCTTCTTTCGCTCATTGTTGGCTCTCCTTTGTCTAGTTTGATTTTAAATACTTATCAGACATGTTGTTATTACAGTAATAAGGTCAGTGAAGACCCAAAAAGCAGTAAGATTTATGTGTTCCTACCCCACTGACTGTGGGTACAGTAATTAGTAACTAAATCAGACCTTGGGACTTATAATAGAAAATTTCTAAGAGTCATTGGGAATCAGATCTCCAAGACAGTCTTGCCATTCAGGACAAGTGGCTCAAGCTGTTTTTATTTTTATTTAATATATACACAGATGAAACAAGGATTGCATAGCAATGCCTTGGATCAAAAAGTCAGGTGACTCCAGACACAGAAAATGTGTCTTAAAGAAAATATTACAATCCAAAAAGGTACCCTACCATATTTTTAGCATTTCCTATATTTGGGGTTTGACACAGAACAGAAGAAATTTTTAACTATTTAATAAAAGGCCTCTGTAAACTGTTCACAGAATGCAGAATTTTCATTCTTTGAATTTAATAGCTGACACAGCCAATTAAAAAATCTTGCTGAGCAGGAAGATAAAGTAGTATGATAGTCTGTAATTGTACAGGTTATAGTAATCTGACCACTAGCATTCCGGTGAGGGTTTTCCTAAATTTCTGAGGGAATTTGCCATACTGCAGAGATGAACTCGCCAGACACAGTGGTTTCAGTGTACCATTTTAAGTATCTACTGTTCAGGGTACTGGATCTGTATTACACATTTTTGCCAAGAATACTCAGAAGAACTAGCAAGATACTAGCAGATAAAAATGGATCATGAAGCTCTGAAGGGTTTCCAAACGTTCTACTGCATCTGTAATATGATGGTTCACTTTGGCTTTGATAACTTCTTGTCTAAAGCCAAATTAACACAGAAAAATAATGGCATGCATTTAGTCTGTTAATACATTCTGAGTTATTGCATTAGATGTCACCGTCATTTAGAGGAACAGTACAATTTTGGTCTTGGTGGACTTAGCAGTGAGTAGCTTAAGGTGACTAAGTACCTTCTAGCTTATCATATACAGACGCAGTTCCATTTTCCTGATGGTTGTTAAAGGTGACAAATAAAATGACTATTGACAGTTGCACTCCATTCCCCACAGAACAAGAGACAAATTCATAATACATGCAATAAAAGAATGTTGCCTAAGTGTGCTACCAAGTGTGACAGGTTAAAACAATCTCAGTAGGATAGCAAGGACAGACTTAAAGAAAACAGATCTCATAAAGGTGTCCACAGGGCCTAGGGATTATATTGTTCGAGTGACGAAAGTGGTGGAAAATTAACATATTGCTTCCCTACAGCAAAACAAGTTCAACACCTGCCTCCCCCATACCCTGGTCCCTAAGAAAATAACTGCTGTGTAAAGACCTTGTTATAACAGGAACTCCTATGTTCAGGATGAAGATGGGGTGGGTTACTGTGTTGCCCTGTAAAAATGGACTGTATGTTGCATATTGAATTTGCACCCATCAGAAGTGAACCTCGTCCAGTTTTAACTATTTAACCTTTTTTGGACCTGCCTGCAACCTCTTTTTACTTTATAAGCACCAATAGCATTTTCCCTAAATGCTCAGGTTCTAGGGCTCATTTTTTATTTGTGTTATCTTCTACAGTACGATCATAGTTTAATACAGATAGAAATGGTTGTTGTAAGGGTGGCCACAACACACAGAGTGACATGGTAAAATCTTCTTTGTACCTATTTCTCCCAATGTCAAGATTCTCTGTTTATTATGGTGGCATGCTGTCTTTTATACAGTTTTTACAAACCTCATGGACAACTTTTATTGGTTAATAGCTTTTTTGTTAATTATTCTATTGGTTAGTAAAAGGTATTTTACTTGTCCATCAAATCGATTTATTCTTGGATTGTTTACATGTTTTCTTTACTGATTGTCATGGGACAAATCCCTTGTTATTACAGTGCATTTATTTTTCACCCTCAGAATAGATTGTTGTGTTAAAGGAAATTCTCATTCTCAAAAATAGCTTCATATGGGAACTTGCAAATTGCTTGTTAGCTGCACTATAAAGAAATGCAGGCTAGTTTTTTATCCCTTTCCTACAAGAATTAAGGAATTCCATCTAGAATGAGACATTTATGGATAACATAATAATAGAGGAAAACACAGACCTGGTGCAACAGCAGAGGCTTGAGAAATGAAGAAACATGGTAGAGCAGAGAGTAGTACAGGCATTAGAAAATAAAAGATGGGGAACAGGTCTAGAACTTCAGCTATGAACTCACCAATGGTCACTAAAAGAAAAGTGGACCTGCAACTGAACAAAAGGGGTATAGGAAATAAAATAGAAGTCGTATCCAACACATGTAAAAGATGAAAAATCTGAATTTGAAGCTGCAAAACAAGAAAGAATGACAGGTGTGAAGAAGAATCAAAAACATCAAAGTGTTTTAGCAAACAAACGCCAACAGTCCCACACATATCCTTGAGCCACAGAGAAGAAAGCATTAACATGAGTATGTTATTTTCACCAAAGGCTGAGGATCCCCTGTAGCACCTTCACCAACACCAGAAAGAAGCCACTGGAGTTATCTCCCAGAAGTGTCAGGGAGCTTATCAGCTCCTGACTGATTTTAACTCTTTTTTGCATTAAAATTATTGTTGTTATTATTAAATTTTTCTGCATACATGTAATAATTGAATTTGGACCAGTAATGGTTCCATGATTAGACTGTTAAGATTTTGATTACGTTAGCAATAAATTCCTGGGTTTAGGTGAGGTGTGTCTCCTTTCTGCCCACAAAGTTTGGAGTCCAACAGTGGTTGGCATTTCTACCTACACAGTAGTTCTGAAAAAAAAAATGAAACAAATGCAAAGGAAAGGTCATCTTCTGCAGAGTAGTTGTATCTAACTTAGTTATTCAGTGATATTTAATAAAAAAGGGAAAGCAATTATTCAAATGTTTTGCTTACTCTCCCAAATACTTCTGTAATATTGTTGTGTACAAATATAATGTTGTCTCTAATACTTTCCTTCATGCTATACTGGTTTATTTTCAAATAAGTTAAGAAAAACATAGTATAAAAACCCTCAGACACCAGAATGTTATCCAGTATGTCAGAAAACCTACTACTCTTCCTATTAAGATTTGTCTAAATATATTTATTCACCTTTTGTACCTATTTTTTCCAGTGTCAAGACTGTTGATTACGCAAAAATTATCTTCACCACCCATGATGTTTACCATTCTAAAAAATTTGGTGACTATTATCATACTTCTCAGTCTTTATTTTGCCAAGTAAAGCCTTTTTAACTTTTCCCATGAGACAAATCTTATTTTTCCATAAGACTATTAATGCTTCTTTTTACTCATTTCAGTTACACTCCACCTGTCCTGGGCATGAATAAGAACTGTCAGTCTTATTACCAATTTTAACTGATAATCCTTAAGTGTTTGTCTTGTCCTTTGTACCATTAGATTTACTGTTTAATTACATCATCCTTTAGTTCCTTTTGTTCACAGTCCAGCTTCTTTTCCTCCTGCTCTCCACACTTTCTTGGCAATCAGTCAGCATATTGCAAGTATACATTGAGCAGTAGATTTAAAAAGTGTACTTTTTGTGCCTTATGAGATCATTAAATCACTTATGAAATTATTAAATATTATCTGTCCCAACCCCGAGCTCAGAGGAACTTGAATTGAAAGCTCCGTTTATTTTAATAATTTCCCACTAAGTATAACACTTTCTGCTTAACCTGTTCCATACATAACTTCCATGTTTTTCCTCCCATTTTAACAGTTCACAAACTTAATCTAACTACTGCTTTTCCATGTGTCACAATGTTAAATGCTTTGTTGAAATCTATACATATGAATCATTTCCAATTTCTTTTCACTGGCCAATGATCCTTCCAATAAAAGTAAAGGGGCACTATAAAAATATTCAAGCTTGAGCTTTTGTGATAGCCTGCTTTCCAGCTTCTTCTATTAATCCAAAACAATTAACTTTCTGCAGCTGAAGATCTTACATCTCACTGACCTCAAAGCAAATTATTCCAAAGTACAGTATTTGACTTGTCTTCATATATTATTACAGGCTGAATAGAAAATGCTCACCAGCTTTATCTTGATATCTGTAATTGAAAACCTACACCACTCTGCCAAATCCATAATCTGTACAATTCTATACACAGTTCTTCAACATTAGGAGGCTTTAACCAACACTGAAAAAGCAAAAACATATTAACTAAGCAATTATTTAATGAGCATGTTTGCAACAAGCTGGAGAAGAGTCTGTCTGTAGGTGAAATTGCCATTTCAGCAATACATCATCCTTTTCACATCAGCTTTTTTCACTGTACCCATATCAGAACTATATGGTTTGAAAATTTCAGGTGAAGAAACTGAATATTTTTCCAAGAATTTAGCTGACATTCCAAGCACTCATGAGTTTCCTGCCTAGCTGATTTGCTTCCTCTGTTTACATGTAACTCTCTTGTTCATGACCTTCAAAAGCTGAAAGGTCTGTATATACCTGTAAAATAAAGCAGCCCAGACCACTCATCTTGTAAACTGTTAAAGGCAGTCCTAGCATTAACCAGAAATCTTCAAAATTATTCCTGGCCTGGACATAGTTCCGACACTAGCACGGGATAAGGTCCATTATAAAATCTGCAGTTTTCTAGTGGCTGGTAGTCATGTTTCTGAGAAAGTTTAAAAGTAGCAGTGCAGGCTACTCCCTGTCAGTTACTTGGTATCAGTGCTTAGAAACATTCCTGGGAGTGCCTAACTTAGTTGTGTAAGTGCACATACACACGGCCTGGGCATTTAGCTACTGAGGAAATCTTATACTGTAAATTAAAAACCAGAAGCAGACAGATCCCTTCAACCTTTAATGTACACAGAACAAGAAATCAGCTTTTAACTCCTTATTTCTCCCTTTCCTCATTCTGGAAACATATAGGGATTAAAAGACTGCACCAGGAAGAATTACTTTGCGCCATATAAAGTTATAGCCCCAAACACTGTCCTCATCCATAGGTATTTTATCTAAGAAACTTTTCCACAGACAGATAAACTCACATTATGCAAATATGTTTCTTTTCACACCTTCAATTAGAATCATGAAATCATGCAATCAGTAAGGCTGGAAATCACTTTCAGGATCATCAAGTCCAACCTCAGCACTAAACATACACCAGAAACCTGACACTCAGATGCCGTAGTGGCCCTGGCCAAATTTTCTTTTCTGGGGTCAGCTCCCACATCACAGGCCCCAGAGTCCACTTCATCTCAGCCCTGGGTGGCAGTCACAGAGTAGCAGCTCCCACCTCTACCCTGCAACCCATGGGTCCTGACCCTGACCTGTGGACTGACTTCCCAGCCTGACCTCCTGTTTTTATCACCACAAACTCAGCAGGAAGTTACAGCTGTTGCTTAAGTTTGTTTGTGAACTCTGGTCTGCCCTGCTTGCTTGATCCAGGTCCTCGGCTGGCCACACTATCACACTCAGCTTCCCACTCCCTAGGGAGCAGCCTCTGCTGCTCCCTGACAGTGTGCATCAGTAATTAATCTCGTTAGAGAACAAATTTTGATTTTTTTCAATAATTCTTTTGAAGTTCTGTGACATACGTATTAAGTCTTTTCACTGCACAAGGTCAAGGTGGCTACATCAGTCACATCAATCAGCCAGGTCAAAATACAAATTATCAGCCTAGAAAAATGTTGCTACCGGAGTAAACTAGGTTGGTTTAGGGAACAGTCTTATTTAATATTTCCACTCATGGCCTTGGCTGGAGGAGTACTAAAAAATATACTAAAGAATTTGACTAGTGGCTAGAGTTGACAAGGATAAAAAGGAAAGCAAGAATATGCTGGGGAAAAATAATAATAAAAAAAAGACAACCTGAAAAACTGGAGTAGTACATGCTGAATGAGATCTAACACATAAATACAAGAATAAGAAGGTAGCGGCTTCCCATATGATCTTCTACTATAAGCATAGATAATAACATCAGTGGCATATGAAAAAGGAGAGGCCTTAATGGACTAGTCCAGTGTCTGGTGGCTGCACAGCAACTTTATGAAATGTCTCTTCAGAAGAAAAACTTGAACAAAAGTAGCCTGACTCTGTTGTGACCAGAGTGCATAAGCTGAATTCTTACAATTCATTCTCCATCTGAATTAAAACACGAGGCTGTTCTCATTACAGCACTAATGATCTTATGCTACACTCAGTTTCAGATGGGGTTTTTTGCCACAAGAAAAACATTTAGCTCACTCCCCCCACTGGTGGCATGAAAGCACTAATCAAAACCATTGGCAAAGCACATTCTTTATTAACAGTCATTGCTGCGGTTTGTTTGAGAAGTGGTAAGCTAGTCACTTTTCTATCCTGTCCTTTGCTTACTAAATACAAGCCTAAGAAAGGAAATTTCAAGGCCAACCTGAATTAATTTCTGTTTTCTGGTCTGGCCCTTTTCCTCCCTCCCTTCATTTAGACCATCAATAAAACATTAGTTGTGAATAGCTGACTTGTTCCATTTCCAGCAGGTACACTCCAGACTCACTCCAGACTCAGGCTTTTCATTTTGAAAATGTTTTCAACACAACATTGTTATGTGACCATTTGCCTGAGTGACAAATCCTACATAAATAGCTTAATTGGGACACTCTCTGTCCCTTAATGTGCAATCTATGCTAAACTTCTGGGGGCAGTTTTAAATATCTTCAGCCCAAAACCAAACACTACAGCTTGCACTGTATGGAATACATTGACAGGTTATACTAGAATATACAATGTGAGAAGGCCAATACAGAGAAAGGAAAGTAAAAAACAGATACAGCACTTAGTATTTATTAAGAAGCACAAAAAAACCCTAGACAGCCTACAATCCAAACCATGCTGTTTTTTCCATCTTGCAACGGATGTCGTAAGAAGCTGCAAGGAAGCAACAGGAGTGAAAGAAGTGAGACCTCTCTCTTGGAGGCAGGCTAGGCGTCTGAATGTTTTCTATACTTCATAGCAAATGCTGAAAGAGCAAAGGTCCTTTACTGCCATCACCTGGCATAAATGGAACTAGAAAAAGAAATTTTTCAAGCAATACAGTCAAAACTCATTATTATGTGCTGTTATGCAGATACGATGACAACATAGCCTGAGATTCTCATGAGAGTAGTCAGAGAAGCAGTGAAACTAGAAAACAATATCTCTCAAGAGAAATATATATACCTTCACTCAACATCTTCACAACAAAACCAGGTGTGATCTCTGCAAACCACAGACACCATTCCACACCCCAGCAGGGCCAGGGCTTCCTCACAGAAGGACCTGTAGAATTAAAGCTGAAGGTACCAAGTTGATAGGAGAACAAAGAACGACTCCGGGAGCTTTAGGATAAAAAATGTAAAATCTCTATTTGTTGATTATAGTAAAATTTAGTTGAATATTATCAGTATTCCTTGTGTTCCACACTGGCACTAAAATACATGCAGGTGGTGTTTGGGGTGATGACACAAAATAATGTTCTAATCTACAATGTTCTAATGTTCTAATCTACAAATATATGCAATTTGTCAGTAAGTCCCATATAGAAATATATCTTACAGCTTGGTGTACACACATTGCTACAGCTGAAACCAACAAAGGAATGAAAGAGACCACAATCACTGAATGCCCTGCATCCTCCACTGCATAATATTTCAGGATTAGGCTGAGCTGCTAAATACTGAAGGTACGTTAAAAAAAACTAGTAAGAGCTTCCCTACTATTCAGGCCCCTCAAAGCATTTTGGGGTCAGAAATGAAGATTAATCCACCAACTTTGTATCACTTCTCAGAGATTTCTGTATCCACTTTTTTTAACTCAATGCAGTGGTTTAGTTCCAAAAAACACCCAGATGGTATGTGGATCAGCTCTTGTTGTTTGCTGTTCATATATACCATTAAGGAGCCTTAAGACTCTCAAAATATTCATAGTTCTTTCAATTAAATTTGTGCTGTCAGGAGACTATTTCCATAGTTTGATGTTCAAAAATATAGCCTTTTCTTATTTAATAAGGTAAAGAAAAATTACACTAAAAATGTTGATAATGCATTTCAAAGTCTGAAAGAATGAAGATTCAGAAAAGCTGCAAATTCAAAGAGTAGAAAACTCAAAATACTGATATAATACATTTCTCCATTTGTTAAAGTATGTATTAGCAAGGGAGGAAAGATGCATAATAACTGCCACTTTTATATTTCTTGAACACCTGGTAAAAGCTGTCAGCTGAAGCTTTGATTTGGACAAGCAGTGAACATGGTTAGTGACCTGTATTCACCCAAGTTTTCTGGATGCAATACTCGTTAAAAACCCAGGCATAAAATTCCTTGGTATAGATATTTATAGCTCTTTCATATGAGATACCTATTCCTAATACTGTTGTCTCTTTTTTGAATATAGTCAAAACAAGAAGTGAAGAACAAAAAATGAAAATCAAAGCAAAATGTACAGGCTTAAGTCAAGTTTTAATCAAATCCTTGTGCCCACTTTTTGAAAATATTTCTTAGCTGTAACACCTATCCCAGATCAAAAGTAAAAGGCTTCACAGACATAAAACCTAGCATAATAAAGATATTACATGAGGGAAACAACAATATGAAGCATAAGAATTGAAAACGAGCTCTGTGGAGCTGGAGTGCAAATGGCCCTTGCTCTACACAGAAGTCAGTTCATGGCAGCACCCCCAAAATGGCACTCTTGTGAGGAGCTGTGCTACACTGCAAGCTCACTGCTTGCACCCACAAACACTTCCAAATGTGCTTGTGAACATTTACTTGGGAAAAAGCCAAGTTAACACTTTTTCCCCATGACCAACTATCAAATACAGGAATTTGTCCCAAAAGTGAAGATAAATTTTGAAAATAAACTAAGATGCTAACATCAACTATGAAAACCAGCAGAAGCAAAAACATCAGCATAACCACTAACTTTAGTTTTACATCTCCTTAGCTTATAAAAGAAGCAAAGCACCTAAGGGGAGGATTTCAAAATGTGCTTAAAACTGTAGAAGCCCATATACCACTGGAAGTCAGAGATTTAAGGAAGATTATTATGATATTTATGTAGTGTTTTGTTAAAAGTCCTGTTGGACCAACAGGATTAAATTTACAGTCTTGGCTTTGTTCCATGTACATAGAAGCAAAGAGTCATGGAACAATGCAGGCTGGAAGATACTTTTGGAAATCATCTCACCAAAGCCCCTATTCAAAGCAGAGCCAATTCTGATGTTAGAGCAGGTTGTTCAGGGTCTTATCCAGCCAAGATTTGGAAAGCTCCAAGGGTGAGTATTCTGCATGCTCTGCAGGTAACTTCTTTCACCTCTGGCAAGTCATTCAATCTGACTGCCATCTGTAAACTGGAGTAAGGACACAACCTTTCTTCAAGCAGTTTTACAGGAAAAAAATTCAGTGTCTATGACACATACATTGATTAGATCTACATACACACATAATCAATGTGTCTAATTCTCATGCATTTGAATATCTCTCTACTAATATTTCAGAACTTGGAAACATAATTTGAAAAGGTCATGGATATCAAATACTTCTGTAAGATAATTCTGATTTAGAGATCCATTTTGGAATACTTTTGAATAGAGCAATATTTAAAATTATAGGAGAAACTGGAATCACCTGCTTTTTGAAGCTCTACAATACATTCTTATTTTTTCAAAAAGCTAATAAAAGCTTCTTGAGAGGAACTGTCCATTACCTTGCTTTTACACAGCAAACTGAAAAACAAGCTTTTCCACTTTCCTGTCTTATTTCCATTTAATTCAGGCATTTTAGAGCTGCTATAAAACAAAATTGTAATAGTATCTTTTAATAAACCCATTCAGACTTTATAGGCATTTTTTTTTTTTGCCATAGAGTGACCCTCCCTCAATTCAGGCACAGCTGCAGACTGTCAAGCAACAACTTCAGTCTAAAACATTTCCTGATACATTTTCTGTAGATGAAGTTAATAGCCCTGAGTCATTGCCTCAGGACATCAACCCTCTCAATCAGTCATTAATCCCCTGAAATTGCCCAGAACCTCAATTGTTATTGCTTAAACAGATGAAATTAGGTTTTGAACAAACAGCAAATGAAGGTCAATGTCAGGAAACAGAATTCAGTAAAAATTAAAGAAAATTTTGGGAAGCATATAATAGGTCTGGATCAGTTCAAGGGCTACAAGGACTTGATCACAAGGTCTTCTCTGGCTACTGAGGAGAAGACCAGAAGAACAGGGAGTTTAACTTCAATGGTATTTGGGTCAGATGTTTAATGCTATAAGCTCTCACTTCTGGCACAGGGTCAGGACATAAAAGATGCCTGCAAGGTCAAAATACTGAGAAAAAATATATAGTTGCATGTTTTTTGTTATCTTGGGGTAGATGATGCATTTCAAAGACATTCTGTCACTCTGAATTCTACAGATATTGGGAAAACTTCTTTCTAGACTTTCCAATGAGAAAAAGTATTTGGGAGCTACCTTTATGACCGATTTTGTTTGCCTCCTCCTCTCCCAACACAAGGAAAGCATATTGGTTTTCAGTGTTACAAACTATATATATGAATCCTTGTAAAATTTGTTGTTTCCTTTCTCCTCTTCATTCTCCAGCCTCATTAGTCATTTCTATTGCCACTAAGCAGTTAGAATCAACATTCCTAATCAAGAAACAAAAGCATTATTTGCCAATTGTCCTTAGTTTAGTTCATTTGTCCTTATGCCTGACCATACCTGGCCTTTCTAGGACTCCTGCAAAGGTGAATCCCCCACTTCTACAAAACCAGTCGTTGTACCACTAACACCATCTTCCCTCTCAGCTCCTGGGGAATTCATACATGACTGGACATTGCAGCAGCATATGAGCTAGCAAGGCTTAATGAACCAGAATCAGCTGAAACACAGTACAAATATTTAACAACAAGAAAGCAAAAGTGGAGCACAACATTCATAAGACTAAGCTAAATAAGACTTCCCTGGTTACAGAGTGTATTATATACCTGGGCAGCTCTTACAGAGAGTAACAGAGTAGAACTGCAGTAACTCAGAAGCTGTAAACGTTGATAATAAACCGGGTTGCAGAAGTAAAAAAATACAATATTTAACATCTGAAGGAAATGTCAATGCCATCATTTTATAGACCATTAAGTAATCAGTGAAATATGCAAGTTACATAATGCCAAATAATTGGGTGAGCAGGACTTAATGAGGCCTCAGGTTGGTGGTCACTTCAGCCCATACAACGAAACTAACAGGACAAAGAGAACAGATTTTCATCCAAATTCAGTATTTCACATGGTTTTTTTTAAATACTGTGTGAGTAAACTTTCTTGCTTTCACATGGTCTCTGCTAGAGCTCCTACATGCTGTTCCTGTACCAATAAACTGCTGTACGACAAAAGTACATCCACTGGCTACCACTACAAGGTAAGCAAAGATTAGCCTGAGAGGTTTGTCATTTCCTTTTAATCAATACATGATTTTTGTTAATGATACCCATTTTCACAGCTTTCTAATGCAGTGTGGCAGCACAGGAACTGTGTGGGCATTGGTCACACATGATCTATATTGCAAAAACCAGCTCTTGTTATCTTTTGTGAGCATCACAGACTGTGCCTGCCATGGAACTTGGCAGATATTATACTTTTATCCTCATTTCCACTTTGGTCTCAGATAAATAATTGCAGCAAATGGAGACCCTTACGCGCTTAACCCATTCTGCCAATATATCCCAACATTTTTACTTCTTACTCATCTATTTAGATCTCAGGAAGGTCATATACTTTGTTTCAAATCTATCACTGTCTATTGGGTCTCTCATTAAGCCGGTATTATACACCAACTAATGCACAGACACAAAAAAAAGAAATCAAAAACTACATATATATATATATAGCCAAATATTTTAATCGCCTTTGACTCCTGCCTTATTCTGGACAATATGCTTATGAGCAAAATTTGCAGCAGTTAAAATTCTTTTTTTTTTCTTAGCCGGTTGCAAATAAAGATCTGTCAAGGTAATCACTTTTACTCTGCTACAACTGCTTGCTAATTCAGATCAGATCAAGCTAAAAATATCTATGTTCCTAGAGAAAATGGATGACACACGGAGTAAATGTAAGCCAAACACAAATGACCAGCTCTTCACCTGTACCAAGGAAACAGGGATTAGCTGTTAAGTGCATGTACAGCCCAGCTGGCCTCTGTCCTTCAGCAGTCTCTGTATCAGAGTTAGCAAGTTGTAGTCAGAGCTAGCTACTGTTTTGGGAAGCAGCCTCCCACATCAGCAAGAGCTGCTACCCCAGCCCCTCCTGGCAGCATCAGGAAAACATCTGCCTGGATTCCTTATAGAAACCTTATGGAAAGCTTCCATCTGGAAGGCTGCTCCCTCCCTCAGCAGTCACCCAGGAGACAAAAGGGCTGCTGCTGGGAGACACAAGCATTCTCCCAGTGGTTATGCAAGCACAGGTATAGTATTTTTTTATGAAGGGGACTGGAGAGGAACAGGCCTGCTTGAGAGCAAGACAAGGGAAACCATTTCTCAGTCTTTGATGACCCTCTGAGCACTCTCAGCTCACCTTCCTTACCAAGAATACCACCTCACCAGCAATCTCTAGCCATCCACCATGACCCACTGGCCAGGTTTTGCATCACTTCTGAACTTCACAGATTCCCTCATGTTCTTCCAGCAGACCCTTGGAACCCCTATGAGTATCCTCCTAGTCTATGCCAGCCTCCCAAAGCTTCCTCTGCTCCTCAGCCCCAAATTCTCTTTAAGTGAGAACATAATAGTTGCATTTCAAAAAAAACCAGAAAAAAAATACATGTAAAAAATCCATAAAGAATTTGACAAGAAAAAAATTTGTTATATTCTTGGACTTCTTTTGCATTCTTTTCAAAGCACTTACCATTGGCCATTCTCGGAGTCAGGAAACAGATGCACAATTGGTCTGACATGCTTTTACAGTCATGGTCAAAAACAAATGGTTGATTATAAAAATTTTTAAAACCACTTATCTTTCTTAAAGAATTATTTTCTCTGTCATTTTGCTTGGCGTTGCCAGAATGACTGATCCTGTAATTTTGACTCCTGAAGTAGTTGTCATAGAAATTAAAAGATCTTGCAAATTATTTATTCAGCTATTAAAGATGTATATGTCGCATATGCAAACAAAACTGAAGGAATTCTATGAACCTGAGTACCTAAATTAATCCCTGAAGAAGCAATATGTACAGTTTTGTAAGTACCTACTTGAAACAAATGGCTTTGAGCTTTATCTTCTGTTTAGGTCCAGATAAAAAGAGTAGCTGTTGATTTATTAAACTTGTGATAGCGGATCTCAGGTCTCTTTTATATTCTTTTGGAAAACTTTCTACAAGTTTAAAAGTCTCCATCATTTTACAGTTCTTCTACTCCAGATGCAGAAAATTCCTCACACTGACAATCTCCAAATTTAAACAGGGCAAGGGCAGCCATTGTATCTATTTGCCCATGGGGATTTATGCCTCATTACTCAATATAGATTACATGCCAATCATAAATAGCTGAAGTAAACCCCACATCCATTTTTTTTTTTGTATTTACTGACTTCTCTTTCTTCAAACTCCTGATTAGCTAGAGACATCAGAAGATTATGTCACCTCTTCATTGCTGTTCAAGAAAGAGACCAAATAGAATCCCACCTACTATACTTATAGCACCTCCACTCCACTTAACATTTTAGCTACTTAGGATTAGGTTCCCAGCTCAATGGCATCTCATCATGCTTCTAAGATATTTCTATCTTATAAAAGTTATGCTCAAACTTTTTACTTATATAGGAAACAAAAGCTTTTGCTTTTAAAATTAGTATTTGCAACATGCTTCTGTATTTTAAGCTTCAAAACCTGTTGGCTACAGACTAAAGCTGCAGTTATTTGCTGCTTGAGGGTTTTTTGATTAAGGTTGTGTTTTGGGTTTTTTAAACCAAGTAATTAATTGGTGGTAGCCAAGTTTTTACAAAGAAGAGTGGTTCATCTACATTTTTTATAAATGCTCCTGCCAAGATTTGAAGTGAGATGCTAGAAGTGTAGGAACTTTGAAAATCAGGATACTTAATTAGGCATGAAAATGAGGTTTGGAAACTATATGTCATGCATTTCAGTTCTGAAATCCTTGAAACAAAATTCACTGGTATATCTTCAAATTAACTTCATATCAGGGTTCTGCTTCAGGATAAGATTGTTAAGATTAAGACTTTCAGATATATTTCTTTGAGAAGCATAATTAAGAACAGTGAAAACCCAAAAAATCACAGGATTTAAAATTTTCAATTACACCCATGTGAGCTGCTCTCACTTCAAAATTTTAGGATATTAGTACCCAGAATTCTGCCTTAGCCTATCAGGTAAGGTTTCAAGTGACATATCTCTACATTGAAAATATATACATGCAGTGGACGTTGAAATTTATTACTATTTCTTCATCTACACACACCATTTGAAATCTTATGAATAAAAGAAAGTATTTTGGATCCTTGAATATTTCTCCCCATCCTACTCAGACACAGTAGAATTATAAGAAAAATACAGAGACAGTCGGCACAATAGGTTTGGGTCCACTTGCATGTCAGTTGATGACCTAATTCTTGAATTTTTCCCCCAAAATCTCCTTACCCCCAAGGAAAATGTCATTTACTCTGCTGGATTTTTCACTTCCTTACCTTCCAACTATACTTGCACAACTAAAGAAATAACCCAAATCTGGAAAGGGAAAAAAAACCCCACAAACCTATCTGCCAGCTCCCTAAGAGTAATTTTTTTCTTTTCTTTACCTTCTCTTCCTTCCAGTACTGGGAATAGTGCAATTACAGCCTATAGCTGTGGCCAAGGACTCTATCATGGGAGCATAATTACAAGC
This sequence comes from Hylia prasina, assembly GCA_013397195.1. NCBI lineage: Eukaryota > Metazoa > Chordata > Aves > Passeriformes > Sylviidae > Hylia > Hylia prasina. The sequence continues at coordinate 881,061 of VYXD01010641.1, read as the reverse complement.
CCCCAGCGCCATTCTCCCTTATGTCACATAATGAAACATTTGTTTCAGTTGCCTACACTTTTCTCTTTTCCTATACTAAGAAGAAGTGGGATGTTAACAGAATAGTGAAGTAGCTTTATCCTCCTTTCCAATGCTTAGTGTTCATAATTAAATAGTTATGGGAGGACAGAGGTAATATTTGTCACATGTTGCACTTTAACCTTCAAGGATTTAGCAGCTTCCATTTACCCTTTCTGAACACACAAGCATTGCCAGAAAAACTCCAGTGAACTACTCCACAATAACTTGCAAAATGTGTATAATTATCTAATAAACAGGCTGATGGATCATTTTGGATAATTTTCTTCTAAAGCATTGCCCAGATCATCACAAAGTGCATATTATTATAAAACCAGTTTAACTTCATATACAGTACATTATCACTCTAAATATTTAGGCAGATTATTTACAGCATTTTTAACAGAGATTAACAGCATTAACAGCAGGTCCAAACCTAGCAATTTTCTGAATGGCACACAATACAGTATGTGTTTCTACACAGCTGCACAGCTACACGGGTTTGCAAGTTGCTGCTCTGCAAGTACCTGCTATTCAGGTGTTTATTTTTTCCACAGTTCTGTTCCAAAGCCAGTAAAGTTGTATCCTTCCTGCAGCTAACCAAATTTAATGCATATTCATTAGAACTAGACTAGCATGAGTTGAAAATAATTCTTAAAAACAATTTTAAAAAGGAAGTACTCTAGGATGGCTACATTCAACATGCTACTTTCCTAACCACTGTACCTGGTTAAACCTAAAACCAAATTCCTTTACCAAGAAATTTCTTGATTTCAAGCAAAATATTTAGGCATATTTATGTATTTTATTTTCCTAAGATCTAATACCAAATTCCCCTGAATTGTAGCGTAATTAAATGTTGCTTTTAAGTGATCAGCCTGTCAGTGCCTGCATGAATAAGAGTCTCTTAAGTAAGTATACTCGATCTCTTAAGATCAAACAATAGTGTCTCTGGGCTTTTCCCCTCAAACTATAAGAACCATTCCATTGTAGAAGAAGCCAAATATCAATAATTATGAAATATAGAAAATTCAGAGTATCTCAATTCTTCTGCTATTCTAAATCCTGTTTAGCTATTTCAAGATGCTTCTACATAGAATAACTGACAAAAGGACCTAGACTCAGTGGTAATATTATTCATCACAAATATGTAGATGTGATTTCAGAACTGTATTTCTAAGTCAGTTGTTGTGTATTAGGTCATGTGCAGGGCTCTCATAGTGAGTTTGTCAGCAGCACAGACCTTCATGATAACTACATCATCAGTAAATAAGGAAGATGAGAAGGACAGATTTTTGTGAAAGAAATTTAATTTTATTATTGTGCCATGCTAAAGGGCCATGCTCTTTCTACACTCATGAAATAATGCTGGTGGGGGCTCAGCTTGAACTGCATTTCTGGGACAATACACAGCAGCTGAAAAATTTTGGAATGATAGGGGAGGTCTGCATGAAGCTCACAGAGCAGCAGGTGATCCCTCCGTGCCAGAAAGCACGAGGTTTCTACACTGTCAGTTGCTAATTGGAGTGCTGGGAATGGTGCCTGTCCTCAGCTGGAAAAGGCTTGTTTCAACTGGAACTGGCTTAATCTCCTTAAAAATAGTTCCTGGCTTCACAGTCTTGATCTGTCCCCTGAGAGTAGGAAGATCCTGGCTACAAGTGATCTTCACAAGGCACATAGTCCATTGCTAAATTTCCAGTAATGGGGATATGTTACCATGACAGAGTCCTCAGAAAAGATCCCAGTGAAGCTAATTGGAGATGGGTGTCCACATCATCTTTCCCTCTTCAACTGTCCATGGTGGTATATTTGTCTTACCACAGAAGAATGAGTAAGTCCAGTAAGGACATTATGAAGTTTTACTATTGTATCTTCAGAGTTGTAACAGAAGCAGCCAGGCAAGCTGAAAAATGTGTATTAATTGAGACACAACAAAAGAGTTAATTAAAAAGATTTCATGATGAAGGGCAGAACTAACAGCAGGACAGAAGACTTCTATTGTCCTGTGATTTCCCATTGCCTAATCATTGCTGGGGGAACAAAAATGAAAATCCTTTACAGGACTGGAAATGAAGCTCACATTTTACAGATTGACCAAGAAACAGCAAGATTCACTAAGCTGTTGTTTCTTCACACAAACTTCCAGATAAAGTGAGTGGCAGATCAGCAGAAAGTATTTTGGCAACAGAAGCAGAGAGGGTGGGGAGAATTTCACAGGTAATGCCAGCATAGGGATACAAAAGTGCATTTAGATTGCCACCCTCCTGAAGAAGAAAATGCTGCAGCAAATAAAGAATAATTAAAAATAAATAAAGCAAACAAATAAGTTTGCAAAATATATTCTGAAATGTGATTGTATGCTTCATAACCATTTTCATCACAGAAATGTTTTCATCTTCACATGAATAGGATGAAATAAAACCATTCTTTCATGACTAAATCTTGTCTAATAACACAATTTATTCTCAGTGATCTAACTAATAGACTATTGAGTACTTCTAAAACAACATTAGGGAAGTGGTATTGCTGTTGCAGCACCCCACATCCAGATCAGGCCCAGGGGATACAAGGGTCTGTGCTGTAATCCTTCCCCTGCAATCCTTGCTGTCAGCTCCTCACTGCCTATAATCTTGGTGGTCAGCTGCCTAACAAAGTCAAGGTCTACATTTGATTAAACACAGCTGCCTCACCTTAACTCAGACTGCTTTTCACTTTTGAGTTGTATATGCACCAGCTAAAGATGCCCAAATCTACCGACCCAAAAGGGAAAAAATGTTCCCCTAACAAGAAAATGGAGGAGAGCAAGAGAAGCTTGCAGCAACACCAGCCAATTATTCTGCAGCAACACCAGCTACATTACTCTTCTGGACACTTACTTTACTAACAATTAGATGCATTATCAAACACAATACTCACACCAAGGCAAGATAAGAACTGTGTCAGGCGGACAAAAGTCACTTCAGTGGCCCCAGGCAAACTGGTGCAAATTATACCTGTGGCTATAGATTACCTTCAGTGGTGCTTGTTTAAATTTATTTTTTTAATTAAAAAATTCCAATACAATAATATACCCATCCAACTTAATTTCTTGAAAAAACAGTGAATCACGATTGAAACAGAAAAGATTTCTCAGATACTTTTTCTTTCATGACCTGGCTTCAGAAGTACTATGACACAAGATTGCCATCTCTACCTCCTGCCTTGAGCCTTCATTACAAGAAAACAAAAGTGACTCTCTGATGAGCCATTTAGAAATGTGAATGTGCTGAGAACAAATACCCACTGAGAAGCAAAAATCAAGAGAACAGATCTTAGCCTAAAAAAAAATCAGCACAAGAGTCAGCAATTTTTACACCTGAGAGGAAAATTAATGGATCCTCTGATAGAAGGACTTAAGCAAACCCAAGTTTCAATCAGAGGCTTGCTACACAGAATTCCTAATGTCTTCAGTTCTTTTTTTCTCAGGAAAGAGGAGCCCTAAGAAGCCATGGGCCTATTACAAGCCACAGGAAGATCAAATAAAGACCAACAGTAAATTGTTAATTAAGATCAACATAATTTTTCTAATGTTTTATTCCTGGGATTATCAATGTCCACAATGTCCTCAAATCCCCTTTTTGCCAGAAATAATAATTTACAGGATTCACCAGGCAGTATCTAAAAATATTGGAATTATCATTATACAAAATGATGTCTGAAGTGCTGTTCAGCAATGCAAAACTTAAAGCATTTTGTCTGTCTAATGCACTACCCTATATCTACAAGATAGGCCTCTGTTACCATGTAAGTATGAAGCGAATTTTAATTGTCCATGTTATATTTATTGTTCAGCATCTTCTTCCCAAATGCTTTTGAAAACCACAATACCTTCTGTTATCATGAATCAGAGAATCATAGAATCACAGAATCATTTACCTTTGAGAAGTCCTTTAAGGTCATCAAGTCAAACTGGCAGCTCCACTAAACCATTTCCCTAAGCACCACACCTACATGTATTTATGGCCAAGCCATGGCCAGCCAGTTTCTCCAGGAGAATGCTGTGGGAAATGTGTCAATGGCTTTTACTGGTGTCCAGGTAGACAACACCCACAGCCTTTCCCTCATCCACTGAGTCACTGTCACAAAAGGCAATCATGCAGGACCTGCCTTTCATAAACACATGTTGGCTGGGCCCAATCACCTGTTTGCTGTGTATGCACTGCACGATGTCCCTCAAGATGATCTGCTCCATGACCTTCCCCAGCAGCAAGGACAGGCCTGCATCTCTCTGGTTCCTTGCGCCTTTGCTGATCTCCATCCACTGAGACAGGAAACCCAAGGACCTAGCTATTACACCATCCCCAAAACTCTGGCACGCTGCCCACACACACCCCTCTGGTGAGCCTTGTTTTCTCCTTTTTATCCCTCAAACCTCTTTTAAAGCACTTCCAATGAGCTCTGCTAGCTCCTAAGTTAGTGAGACAGTGGTACCACCACCAGGCTTGGTGTTGCATAAACTGACCCATTATAAAAAGCCCCAAAATTCTGCCTGTGACAACAGGCTCAGAGCCAGGTATTGATCTGCTGGGTCTTGCTGTTTTCTCCATCCTTCACTGCACATGGAAGGAGAAAGGACACTACGTGTTCTCCTGATCCCTTAACCAGTTGTCCCAAGGTCCTAAATGGCCATATCAGGGCAGAAAGCTCTCTCTGCCCATCTTTATCCTGGGCCCCAGGGAGCCAGCAGACTTGCTTATCTTAGTCTGCATATCGAGCCTTCTGTTCCCTTCAGAAGGGAGTCTCCTTTGATCATGACCAATCTGTTATGGAAGCAGTTTTGAAGCAGGGCATGGGGCAACTTTGACACCTCCAAGCTAAATGAAGTATCATCCTTGTTAACCATCATTATTGTTCAGTTCTGCTTGTAGATCCTCATACCAGGGCACCTGGGAAAGTAGCTAAGGCATTCACCCCAACAGTACTATTACTTAGCCAAAGTCCCCACCAAGCTCAACATTTCATTCTTTGTTGTCACGTTAGAGGAACAGCCTAAACCCAGATGAGTATTAGCTTGGGGCTTTTTAAAATCTAACAGTACTTGTATCAACTTGTATATCTGTTTCTGCTTTTGATTGGTAATAGGTCAGCAGATTCATTTGGCCAGTAACACTCCTGTGCCCACACTTGCTACAAACACCTCCGGCCTTAGCCACCTGCACAAAGCTGCAGAAGCTCACAGTCTTCTCTTAATTGGTGTCATCATCAACTGGAACGACTAATCCCACTGTATGCTGAAAAGCAGGAGTATTTTTGAAGGATGTGAAGTCACTTCTTTGTGTCCTTCTGGGATTTTGTGCTTTGCCAAGAAAAGTTAACCCATGACTCTTATACTAGGGCCAGAGAAACATGGAAACAATTGTAATCAAAATTTTGGTCAATTGAGGTTCAACGATGAACAGCCATCAAGAGTGTAAACACAAGGCTGTATTCAAATTATAGTCTCTTTTGTGAAACCGTCAATCAGTCAATGATGAGGAAAATGTCATATCATAGATATTGAATCAAAAACATAAACTATAATTTTCAAGGCTAAAATGTTTGCATGAGCCATCTGTACAACATTTGGAAGTACACAACAGAAAAGAGGAAAAAAAAGCAGAATAGAGAAAAAGAGACTCACTGACTACAAGTCTGATGACAGATTTTGGTGAATTTGGACTGAATGTTTCTGAAGTTAGTCTAATTACCTTTTTATTAGAGATTTTGCACATCAAGAAAACGCAAAGACACTGTTACTGAGTAGGTTTCTTATTGATAGATATACAAAAGGATTTGAGTATTTTTTTAAAACCCTTAAAAGATGCCAAGTGTGAAGGGATAACTATAAAATACTGATTAAATATACCTGGAAAATAGGTTTCACAGCATCATGCAGTAATGGCTACTGTTTGTAAAGAGATGGTTATCAGAGGGCCTAAATGCTGCAGGAACATATAACTTGTTTTGACAAAAATGTAATGGCTTTGAAAGAACAAGAAAGAAGTATAATTCAAGCTGTGCAAGTTTTTACAAGATAAAAATTCTGTACAGCAATGTACATCCTCAGGCTTAAATATAAGATTCTACATACAGAGGACAATGAAAATTGTGTTTGGGTGTACATAAATTCTGCAGTCTGGGGGCCTTTGCCTTTGAAAGTGTGCAAAGATTAATGTGACCTTTCAATACAGAGATCAAACTGATCATAAATGAAGCCTCCATTTGCCTCTGAACAACAAAATAAAGGGTACTCATACCTTCTTTGCCATGGAGATATTGGAAATCAAGCTTATACTCTTTTCAGCCTAATGTAATGTTTCCTGCCTCCCACTTTTTAAATTATTTATACTCACAGAATAATGTATTGCATACAAGATAAAGACATACGTACCAGTTCTTAATGCTCTTCATGAACAGCATCTAAGGAAATTAATAAAAGGTAATGTTATATCACAGGACAGTTAACTTTCTTATGGAGCCTCAGCCCATTGGCTGCATATCTAAGAACACAAATCAAGTATCCCGAAGTCCCCTTGGGGGCTTTTTTGTCTTTCGCATAACACTGAAAATTATGGCCAAACTATAGAAATCATAACTTCAGATTATGACAGAAAAGGGCCATGTTCTCAACACTGGGGAGCAGTTTAAGATGATTCTTTCTTTTCAAGGCAAACTTTGAAAAGTTGGGCTTATGTTACTGGCTATGTCTCTAAGCTTCTTTCCTTAGGCATAGTAGACATAAATAATTATAATTTTTTTGCCGATGAAAGTGCATATGTAGTGCCAACCTTACTCCAGTTACTAGGGCAACAAGGAGAACACACAAAATGCACGAGCCAGATAAAATCAGCTCCTGTTTATGCATGAATTGTGACGATCAGCATTGGCAGAGGATTTAAAAACAGATGACTGGCACTAGGCTATTAAACAGACAGCATTAATTTTACTCTTTCTTCTCCTGTATGCACTACATTTCACTTACATCCCTTTGACTTCACTTCCTAGCAGAAAATTGTTCTAGCTTAAGAATGGAAGTTTTTATCATTCCTTCCTTTAGATTCAGTCATCCAAATAAATGAAACTTCAACAGTGCTTAGCATCAAGCAGCTTCCAGTCTCCAAGGCTAATAGAATTGCTGGGATTAAAAGTGGTAAGAACAGGCTCAACTATCTGGAATAATGTAGGGAAAATACCATGTCATTTTTATGTGAAGCATTTAGATAGTGAAAAAAAATATCAAACCTTACATTGAACTAATCAAGGCTAAGTTATAGCATCATATCAAACCTTTATTAAACTAATTCTCAGAAATTCATTCACTCTATCAATAACACTTTAGTCACAGCAGTTGCAGTTCTGCTGTAAACAACTTGCTAATTGTATTTCTCAGTCTTTATGGTGAGAGACATGCTAATGGATTTAATGTCATTGCAACAGAAGAGTCCCTCACAAGAAACAAAAGCTCACAAACAAGCTACTCTCTCCAGGTAAATCATAGTCACCCCACATACACACCCACAGCCACTTTGCTTCTTCCTGAGAGCTTCCATGAGAGAAAAAAAAAAAAACACTACAAAACGGTCAGTACAAACATGCAGTAGAGAAATGTTCCATCATCTGCAAGATCAAGTGCTTGCATAATGGAAACAGTGCTTTAATTTGACATAAAAGAAATCATCATTCATTATGATTTCTGCAAGTGTCCCTGTAAATCAGTGGTCTATAATCACTAATTTGTTATATACACTGAATTTGGCGTAACTCCCAACAGATGAAAAGACCTAACAACATTTAAATCAGGATTAATGTTGAAAGTTACAGCAACATCTTACAAACAGAGCTGGACTTAACATTGCCTAAATTCACAATATTTATATTTTTGTTGTATAAATTTCATTTAAAAAGTAATATGCTACCTATGGGAGAATTTCATTGTATATATAAAGTAATTCCTATATGTTCTTCATAAAAACATCAGATCCACTTTACTGAAATGCTTTCAGTAAATTATATATGTATAATTATTTATTTTTGAAACTATTATTGGATAAGTAACATGTCTACGATTCATATGCCATGAAATTAATAAAGCTAGTAATAAAATAATCTGTTAATCAGGACCAAAAGTTTATTCTTGTATTTTCATAAAGCCATGTTAAATCTAAACTGGAACACAATTGTATCAAGTATGCTATGAAACATTGCTGCCATCTACGCAAATTAGTGTTGAAGAAATTTGGAATCTGTTTCCCTTTCATTTTGCAGTAATTTGCAGTAATAAAGGCAGCAGCTTTAGGAACCTTACTGCTGGGAAAATTATGCAGTTTATTGAATTTCCTTATTGTTTTTTCTTTTTGTGTATCTTTTATCAAAAGAATTCCTTTTCCTTCTGCTCCAGTTCTCTAGCAAAAGTGAATTCTGTAAACTATTTTTGAACACTAAGATAAACATTCAGGAGACTGTTTTAAATAGTATTCATAACAATTCTGCTTAAGCAAAAGAACTCCTAGGAAGACTCATTTCCACTCACCTATATTTCCACTACCTCACTATGTAACTTCTAGAATATATCATAGATATATTCTATATAGTCTATAATTTTATATTTGTCTCAGGTAAAAATAATTCTCTCCACAAAAAAATCCTAACTCTCCTGCCCAACCAACCTATGAACACTAACCTTTAGAACAGCTTTAACATTTAGAAAAGTCACTAAAGAAATAGCTCATGTAGTGCTGGATTACAGCCACTTTTTCTATGTCAGCAGAAATCTGTCTTAGTTCATAAAAATATTTCCTTTTTATGGTGAATATATTTATATTTATATTTACATTTGGTGAATATATTTATATTTAATTCCAGAAAGTAAAAAAAAATCAGTGCAAGCTTAGCATAATTTCCCAGTATCCAATTCAGTAACATTCAGGACTGAGAAGCAGTCTGTAGGCCCAAGATTTTTCAGTTTTTTCCACTCATGAACCACCAGAAACTGCAATTCTAAATTATATTGACACAACGATGAAACCAGAATTTTACACTCATTAAGCCATTGTGCTTCTGCTGTTCCTATACACCTACACCCACTACCACCTCTCATTTCCCACTGTCTCATTCGAACCCTTTTCTCTTCTTCAGTAGTCTGTATCACCTCATGTGGTCAGTTTTCTGTCAAAGGCTATCCCAAATGGGAACTGGCAGTCACCTTCCCAAGGCACAGAGTACCAGCACCAATTGCCTCCTGTGGACACATATTGTGCTCAGAGCTCTTCTCAGAAAGAAGGCAGAACTTGGCCCTTGCAACCCTAAGGGCAATTGGCACGTAGATAAGTGTCCAAGTTCTTTTAGTAATATAAATGAAGGCTTGGGAGTTGCAAAAGTTAAAATCTGAGTCATAGGTCCTACAGTGATTCACTGTTTGACATCAAATACTTCATTTAATCATGGTGAGTAACATTCTACACACATTCTACACAAGCTCCCAGAGACACATTTTTCAAATGCCCAAGCCTGCTATTACTACATCAGAGCTAGAGATTACCTTTCCACGCCTTCTTCTTGACCTCTGTACTGTGCTCATGCATTCTGTACTGTGCTGAGAGCTAGAAATTATACCAGCTCCAGTTATATTCAGATTTTCTTTCTACCACATTCACCACATGCTCAGCAGCATGAAGTCCCATATTTTACTGCTTGCAGCAGCAGTAATACTGGACAAACATTTCACTTATTTGAATACTCCAGAGCAATACCTGAAGATTATTATACCACTAATGTGAATTTTGTTTTTAATTTATATGCAACTGACACATCGAAAGTTAATTTTCAGGGGAAACAAATAGAACAATTTAATATTTAATAATATTTACTTCTCACTTTAAATAAATAATCATTTTTAGATGGATACCTAATAAAAATTGATTATATTTCACTCTTTTACTCAGGCTTTCCATTAAAATAACATGGAAATGGTCAGTTGCAAAGTCTAAACCTAAGCATATCAATGAGCAGGACAGGGGAAGTTTGACGAAGAACCTTTAGCACAGAAATTCCATTGGTTGTTGGGACCTGAAGAAGAGGAACCAGCCCCTTCTTGCTTTGACAGAAAATAATTAAGACTGTCCAAAAAAAGAAGAGCAAGTAACAAAGTGAGGGGGGAGAAAATTAACTAATAATAGCAACAGGAAAACTTTTAGCAGGAAGAAGAGGAAGGAAAGCAAGCAAGTACCTAGAACAATAATGAAAATCTCACCTGGTAACTGTGAGAGAATTGCAAAGATTAAATAGAGGTGAAGCAGAAAAATAGGCTTTGATCTGTCCAGTTCATTGTGAACTGGAAGATATTTTTTCCCCCTTCCCCTTGCAACATCTTTTATTTTCTTCAACTTTAAGGTCTCCTTCACTGTTCTTTAGTCTCAAAAAAACAAGTGTTTCCTGTCTTTCCACATAAGTAATGCTCCTCTCTTCTGCAGTATTTCCAAGTAGGGCTTTTTGAGGTCTTGTTTTTGTTTTTCAAAAGTGAGATTGCCAAAATGTCTGAGAACACAGCTTCTTCAGCTTTCCCCTAAAAGACAGGGTAAGTTCCTCTCCTAGAAATGACTCACACCTCTGACCTACTGAGTCTTGCAGAAAATGTGAAGGTGCAGCTCACTCTGGTGCACAAACACTGGATCCATTTTGCTGAGCATTACATGGACAAATATTTTATTAATTTCCTTGCCTCTCACCTTGGGGGAGAGATGGCAGGAAAGCACAGCCAAAGGGATAAGGACACTCAAAGGGATAAGGAGGTTGAAACCTTTCTCCCATTTTCTCTATACTCTCTCACAGCTTTTTTCTGAAAGTTTCATTAAAAACAGAATCTAGTTCAGTAATCAATTAAGTGCTTTCATCACATTATATGCCAGGTGTGAATATTTCATAGAACAACAGGTTTTGACTATTTATTTACACTCTATTTTGCTTGAAGATTTGGACAAATGCAGACTAAAACATAATCCAGTAAACTTAATCTGTTTTCTGTTGTACTGAAGATTAACTGTTTACATTTTAATCACAGCAAGAAAATAGACATAAAATTAAGCAGTCTGTAAAAAAGGTAGGCTTAAAATATTCTTTTATACTTGTCACAGCTTTAAAATACATATCATCTATCATCAGGAGACTGCATCCTACTCTAGGTACCACCTTCAGCACCTCTAACCAGTCAGACCAGATTCTTTATGGATCATTTTTCTTACCAGTACAGTGGAACTGTATTCCCCAGCCACCCTCAAAAGCACTCGAGATATAGAGATAAAGAATGTACTTGGCACAATTACAATAAAGTAAAATACCTACCACGGCCCTAATGAAAAAAAGAGAACATAAAGGCATGCCACCGTGAGGCCTGTTTCACGTTTCCTTGTGAAACTCTTCCAACTGTTTCCAAGGACGCACCTGTAGCCTTTACATGTAACATGGGCTGACATGAAAAAGCTTATACTCAAATCAATACTGTGTTTACACAAGTCCAGAGATAGCTTTAAATGATCAGAAGAGCTGCTAAGGTATTACATCTACAAAAAACAAAAAAAAAGAAGAGGGGGGGGGGGGGGTTTGCCGTTTATTCTTTCCAAAGTCTTCCTAAATTGTAAGGAAAAAAAACCACCATGCATGTTTTAATAAGTGCTACAAAGTCTATGATGGCTACATTAAGAAAACCAAGAAAATTTGGAGTAATCAGTTGTCACTGTACAACTGTTGGAAAACATTACACCTCTAAAATGGACTCAATCAGGATAACAGCAGCCTATGCCTTCCATTCAGGTTGTAGTAGAGGATATACAGATTGATTCTACCTCTCTATTTTTATGTTCCTCTATTTTATATTCCTTTTGTGTGTGTGTGTGAGAAAACTTCCTGTTTGATCACCGGTTTATTAAAATAATAGTTATCATGAGCAGAAAAATATGGTATTAGCTATGAAAAATATGAGTTTACTGTCAGATAGAATTCTGTGTAAGGCCTTGAATAGAACAACCATATGGGATTTTTGATCAGCTCTTTGCAGGAGATTTTTCAAGTTATAACTTGCATGAAAAGATCCTCATTTACAGAGTTGCACTAAGACCATCTGATTACTCTAGGTGACATATTAGGGCTATAACGCATCTTCCTGTGCATGGCAGCTACAAATAGCTATTAGAGCAAGTGATGAGATGAGCAATTTCAGCACAAGGAAGAATAAAAAAGAACTAGACCAGATCCAATCTGAAAAGTAAATCATTAACATAAGCACTTTTGGTAGCTGAGTGGTTTTTTCTGTGGTTAGCTGAATTCTGATTCCTAAAATCAACACAGAGCAGAGGGTGTTGTGCTAATGACTCTGTTTACTTACATTACAATCACACTTATTCAATACATGGTTAATGACTAAGCACACAGTAAATCTATAAAACCCAAGGACACAACGTACCAAGAGGTGTTCTGCTTCATTGTTACTGTGGAGCCTAAGGTACTTGGCATCAGTTTGATTGGGTGGCTTCTTACAAATCTCTAAAACAGAACAAGGTTTAACTATAAAAATTGTATTTACTCTTACTTTTAGTCCAGAGAAGCTATTATTCCATCGCAACAGAACTTGAAGACTCGTATCAAAATGTATTGTGGAGATTATGTGAGTATAATTATTTGTTCTCTGTAATCTTCCAAAACTTTTCGTTCCTCTTGAGTTGTCATCATATGTGTTGGGATCCATTTCCCTTCACTGGCAGAAATTAATCTTAGGTACAGATTATTTATTTGTGATTTCGGTCTAATTCTGGTGTTACTTATTATATATATCAAGTGTCTGAAATGAAGACTAAAACATAAAGAATTACCAGTTCCTGTCTCATAATTCTACACCTTTCAAGAAAAAAAATCTCAAACCTCCTTGTGAGGTCCTTCAGGTGGGTTTTCTATGCTTGCACTTACCTGCTAAACAAGAAACTAAATTACATACTATCACCCAACTCTAAGATAAAAATGTCAATTTTTCAAAAGATACCTATTTCTAGAACTGTTGGGGGGGGGGATATAATTTGACAAGATCATCTGCAGCTGCATAAAGTAACTGAATAGCTTTATCATTTATAAATATTTGATTTTGTTCATAGCGTGAAAAATATTCTAAAGTAAAAAATTCTACCTCTGCAAGAGCCACAACACAAGGAAGAGTTATCAGTGGTTGTTCCCCATCAAAAAGCTGAACAATATATTAAATGGCTTCACTAGTGCTCTTTGAGAAAAAAACATTTATAGGGAAATTTTAAATATCCATTCTGAAACTATTGGAGTTACTATTTCATGACAACAAAATATGAAATTTCTCTCTGTACCTGACATACTGAGCATTAAGTTCTCTAAGGATTTTCATTCAGTTATTATTGGTATGAATAATGATTTGTTCCTTTCAAAAGCTTTTTACATGTACATTCCCAACAAACCTACAAACCAATATGGAATTTTCTAAAGGATAAATATTTTTCCCTTTCTTATTTTAATATAAAGTATAATTGGATAATTATTCTAATCTTGCCAGTAAAGTATTTCTTCTGATAAAATTATATTGCATATATTTGTTTTTCTAAATTGATTGCTATTAAATCAGGATTAGTAATATTTTTGGTTTCCTGCAATTTGAGATCTTGCATCCTTTACTAGACAGTTGAGAACTTAAAAGAGTTTTTCTTCTTAGTTTTATTTATTTATTTATTTATTCTTTTAGTTACACTGATTCTGTAATGTATTCCTGACAATTTAAGGGAGACAGTAAGAAAACTATACCTTAAAAAGGTAGTAAATCAGTTTCAGCTGGAGAAGTCAAGAAATACAATTTCTTTTCTTCTACTGATTTATTGCAACCAATTATATTTAAATAATTGACACTGCATCTGCATATAATATGCTGTCTGACATTAATGGCAGTACATTATAAAAAAACTTACAGAAGAAATTCTTTAAAGTCATTACAATTGCCAATTATTATATTTGCAATAATAATGTAGTATTTTGATAGCATTATAAAGAAAATTTAATAGCTAAGACAATTTTTAACTGTGGCAGATGTCTACAACAGTATGTAGGCTTAATATGTAACCATTACATACTAGTCAGCCTAATAAACTACTTGAGCAGAGAAGACACAAGTTCCTAATTCTGATACACAGAATTGCATCAAAATACCCCAGAATAAATGGTTTTAATACAATCTCTTCATTCCCTCCTCTTCTAAACATAAAAAGGCACACTGATAAACCCTTTGTTTTTTCATCATCACAGAAACAAGAGAGCAGAGGAGCAACTGTAGACAATGGGGAGCATACTGGTCCCACAAGAGACAGGAAAACCTGATTACAATACTGTTCTCTGAAAAGTATTGGGAGGGATTCTCAGGTTAGGTAAATTTTTACTATTCATTCCAATTTCCATGTGTTATGGAATGAAAAGGGAGAGAAATTAGGTATTTTTATGAACTAGATCATTGGATCCTAGGAACAGACTTCCCTGCTGAGGCATCCAGACAAAATGGGGACATGTAAGGCAGAGCTGCACGTAAACATTCTCCCCTGGATGCTGCTGGTATTTCAAGATAAAGTTGGTCATGGAGCAGTGGCAGTTTTCTCTGAAGAGACTCAGCAACAAAATAGCAGAAAAATCACCCCAGCAAATTTCAATCAAGAAAACAGGGCTTATACAAGACTGAGTGGTGAGACTGTCACATTAATTTCTTTTCTACTCTTCTTAAACACAATTCTAGACTGAGAAGTCTTAGAAGTACACTTTGGACTTAGAGATATTGTTCAAGGAATCCAAGGACATTGAATATGCCATTAATTCAGAAGCATAAGAAAAAAAAAGGAAAAAAAATCAGAAGTATTACTTTCAAAATGTGCTGTGTTCTTCAAAATGCTCTTCTTTATATTTTATGCTACCCATATCAGTAATTACATTATCTGTGAACAATCAGGTAGGATGGAGTCCCTCAAGATCAAGCATGAGATGTACAAACTGCATGTATAACAGATGTATAACAGCAGCAGCCCTGCCAGATTCAGCAATGCAAGGCATCATCATTATCAGAGATTACATATCAATAAATGGTTCCCTATAGTAAGTACCACGGTAAAACTACCAGAAATTAGACAAGATGACATCTATGATCTCTCTGAAATACATATGCAGAAAGAAATTGAAGGCTTTGGAGAAATAATTTTCTATGTTTAGAAGTATCCCTTCCACTACTGTATCATATATTATTGAAATTAAATGTAACACATACAATAAACTCACAGCAAACCAAAATACTCATGAAATTTTTATTAAATAAAGTTGCACACAAAGGATATCTTTGCAAAAGTATAGCTAGCTCATAGCATGTGGTTAGCTAATAAAGAAAGCATTTTATTTTATTTTAGTAGATATTCCTCATGGGAAATATTCAGACTAAGGAGTCTGACTTCAATTGTTTCTTATCAGCAGAATGACTTATTGAACAAATATTATTAGAAGGTTGTTCGTACTTCAGAATGCTTTTTCCATCACAAGACTGAATTCCTGAAGTTTACACATTATAATTTGATAAGAGCAGCCTCACCTTTTACCGATACCTTTGTTGAACTGCCTATGACTTTGATCAGAAAAAGCTGTTACTTTCTTGATCTTGCACAGAAGGAAGGTAAATTCCAAGTATAATTTTCCAGAACAATTATAGATCTTTCAGTCCCTTTCCAATCTCTTTCATTGTTTTGATTCATTCCACCAACACCACACAAACCTGTTCTGTCTGCTCAGCTTATTTTGGAATCAGCTCCATACGTGAGAGTTAAAAGAACATGTGCAAACAGAGATATGCATAAAGTGCCCATCTGGACCACCTCTGTAGAGACAGATCTGTGGTTTTGAACATGAGGGTATCCTGAGATCAGAAAGAGGAATAAATATCTGAACATCAAAAATCACTGAATCGCCTCCGGAGACTTACTTGCCTTATTTTTACATGTTTCGACATTTTGTGAGAAAAAAAAAGCAAAATATTTTATATTTTTTCCTTCTGAAAAACAGATATCCCCTTCACTATAATGCTGCAGAGGAAAGACAGTATGAAAACCA
This sequence comes from Hylia prasina, assembly GCA_013397195.1. Lineage (NCBI taxonomy): Eukaryota > Metazoa > Chordata > Aves > Passeriformes > Sylviidae > Hylia > Hylia prasina. The sequence goes on along the minus strand of VYXD01010641.1, from coordinate 864,855 downwards.
TTTTTCCATGTTCACATACAGCAGTTTGTCTAAACTAGCCTCCCAAAAGGCAAAATAGCTCTTAGAAATTACTTTCCTGTGATGTTTTTTGAGGACATTTCCTTTGTAATGCAGGAAAGTCTGTCATGCTGAATCCTAAGCTCGCAATGAGAGCCCCAACAAAATGATTAGTATGTTGTGAGGGGTGCTAGAATCCAGATATCAAAATTAAATTGTGCAACTCTTCACATCCTTTCAGTGACTATATCAGACACTTCCTCCATTTTCTTCAGAAAACTTGCCTCTATTGGTGCGTATTTGTCAATCCACCTGTTCCAGCAGTAACCTCAAACCTTATAATGAATTTCAATCATATTGGTAGAGGAATGCAATCTCTTCTGAAGTTTTGTGAAAACTGTTCAGTGGAGGTGAGGGAACCCAATTCTATTTCTAGTTAAAAAAATACAGCAGTTGAAACTCAACAGTCATTTATTCCATTGGCCTAGCATTAGCCAAATAATACATCCAAACTTTGGACTCAGTCACGGGAAAATCTGTATTTTACTTAGCCAGTGGTTGTCTCAGAAAGGACCCCATGGCTTGGAATGTAGTGGAACAATTAGAGAGGAAATTAACTGTAAATAAGTAAAAAAACAGAGACAAAAAGATCAGAAAAAAAAAAGTTGTTTTTATCTGCAGTGTTCAGAGAGTAAGTTGACATCCAGAGCATAATACGAGTGTCTTTATCACTCAATCCCACATTACTGAGACTAACGGGTGTTTGATAATGTTTACTTATTTTAAAAATTTTATTGGAGAAATTCATGTTAATTTCCTTATTTGAAAAACATTATAGAATTATTAGATTGAATAGAGTGCTAGTAGGCCATCTACCCCAGCCTTTGCTTACTAAGGGCAGGAACCAAAAGCTCCCTGAAATCAATAAAAATATTTCCATTGATGTTATCTGTGAAATTAAGATAAAGTTCTCATAATAAGAATGTTAAGCAGTCCAAAAATGTCCCTGCTCTTCTCAACTTACAAAATAATTTCTGTCACTTTATCACAATTTGTTTTACTTGTGTGGATGGGTTGGAGAGCTTTGTATTTAGAGAAACAATAGTCAGTGAACATAAATTCAGATTCTTCTTTTGACATTACCAAGACAACGATAATGTAATTTTCACTTCTGTAGATTTAAGTTTGCCACGAAGAGCAATTTCCGCTCATCCCTGTAGTGAACCATCTTAAGGCATGCAGAAGAAAGGTCATGAGATCATACTGGTAATTTTCCTATGCTTTCCAGAACTTAGAGAAGCAAAAGATGTTGCATAAGTAAACATCTTTGCATGGCCATCAACTCAAAACTGGTCATCCTGATGTCAGAGTCCAGTAATCTCTCACCAGGTTCTTTCAGATATTTCACCCATAGAGGCTATAATAATTTAATAATATAACATCAAGTTAAGTCATTTTAAGCAGGCTTGTCCAGCAGAGTAATACAAAATGTTCTGAAAACATAACACAGATGTAATACAGATGAGATCTGCATTACTGCCTTTCACAATATGCTCTCTGCTGCAATGCTGAGCATCACAGGGAAGGAATTTATGGGTTTAAGTCTGCTCAAGCCGTTTGCTTTTTTCCAAATTATTTTGCTACCTTTTTAGCATTTATACTCTATGTTGGGCTTAGACACGTATCCACTGCCCTCATGTTGATCTGGCCAAGTCAGGAAGACATTCACACTCTTTTAGTGAAGTCAGGTGTAAATATTTATAGCACCACTTCATCCCCTCAAATGTTGATAGCTACACTCAGTCTGCTTTCTGATGGGCTAAAATAAGCTTTCTTTGCAACAGCTGTGGTCAGCCACATCCTGCATTTTTCCCTGGGCACACTGCTCCTGCTCAGCTCCACTGAGCATTCTTCTGTTACAGGGGTCAGTCACAGCTGACTTCAGTGGAAATGAATGAAGTGGAAATGAGATAGCTGTACATATAACTACACTCAGGTGTTCAATCAATCCTAAAAATGCCCTGCTTCAAAATGGGGCAGTAGAAATTCTCTAGCCAAAAACAACAGAAAAGAACAATCTATTCACATGTAGCTGCCTGTTCCCTGATCAAATTCAATCTGTTGTAATTTCATTCAGTTACCAAATGCCTCTACTGCTCCGCTCTCTCAGTTTGTACAGCAATGATGCTGCTAGCTAGGTATTTCCTAGGCACATTTAGGCAGGACAAACATGTATAGTATTGGAGGAAACATGATTTTACACCTTAGGCCCTAGGTTCTCAAAGTGGAACCCCAGCTTTCCTACTATAATGTTATTTCTATATATTTCCTCAATTTCTTGAGGTATTTCCACCAAAAACATTGCAAGCACAGATGCTTCTAAAGTATGATAAGATTGTGACAAATCTTTGCAAAACAAAATGCCTGCCCCAACATTCAAGTTTATGTCTCAGTACAGGAGATTATTGGAGGTTTTTCTCAACAACTTAAAACTATACCATCTTTCCTTCTCCCCAGATAACTACATCAAAGAGCATTAGAGTGGTCATTTACTCAGAAAAATAAACCTCTTGCATTTTTGCATTACTTCAGAAGCAAGGTTTTCATTCTCACCTGCTGTATAGCATCTTGTCACAGGACAGAAGTGATGCTGTCCCAAATGCAGGCTCACCAGCTAGTACACAAACACCAATTCACACACTGAGGTGAAGTACTTCTATTTTTTAATTCTAGTTTGCACATGGTGATGAGCTATATGGTAACCCACAAAAGACCAGCTTCCTGATCATCAGAACTTTAGAGAGTTAATACATTTCAGCAAACAAAGATATAGACACTGGCTACAAGTCGCATAACTTTTTTGTTAATTAGTAGTCAAACCCCTACTTGCTAGCTGTCCCTTTTGCCTCTCATGGTCATTAGTCCACAAGTACCATTCTTACCTCAATTTGAGTCTGCACTGGGGAGGTAGTCAATGAGTTGGTGGTCACGAACTCCTGCTGCCAAAATTACCTTTCCTCCAGTTACTGCTCAGTTCTGCTGACTTCACTCCTGCTGTCTCTCATCCTGATTCCCCATTCATCTTGGGATTATCTTCCCTTTTTCTTTAAAACAAAAATTAGCCAAGCATGCAAAATTAACAATGACATTGCTTAATCATAACTGCCCATCTCTAGCTATTGATTAACAACTAAAAAAAAAGAAATTTTCTAGTTTGGTTTAAGTCTTGAGGTCCTCAGATCTTGAGGGGCTTCATATCAGTGCCCCCTGTCATCACAGCACTAAGGACTCATCATCTGATAGCTCTGTGGATTGTCTGCACAGCACTCACTTCAGAGGGGTACAAATACCACTGTTCATCCTGGAATCAATCCCTCACACCATTGAACTGTCTACAGTAAATTTCCTTGGGTTTGCCTCCATGGCAAATATTGCATAGTGCTCCCCCCACAACAACAACAGCAACAAAAAACTACAACTCACAGCAAGTAATAGGCAATTGCTATGTAACCACACTGAATTCAGACACCAAATTATCAGAGTTCAGCTCTAAAGATTTGGCCCAGACCTGCCAGAGCCCATATTTCAAAAATTCAATGAAAACAACTGGAATAAGTTTAATAAGTAATAAACACCTTAACATTTTGAAATTAAGTGTATAAATAAAGGATGCTTCTGTGGACTAGTCAAAGACAGAAACTATGAAAGAGATTGCAGAAGAAACTGACACAGGTTGATATGGGATAAATCTTCCTAAAGGCAGGCTGTGTAAAAACTCTAAAGTAGCAAAGTACTTTCTTCAAGGTATACCACATTGCACCAACTCTGTGAGCTATGCTAGCAGTAAGACACCACTAGTTATGCAAAAATTCCTTCTGGGGACCCTGATAGCATGTATGCTGTAAATTCTGGGTCTCAGTTCAGAGAACTGATACACATTGACAGAATGCTGAATTTGTGGAGAAACCCCTCTGAAAATCCAAACATGAGGTACACTGAAAATCCTTATAAAAAAATGTCTGCTGTGAGATGGAATATGAAGTTAAGTACAATGTGTACAATATAAGAAAACTGAAATCAAATTTATTTTATTCCCTTTTATTCAAAAAGAAGTTAAATTGTACTGTATCTTCTAAAAATTTTTACCTGAACCTTCATATCTATTCTGGCTCTACTTAAAAGCATCATGGTTTAGATCCTGGATAAGAAATAGGCATTAACTGGATAAGGTTTAATCTACTGATGGTGAGCCTCAAATAATAAGACAGCGAATACTTTATCAAAAAGCTGCTCAAAAACTCTGCTGAACCAAGGGAGAATACAGGACATTCAAAAATTCATTCATTGGCCTGAAATCACAAATGCTGTGTTGCTGTTTTTGGTCAAAAATTTACAAGTCTACAAACTGTATATTCAAAACAGTCTTTTTTATGATCAGTTCATCCAATACATTTTTTGCAATTATGTATTCATACGAAGTCCTTTTCTTATTTGACTGTTTCATGAAGAAATATCCATATTCAGAAATTATTAATACTTACCTCCATTCAGACTAAGAGGTGATTGATATATGCATTGAAAACCACTTGTACTAATATTTCACTCCAAATACTATGCAGGAATCTATCCTTAAAACATGCACTGTTAATCACTTATGTCTGATTTTAGTGCAAGTATCACAAACACAGAAAAGATCAGTGTTTAGCTGTTCATTTTGGGACACCATAAACCTGGATATGTGAAATACTTTGGGATAACTAATATTTACAGGAACTGAGCCTGTACAAAGCTGATGCAGAGATGAAGAGTCATCACCAGTATTTTAAATTACATTCAAACAAATGTATACATCCTTCATATTTTTTTCCTCATCTCCACCCTTCTGACCAGCAAGGGCTGTTATAAACTCTCAGTTTCTGAAGCTAATATCTGTGGATCCCTATTCTACATAAACATTAAGTGCCAAGTACTTGAAGCCCAGGGTACACAGACAATTCTCACATGAAAAGGAAGATGGGATGGAGCATTTCTTAAGGATGAGTCTTGCAATTCATTTTAGATACAACAACATATATTAATCTAAAAAAAATAGCTGTTACTGTGTCCTCTATGGCCAATATTTATCTCCCTATTTCCAAAACACTTTTTTTCTCATAATTTTCCCAACTGGTTTATGAGTAAAAAGGCCCTACATACTTTATGTTCAGCTGTAAAAGTTGGACCTTGTATTTAAGTGATTAACAACTGCAGAAGGATGTCAGTCTACCAATAAGTTTTTTTTTGTGTACAGGCATACTGGTATATTAGTACTTTTTAAAGTAACTCTTCCAAAAATCTGAAATTTCTGACTATGCACTTTTTCTCACTTAGCCATGGACAATTTGTTCCTACATTTGCTTGGTGGGTTAAAAGTAATGATCAAATGTATCAAAACATGGTGTCTTCCTTCTCAGCTAAAATATACAATTCTTGTTTGGTGCCTTTTAATTCCTCTGCTTCAATTTCAAGCAAGGCCACAGTGATTAGTGACCATGCACAAAACTTGTGTGTATGTCATCATGTGTGAAGGCATAATGCACAAAAGACTTTCAAGCATATGTAAAGCAAGCAAGGAAACAAACAGATTAATTAGCATAACCCATGTAAGTCCTGATTCTTTGAAGTATTTGTAAAAATACCCCATTCATACTTATAAAATATACCCCTTTTTTCTTTGAAATGTAAATATAAAGTTAATGGTGTCATTTTAATTGGATGTAGTGAGTCAAGGAATTCTCATAAAAGAGAACAGAATCTTTATATTTGGTACGTGAAGTAAAGCAGATAGAATTCTCAGGTGAACTAAAGAGGTTAACCAGGAGACAGAGCTAAGTATCTGTCAATCTCAGTTATTTTATCTGTCAATCTCAGTTATTTTCTTCTGTTTTATTGGTCTGTGATTCTATTAAAATTAGTTCAGTTTATTATTCACAAATTTCTTAGAAAGAAAAAATACATGAAATAAAGCATCACTGAGAAGGAGCTGACAATAATTTAGTCAGTTACAAAGCAACTAGAAAAATTATGTTGCCTTCTACAAGGCAATCTCTAAACTATCTCACACTTGGCAGTAACATCACAGCTTTAATAACTCACCAGGTTTGTAAGCAACCTATGGATCTAATCCATCATTTTCTCATTAGCCCTTTCAAATCAGAAATACCATGAGGAATAAATACTGAAGACTGTCAGGAATACCATGGATTAACGTTGAAATATAAAATAATACTTTTAAAAAAGGTTGCCAAAGGAATGTACATTTTAATGTAAATTCTCACCACTTTTTTTCCTGTTCAGGCCTAACTCATGCTAGGGGCAACTTCCTCCAATATGGTCTGTCTTCCCATGGTTAACTGCAATTTTAAATTCTGTTTCATAAATCAAAAACTACACATCCTGCTCCTCATGAAGCAATGGAAAGGTTATGATTGTTGGCTTGCAACAGAATTATGTACATCATGTTAAAAATGTTGAACACCTCTATTAAAGTCTGCTTTTTCCTTTTGTAGACACAAGGAACAATTCTTCCCGCTCCAAATTTTAACCCTGTAATGGATGCCCAGTTGCTAGGAGGAGCCCTACAGGGAATTAGTGAGTATCTTGACTGATTCTAACACCAATTTCCTCTTTTTCAGAAAGCTCTCATAAATAAAGCATTAGGCAAAATATAAACTCATAAAATTGTCACCACCTATCTCCAGGTTCTTCAAGGAATCACAATAAGACCCACTGATAATGTTCAAATAAATCATTTTCATTTACAGGAACTAAGAGATGATCAAATTAATCTAAAATCCTTACTAACACTTACAGTATGAACACTTCATTGAGAAAACAAGAAAAACAGAATTCTGTGTTATATCACTAGAGTGAGGGCCAAGAAATGAAAGGATTTTAGTTGTAATTTCAATAACGAAAAGCTACCAAGGTCTGCTAAGTCTCTTTATCAGTCATAAGAAATAAAAACAAATGGAGTAGAAAGTTTAAAGAATTCATTATCTTTGCAATTTTTACTTTCAGCATTTGTTCCAAAAAACTTTTGTTCACAAAAGCATTGTTCTCAGTTCAGATTTCTGTATTTTCCTATTGAACCTTGATGAAAGGGTAGAAATACTGATCTATTTTTTTATCTGAAATGTTTTCCTCAGTTTAAAACTGCTTTCTGTATCAGAGCTTTTATAGACCTTGGGCTTTTCACAAGACTGTACAGCGCCAAATCTTGCATTCTGTTTTCGATTTCTTCAATGAAAATGTGAGGACTCAGATTTAATATCAAATGAACCACAATAAGCATTATTCATCAAGGGGAATCTGAAGTATCTTTATGACCAAATTGGCCACAGAAGAAAAGTTTTAAACATCTCCCTACATTTCAAACAGTACTTTTAAGGTAATGTTGCTAATGTGAAAATATAGAGATTATATTCTTCATTTAATACTCTAAGTACAAGTATATTAAACTTAATTTTAATCTTCCCATCAAAGTACATGGAATTAAGTTGTAATTTAAAGGACAATTTATAAAATAAACAGTTTGGCTTCAGAGGAGGTCAAGTCACCATATTCTTTACAGGCACTGACACTCTGACCTTCAATCCTGCACATGGAATTCATTCTTATGAGGATGTTCAGTCACCTCTGCTGTCCCACTGATCACATGGGTACTAAACAAGTGAATAAAATTTTATATTTATGTTTTAGAATATTTCCTATATCTGGATCCTTCTCAGTTTTTACTACTATAGAGACTATGTAAGCTGTAAAGATTCTCTAGTGATAACTATTTTCCGAGAAGTAAAAAGAAACCATTATGTATGGTATCCCAGCCCTTAGGGTGCAAAAACTATTTTAAAACTCCAAAAGTATTTTCTGAATATGCTAATAATATTATTTTTCATAAGAAATAATACTGATTCATTATAGAAGTTTATTAGTAAGTTCTATCTATCAAGCAAATCATCATAGGTAACCTTCAGTAAAATGCCCTTTGGAAATGGAGTAAAACACTGTATTTTAAAACTTCATAACTTACTTTATACATTTTCTCTGAAATTATAACTTTGAGTTTTTCAATAAATAGTCTAACAGCAATTTGTCATCCCCATAAAAGAGATCCCTAATTGTTAAATGACAATTTAATCAATATCAACAAAACACACAAGTATACCTTCCAAGGCTCAGCCACAAATCCTGCTATTGGGCCTAGTTCTGAATCCATGAAAGCTTCTATCTGTTTTATTGATGTTTTCAAATCCATTGAGCTTGTGAGAGGTGATGATGCATCTGGTAATAACAGACTGTTTCACTTTTTGATGGTATTACACCAGTAAGTCCAAGATACACAAGCATAATAAATATAACTAATGTTGGTAAATATTAGTGGGATATTAGTTTCTTGATCAATTTTTTCAAAAAATTATATCATGTTCTTAAATAAAACACGAGCAATCACAAATGTAAGTAATTAACACCAGTGTGTTAATTTAGAGCGCGTGTTGTTTCCTTTTCAGGTTGTGAAAAAGACGTGTTGATTGAAATCCTCACTCAGCGCTGCAATTCCCAGCGGCTCATGATTGCCGAGGCGTACAGAGACATGTACAGCAGGGTACGACAGAAACACTTTGTACTTTCATTGTTTCTTTCTCTCCTGTCTCCTGTGTAACTATCAGCCCTTCTCTCAGGTCAGTCACTGGAACCACACACCTGTCAGACAGCAGGCTGGCACAACAAGTTGGCACACAACTTTGCTTGTTGGCTATTGATACCTCTGATGGTATCATATTGTTATTTCTACAGCAGAAGTATTGTCTGCCATACACAGAGCACAGAGTTAAAAAAGGACAGGAAACGTTCCTTCTTCTGTAGTCCATTCTTCTCTATTGACCAACATAAAATTTCTGAACAGACTTATTTCTTCCTTTATGTGCTTATGGGGAGTTCTGAAATACATTTTTCAAGTTTTTGGAATAAATAATAAAATAGTATTGTAACAAAAGAAAAACACCATACAAAGAGTTACAGGCTTTTTTTCTTACTCACATAATGATTAATGTTCTCATCTCAAGCACTTCATTCCACATAACCCCATCTATACACTAAGCACAATACTCTTCTGAGCTGCTTAATGTTAAAGTTATGAATCCTTGACAGATGCTTAAAAATTTTAAGAAATAAAAAGTTACTTTTAAAAAAAATGTATTTTATCTATACTTAATATAACAATGTAATTTTTGTTATCCAAGTTGTTAAACATACACAGAGATAGATATTCTCATTCTATTTCCAGATCTACTCTTGTTAACCAACTAGCTATGGGAAAGTTGCAATGCCTGCATTTTCCTTAGTTGCTACAGCAATATAAGGACAAAAAATAATACTAGTAACACCTTCTGCAAAATTCCTGTGAAAGTCATGAAAAGCACAGTGTGAAACTAGATACTATTTGATTAAACTGACTAGACATGCCCTTCCCCTGAAAGAAGCCGGAGAAACACTTATAACAAAATCCAGTTTTCTTCATTTCCTGAAGCCTGTAAAACTAAGGGCTCACTGGAAAATTCCTTGAAGAACAATGTCTGCTTGCCATTGAATTGATCAGCAAGTGAGAACAATGAGTTTGCACAAATGTTACCACAGAGATATCTCTCTTAATAAGGGTTAACTTGAAGTGGTTCATTCAAAAACTCCACATTATGTGGTGCTTTTACACCATCAGTTCATTAACCAGCAGAACAGTGTATTTTTTCTTTGGGTAGCCAAAAAGTTATCTAGAGACAATCTTTGTGCCAACTCTATACTGAAATACCTCAAAACTGCTGACCCCCAAACAAGCTCAAACACCCATTTACTGTCTTACATGTGGAGGAAAAAGAGCTGGATGTAATCAGTGTAGTAGGTTGATTTTGTGTTGTTACTCATCTCCAGGAGATCAGTGACTTTATTTGGACTGTTAAAAAAATGAAACACACAATAATTGTGATATTTTAGATGTAGCCTTGAATTAATAAGTATATTTTATAGAGACCATAAAAGAACAATAACTGAATCACAGCTGCCAACCTTCCAAAGACTGTGACAATGACTGAAATCAGTGCACCTAAATTATTAAACCTGTTTTTTCTATTATGAGGTATTTATTGGGTTACCATCGCACATGCAAACCGCACAAGTTCAGTGTTTATCCATACAATATTCCTCACTGAGTTTTAATGTTACTTAGAGAAAACAAATGTCAAGCTACCCAAAGGTGCCTGTGACATGAAGCACCCAAGCCCATTCTTTCCTAGTGTTCATTTATCTCCTTCATCACTGGGCAGTCCTTCTCTACTCCATCCATAGCAGCTGGCTGGTTTTTTTTTACCTTTTCTCTAGGGTGTATCAACTGGACCTATCACTTTAACAAGGGAAAATATTTAAAAGCTTTGTATCATGTTTTTATCTTTAATTTTCGCTCTCTGATGCATGAAGATGATCTAGAGATAATACAGTACCACAATAAAGAATTGGTAAATGTCCTTCAAGAATGCAGCTATTTCACATTCACAGAAAACAATTATTGACTTGCTCACCACTCATCTAGTTGGCTTTTCTTTTCAAATCAAAAATAAAAATATAATCAAATCAATAAGTCCCTATGAAAACACACCATCTTTAAATTCATACCTCTTTTAGCCATACGAGTCACCATGAAGTGCTATAAAGCCAGTGGAGACAGACCTAAAGACCTAGAAGAAAGAAAAAAAGCCAAAGAAAACCTCAGATGTCCTTTTTAGGAATCTCAGTCTCTAAAGATATGAATAATAATAGAAGGGAAAGGCAAGACAACTGTTTTCTTATTCCAGCAATGGGCTACAGAATATTACAAAAATCATGGAACATACTCCAATACACCCACAATTTTAATTCAAATTAATTCATTAAGCACTAGGTAGACTTTACAGTGCAAGATTCATCAAGATACTCTTGACAGTTTCTAAACAAACCCCACCAAGAATGTGGTTTATCTTGCCTTCAATTGCTCCAGTTTGTGCTTTGAAAGATAATTTAGCACACAGCACACTTCCCTAGCTGTAATTTGTAATTTGTCCCAGAGTGGTAAACACCACAGGAAAGAGAAGAGATGTAACAAGACAACAGCAGTTTTAATCTTCCCAATTTATGCTAAACCTGTTGGTTCAATCCTTTTTCCCTCTTTATTTCCCTTCAGTCTGATCAATATGGTAGCCACTATGCCCATTCATTAGACAAATGTAAACTGGGACACATTAGGAGAGAAATATTAAAAAAAGAAAGGAAAAGACCTGAACTAGCTGCATGATTCAGACATAGAGAGAAGTTTTAAGATTCCTTCTTACAATTAGCCTTCAAGGATTTCTTACAGCAAAGATGATTAGGAAATTAAAATAATGACAACTTAGAGTTGTCTGTTCTTATTTCCAATAGTCCCCTTAGTTCTGATTGCAGGAGTAATTTTTAAGTAGTATCCATTTTTATTATTAATTCATTTTCCCACAGGCATGTTGTCAGAAGTAAAATGTCTTAATGTATTAATTTCTACTCCATGTGTGATTTAGTGGTTGTCAAATGAATTTAAAGTGCATTCACTGAAGACTATGTATGTTTCTTCATCATTAATTTAATTTTTAATATTCATGTGTCATCCTTCATTGCTACTCTAGCTATTAAATTAATTATATTCAGAAATGTATCAAAATCAAAGTACAGGCCTGAAAAAAATACAGCTCTGGAAACATATTAGTTTATATAAATTGAACTATTTCTGGCATGCATTTCAATTCAGACATAGACTAGAACGTATCTTACAGGTGTGTAGTACTGCACACAAAATATTAAAAAAAAAAAAAAGACTGCACAAATGTCCTCAATCNAAAAGACTGCACAAGTGTCCTCAATCAGAAACAGGAAACTTCAATAGTAAGATAAGCTTTTGGCATTTGCAATGTTTTGAAGGATGCTACTAGGAATGGGGAGAATGGGGAGGAAACTCTGATCTATATTACTCAGCTACCTGGCAAGAAAGAACAGAGAAATATGAGGAGGAAAAGGGGGGTTCCACGTTATTAATCATCCAGCATCTATCAAAAGTAGTGAATTCAGTTTGAATGTAAAATATAACCAAATTGAAGCACATAACCTTCCGGCTATCCAAAGCTGATATTTTTATGTACTAGAAGCAAAACAGATGATTTTTGTTCAATTATTCATATGGTAACACTGAAAAAATCCAAAGAAACCACCTGTGTTTTATGAGATTCATCTTCCAAAGGTGCTTACTTCTCTCGAATTTGCACAGGGAATATGCTAAGGAAAGCTGCAGATGCTCTGCTGTGATATTCAGTTTTCCAAGGCTTTAAGTAATAGTTGCACTTAAACATCTGCATTTTCTTCTCTGTTCTAACAAACTGAAAACCAACAATCCATTGTGGCCTACTGGCTTGTGCAACTATTCTCATTCTTGCTCATACTAATAGAACATGCACCTACTATTTCAAAGAATATTTTTTTTTTACTTAGTCTTAGCCAGAATTCATCTTTGGCAGTTCATCCTTAATCATTTACAGAAAAAACCACTAATAATTTTTTTAAGCTGTCTTAATAAACTGGGACTATAAAGATAATCCTGTCTGTATGCTTTCTTTTCAAGGATCTGATAACAGACCTAAAAGAGAATCTCTCTCATCACTTTAAAGAAGTTATGGTTGGCTTGATGTATCCACCAGCCTCCTATGATGCCCACGAGCTTTGGCATGCCTTGAAGGTAATCTTCATAGTTAGAATTGTTTAGAGTTGCAGTCATTAATTAAAGTACTGAACATACATTAATTTTTTTTTTTCATTTTATTTGTTGATAAACTACTGAAAGTATACGGGAGTAGTGTACTATCACATAGTCCACTATCACATAGTCCACCATAGTCATCAGAAATACAGTGCTATTTCAAGTTTATTCATTGCCATGCTAAAACCAGAATAAATAATATCCTTGTCATGGAACAAATACAACCCATTCAATGAACATGGCAAACTCAGAAAATGAAAAAATATTTTTACAGAGAAATGCAAGGTGCTGTTTTCACAAGCATTTGTGTATGTTACAAACTAAATTTATTTCCACAGCCAGTGCCATGCACTAAGGCTCCACCTCTCTAAAGACCAATACTTCTTTAGCAGAACATCTTTGCATAAACACAAATTACTCTGTGACAAAGCAATGGTAACTGCACTGAAACAGAACTGATTTCCCATTTTGAAAAAAATATTTCCTTTGCCTCCCTGGATCTGAGACTATGATCCTCACACAACTGAAAGTTTGAAACAAACAAAAATATTTTTTAAAATATCAGGTCATTAAATGGTGAAATTCATTCCCACAGGGCATTGTGGATACCAAAAACACAATTATAGTTCATAGAGGACTTCAATATATGCTTTGAAACTAGGTTGACTGTTGGCTATTGAAAATCATAATTATTCTCAGGAAATTCCAGAATTGCCAACTCCTAGAAGACAGGAAGGCATATCAGAGTTCAACACTGTTTTCCTTTTCTTTCCATGAATATTCACTATTGTCTGCTGTCACAAGCAAGACACAAGCATGACTTTGGGCAAGAAGATTTATCTTGCCAATTTTGAGAATTCTGCCCCCCCCCAAACAAAAGAGTTATTAGATTTTTATTGTTCTTCAGACACTTAAATCAATTTTTAGAACTACTGGTATGTTTTTATTAGCTGGCATTAAAAGGATTGTGAAATAACATTGCTAGCAAAGGGATCGTGTCTTTCATTAATATAGACAAAATTGCCAAAGTTTATTTTTTCCTAAACGTGGATCAAACTTGAATTTTCTTGCAATATTCTGTCTTGACCCAGATTCTTATGGTAAAAAAGGTAGAAAAACAGCCCATCTGCATCTATGGGCTCTGATGTTCTCCTTTTATCCCAAATGCAGAATACTCATTAACACAATCCATGTGCATATCAAAAGCAGCATATGTACCACATCTTATGTCAACTGGAGGTTATAAAATTCATTCAAACCCTGTGGGAAAATACAGTGATTGGCAGCACTGCACATACTCCATGATGCTTTCCTTTAATACCAAGTTCTGTGCTAAATATTACGGACTGTAGCATTCCTAAATAAATTTTAAAAGAAAAATTAAAAAAAAGGGAAGAAGATAAGAAGATAAGAAGATAGAAGATCAACATAATACCTATGCTCATGTCTACTTCAGATTTCCTGAACACTTGCTAGGGATGTATGCTCAATCTTTGCATCTGATTTCTTTCAGCAAGCAATAATTATTACTAAAGCTCTAAAATTATTCCCGTTACGTTTCTGTCAAACAGTAGTCTTGTTTCATTTCCCACTTGCTAATATACATGCTGAAATTCAGATTTAGAAATATATTTTAAATACAGAGGTTTACTATTACGGTAATTTAAACAGGTGATTATGCAAAAGTACACTATGCAGAAACTGCTATTATTTTGTTATTTCTGATGACAGCATTGCTTTCTTCTAAAAATTGGGGTTTCTACTACACAACATCTTTTCATATTTACTTCTTTCCATACAGGGAGTAGACACAGAAGAAAAATGTCTAATTGACATATTAGCCTCAAGATCAAATATGGAAATCTTCCAAATGAAAGAAGCCTACCTAATGCGTAAGCTTTTTTACCAAGTGCAGAGTAGCAGCTGTACTATGTGTGTTCTGGAGGCATTAGCACACACAAAGGAACAGAACTACAAAAATGACTCCTCAGTACAGACTGGTTCCCTTTCCACATCCTCTCCCTAACTATACACAAAAGGCTGAAACAATGTGGTGGGTGGGCAGGCCAGTGGGGACAGCAGCTGAGGGCCCTCAGCAGGGCCAGATGGATGTGCCAGCCCCACAGCCAGGTCCTTGTAGAACCTGCCCAGGTTACACTGGAATGGAATAAGCCTATTTAGCCTTTATTTGATAATCTTCATTTGTACTGTTCAGAGCACTGTAATTTATATTATATGTTTTTGGTTTAACCTAGAATATAATACTGATCTTCAACAAGATATCGATTCTGAGACTTCAGGTCACTTCAGAGATACACTCATGAACCTTGCTCAGGTATTGTAGAAACAAGAACCACGACTTACATGTCTAAAATATTCATAATGACTTTGGATAGTATTTAATAAGTTTTACATTTTAAGGTGACTGTGATTAAAGCTAGTTTAGTAAGGCTGCACTTTTAAACAAGAGACAGGATGGAAGCTGATGAGGAAGAGAAACTGAATTCCTTCATCTAGTCTGACTTAGACTTTGGATATCAGATGGAAGCAAAGGCA
The DNA here is from genome assembly GCA_013397195.1 of Hylia prasina. Taxonomy (NCBI): domain Eukaryota; kingdom Metazoa; phylum Chordata; class Aves; order Passeriformes; family Sylviidae; genus Hylia; species Hylia prasina. The sequence goes on along the minus strand of VYXD01010641.1, from coordinate 849,464 downwards.
AACAGATTATTTTATAAAGTCCCATTGGTATTCAACTGCTGACCCTTTGCTCCATCTGTCTCATCTCAAAAGGAGTCTACTTGCATGTACAAATGCGATTGTCATTTTTAAAAGCATGTGTTTTCTCCATTATCTGAATATATCATAAACCAGTCAAACTTTATGTGAAAATAGAGATATATGCACATTTAAAGAGTTCGCTGCTTAAAATATAATGCTCTTTGTGCTATTGCACATCCTAAATTACAAAATGCCAGCACAGAGGCAAAGGAAGTATCACATTTACATACCAACTTTTGCAGTTTTACCAGTCTGTAGTTTATACAACAAAGTGGTCATCCTTGTCATTCTCATTGTAATCACTGCACTCACCATCTTGAGAATCATTTGTAAACCAGAGTAACAAATAATGAAGGCCTGCCATGGGATAACAGCATACATGAAGTGTATCTGTACTTTTATATACGTGCATGTCTGGGCAAAAACTTCTTCCACAAATTTGAAATAACAGCAGGCTTCACTGAAGTAAAAAAGACAAAAGTTTCAGAAGTAGAAGTTATAAACAGGAAATTTTTTTTTCATGCTGGATGTTTTTTCCCTAATAATGAAAATTCTTCCTGGCTCAAAAATGAAGAGCCAGAGATTAGGCAACCTCATTTCTCACAATTATTAAAACCATGGGACATGCTTTACCTGTCAAATGAACCAAATTTAAAATAATCTCAGATTATACATTAGTAGTCCTAATTTTCTTAAACCTCAGGTTTCGATAAAGAGGCCTAAAATCATCAATTTCCTGGCTAACGAAATCTGCTATTTCACTCAAGGAAGTGTTGCAGGAAATTTCAACTTGACTCAGTTACACTGTATACTTCTGAAGGTTGTTAGTCAAATCACTCACGTTTGCATATCATTTTATATTAAAACTCAGTGATTATTTCTTTAAAACATACCCTTTCTAGTTCTATAACCATGCAACATTTTTAGTACATCCTTTAATGCTTTTTTGCAGAAAACCTCTGCTTTGAAATCTATTAAATCAGACTACTGAGAGAAATAAACATGCTCCACATATGCAGAGCAAGCTATTCAATTGCTATAGTATTGTATTTATGGTTTTCATGTCCAGCCTGAGGCAGATTAGAAGTTATAGGTTATGGTCCTTCCTAAAGAAATTAACAGAGTTAGAAGAGTTTCAAATTCAGGCTTCTTTTTTTTTGGGTATTAATTGAAATATGATCATTTTCTACAATTTAAAACATAATTATACAAATGTTACTGGAGAAAGTGGACATTTGACTCATGTAGAGTATTATTAAAGTTCTTTTATTGTTCACTGCCCTGTCTTTATTCCCTTGTTTTATTGTGTATGTAATTTTATGCAGTCATTCCATCATAATTCACTTCAGATAATTTTTCTTACTACTAGAAATTTCACTGTGTGAAATTCTCACCATTTGATTAACATGTACATTAACATTTTTAACAAAAAGAACTAAAAATCAGTCATTCTACAAGCTGACAGCCCATACCTATTTTAATCATCCCTTTCACATATAAGGTAACATGACAGTAAATTTTAAACTAAATTGCTTCAAGCACATATTATTAAGGCAGTAATTACATGAGCTTCAGATTCTTAAGAGTTCTGCAAACAAGGCTGATTTGTATCCTTACAAGATGATTATGGTTATAAAAGCAATTCCAAAAGTAGTGTGCTCTTCTCGTTTTCTATATGACTATATAATTTAGATCATAGTGTGTTTACTAAGGAATTTAGCTTGGCTTGTGTAACTGAAAAGCTATGAAATGTATGGGAAAATTAGAAGTATTCTTTTGGGGTTTGTGTATCAAACTTGCCAAACAATTTTCTAGTCTTGGATCTTAAGTTTAGACAATGATTATGAGCAAGCAAAATCTCCATTATTTGATGAGCTTGCTCCTATGGTTTGTGCAGGAAGAAAAATATACTGAGAAAAGATTCTTCTGGTAATAGGCATATTGATAAGAACTAAGCAGTGGATGGCAAATGTTACTCCTATCCTTGTTTTCCCCTCAGAGTTACATATTAGAGTAAACAATGTAACATCCATACTTCTGAAAATGGTGGTGGGATTCTGGTGGTCAGGTAAAGGCTTATTTAAAATAGGACTAAAAAATAGGATAGGTTTATCCACTTTTTCTTCTGACAAGACTGTCTGTCATTCCAGAATTCCTCTTAATAAAGAAAATTAAGACAAAATTAAGATATTGTCCACATTTCCAAATTCAACCATGCAATATACTGATCCAACCTAAAAGTCTATATATGTTATCTCAAGAAATTCAACATAGCTTCATATATAAAGAACTTTATATTCCTACAGTGGTTTAGGATTTAACTTTTGAAGAATATGTATCTCTTTTTTCCCTCAGGGAACAAGGATGGAAGGATATGCAGACCCTTCTACAGCTGCTCAGGATGCAATGGTAAATATGCTCAGATGTAAAGTTCTCAAACATTAAAAAAAAAAAAGAAGAAGAAGAAGAAGAAGAAGAAAACAAATGTTGAAAAGTGATTTAGGTCTTACTAAAATTTTTTTGCTTTCTCCCCCCCTTTTTTTGACAGATTCTATGGGAAGCATGTCAGCAGAAAACAGGCGAACACAAAAACATGCTGCAAATGATTCTCTGCAACAGGAGTCACCAGCAGTTGTGGATGGGTAATCCAGCAGTTCAGCTGTTGCAATACAGAGTGGAAAGGAAAAATGTGACTCACTAAGAAAGCCATGCTTTGCATACCAAGACAGTCAGTGTGCAGCAGGACATTAGCCTGAAACCTAAGTGTGAACTCTTGGAGCTCTTGGACTTCCACTAATGTTAATGGGAATTTGGAATTAATGCAAAACTGAACTTTGCCCGATGACTAGTGACAGCTGTAGACAGAACAGACAGGCATCAGGGTGCCTAATAACCCAGAGAAGAATGCATGACCAAAGAAAGGCAAATGTTACAGCTGCAGTGAGTCTACACACGACACAACTGGATGAGGGGGATTTTTCTTAACTATTTTATTCATTTTTCCTAAGCAACTCTTATGACAGAAAACACCTTGGGAGAGCTGGGTGGAGTATTTAAAAGCAATGTTTGCATGTGAAAACACATTGCTATGTTGAAGCTTTTCCCCAGAAGTTTCATAGAAGTTTTTGATGGGAGCACTTCAATGTTCACATCTGCTCTCCAGTAATGAACATAAACACAGAAACACAAGGGCCAATTTCATTTAAAAGAGAAAATCAGACATAGCTATAGATTGCAGGAAAATTATGTGAGCTCATCCAAATCTTCCATTGTAGGAAATAAACCTATTTTATCTGGTGACAAGTTTGAATTTCTGCCCTGCAGTAGAAAAACAGTCTGTCTGCTGACAAGTTTATCACTGTGCAGCCAGCTGTACTTCTTACGTCAACTTCCAACAGTAGCTTAGAACTACTCTGCTATCACAGATCAACAAATTCATTCCGCTGATGATGACAGGATTAACACACCTGCTCTATGTTCTGCTCTCTTCCTGAGATCTGAGGGCCCTGGCTGTACTGTAGTCCTCCCTAAGTTTTGTAGGCAGCAGAAAAAGTATTTTCCTCCTTCCCTAATGCAGAAAGTGCACCCTGGGTATTTGCATGTCCGCATATCTGCATCTTGCAGTGAGTGTGCACGTCATGCATGTCCTGGCTCCTTGCCATAATCCATGAATCTTGCCAGTTTTAGCCAAGCCAAGCAAGGAAGTTCTCTTACCAGCAGGATGTTCTTACAAGTGTCATAAACAGATGTTGCCAGATATGTCACATGCATTCATTTTATACTATAGGCTGAAGAACCCAGGGGGAGAATGCTTTAGAAGCCAGGTTTCAGACTACTCATTTAGGTTGCCTGACCTGGGCAATATAAACAGAATTAAGCACTGAGAATACTAAGGGTAAAAAATAAACTCAATAGTTATAGCACTGGGGAGAAGCAAAGCAGGAGGGGAAAAGGCAAGTTGATCATTACTAATGAACTAGAATAAAACAAGGTTTTTTTCCATCTCCGTCCCAAGTTTTCCAGGAGTTCCAAAATATCTCTGGGCAAGACATAGTAGATGCCATTAATGACTGTTACGATGGATACTTTCAAGAATTACTAGTTGCAATAGGTAATGTAAAGATATGATTTTTACTAGCAGAAATCTCTTAATAAATTCTAGTATATTATCTCTTGTGCATCAAGAATATTATTTTTCTGATATTTTATCCACTTTAATGTCTTTTATTGTGCAAATAATTCTTCAGAGATAACTGGAAAAGAATATTTTAACTATTTTCCCATATTTGTATAAATCTAAAAATGTATCTATGCAACACTAGCTTCTGACTGAGCAGAACTAGTATCTACTTTATTTGATAATAAATTTTGTGTGATCAATGATAACAGCATTTCCAACTGATTTTACACACATTAAATAACCACCTATGTTTTCAGGCCTTTGTGGTATATAAATAAGTTTCAAGCTTTATGTACATTTGTCTTTCATTTATAGAGTAAGGATAAAAATATTTCTACAATTAGGACATGTGAGTGTATTCACTGATATTTAATAGGCCCTTTGATGCAAAAGCATGAGCACTCACCATCGAACTTTTAAAATCATAAAAATAGTTATATTAATGAATATTGGTAGCTTAATTTTAACCTGAGGCATGGACAGCACTACCCAGCTTTATATTTCAAGAAGCCCAAAGCCTAAAGAAATTATTTTATAATAATCTGTTTACCTGTTGCAACTCTTCCCTCCTAGTTCTCTGCATTCGTGACAAGCCTTCCTACTTTGCTTACAGGCTTTATAATGCAATTCATGTAAGTAGTCATTCTACTTCACATATGATAAAAAGAAGCTTCCTTATTTTTTTGTTTCTTTCTTTGTTGGATTACTCTTAAACAAGTACTTAAAAATCAGTCTCTTCAATCTTTAAGGTGTGATTGCGTATTTTAAAACTGTTGGTACCCACATAAATTTCAAAGCAGTAGTGCCTAAGCAACTAAGCAGTAAAAGTGCCTAAGCAGTAGAAGTAAAAGGTTAAGTATTTAGATACCTTAAAAAAATTATATCTGCTAACTGCCAATTTTTTTTTTTAATTGAAGACTTTTTTCTATGCATGGTAACTCCCCCTGCTGTGCAGAACTCAATGTGCATTATTCTTACTATGTAATTTTTTTTGTATCTAGAGATTTAATAAGTATGGCTAAAACTTAAATAGTAAATTCATGTTACATAAAGACAAATGCTCATATTTCTTTGTAGGACTTCATGCAGGTTCTTTTATTTTTTTGTGCAAGTGCTAACTTCTTTTGTCTTTTTATTGCCACTAGATGTCCCCATTCTTCACACAATTACATTACGAAAATTTATTTAGAAACAGTTAAAACACATCAGAACACGAGCTATGGAAATTCTACAGCTATGGTTAAAAACCTCACAGAATTCACGAGGCAGCAGCTTTTGTGAAATAGATTACTGGCCTCATTACAGTTTGAACAGACTCCACAACAACAGTCACAACTGCTACTCACAAACTGAATTCCTAATACTGACAAAAGTTCGTCACACTTTCCTTTTTTAAAAGTTTCAGTGCATAGATAAATCACTCGCATATGGGGACCCCCTGCTATTCAGTTACATGAATCCTATTATTTGAGTACAGGAAAACTCTGTAGGATAATACCCTTAGACTCCTTTAACATCTAGAATACCTTTGTGGGTATGTATACCTTTTATAAGCTACATACTTACATATCCTATATGGGTATATCTTGTTTATCTATTAAATATTTATATGAGTATATACAAATGGGCAAACACATATTGTCCAACTATCAAGTTTACTCACATTTTCTTTTTTCATTTTAGGACTTTGGGTTTCACAATAAAACAGTTATTAGGATTCTCATTGCCAGGAGTGAGATAGACTTGCTGAACATACGCCAGCGATACAAAGAGAGATATGGGAAATCACTCTTCCATGACATTAAAGTAAGTTTTTACAAACTTCTGTACAAGTTTGTACTTTTTTACAAACTTGCTGTTTATTCAGCACTGCTATCACACAGACTGTACCACTCTGTTTAACCATTTGGTTTAAAATAAAACAAATAAAAAAGCAAGGTATAAAAACAATAGCACATTTTCAGTGCCTCGGTTTGTTTTGAGTAAGTGAACAATTCATTCTCAACTCATTATCTGTGATTTTATCCCTCCCCAATGCAAGATGTGTATATAAATAGGGCATGACAGTGTGAGCTGAACAAGAGTTTGTATGAATGGTTTCTACACGAATTGATAACATGTCATCTCATGTTGATCTCTAAGGCTAGGTTGGCATCACTTCTGTGCAAAACTGGAGTAAATATGTGGTTTTATCCTTGTGCTTAGGTAGTACCTTCATAAACCCTCTTCCTCTTGTACTCCTTGTCTGTTTCTTAAAATAAAACTTTGTTTAATTGCACAAAACCTGTATCTTGCTAAGACACTAAATTTTTATGTCGCTATAACCCAACTGCAAGATGTGCAGCAACTTTACAAAATCGCTCACGAAGTTTTGGTATTGAACTTGAGAATTAATAAATGGATTTGATCCAGCCTTTCAAAGATAGATTGTTTCTAGATGCCCGAGCAACCAAAAGCCAGGGCAAGGAAAATTTAAAAAATCTCAGCCTAGAATCCTTATGAAAGCAGTGTAATGTTTTACAAAACCTTACAGCAGTGTAGTCCTTGTCACACACCAAGGAAAGAAAAATTCCAAACACATATAGTCACAGAAATGCTGATTTTTCTTTTTTTCCTTGCAGCATTTTGCTTCAGGGCATTACGAGAGCGCTTTACTTGCTATCTGTGCTGGTGATACAGAAGATTATTAAGAAGATGAACTCTGAAGGCTGTACAAACCTATTTTAAATAGAAATTGAAGCTATATGCAATGCACTATCTGTAAGAGATCCCTATTTTACGTAATAGAACAGCAAAATTTGTACTCTACACTTGCTAGTATTAAATCTTTCTTGAGACAGGAAAAAATGTTGGCAGGAACATGGTTTTCCCCTAGTTCTGATTAATATTTCTGGTTTTATAATTAATGTAAATTAATGAAGCAAGTGGTAAAATTACTCCATGTAAGCACTTGTTTATCATTTAGTGTCACAGCATCCCAAACGTTTATCAACAGCCTCTGTAAGAATTTATTCATTTCCACACTGGAGAGAAAAAAAAAAAAAAAGTTTCATTTAGTTTTAGCAAGAGGATTTCTTCCTTTAAGGATCTTTCTTCTCTTCTCTGCTTCTTATACCTCATATTTTAGGCTCTTGAACATTATGGTTTTAGTTACTACCAGACTAAGCATCTGCCCCCATCTATTATCATTCACTCACCAGAGTGCTTTTGTATTCTTTTACTTAGTTCACATACTTAAAGGCCTTTCCCCTATTCTGTTTGAAACGTAACAAAACAAAAGTAAAAATTAGAATTAAGTATTCCATCCATTCCAGTGCCATGGGCTGGGAAACCTGGAAGCTGAAGCACAACTTAGCTTTAAGCAGAGAAGTTTCAGAGGATTAAACTCTGAATTCCATTTTCACCTATCTCATTTTAACCATTAATTGAATATTGACGTTCAAAGCATGGAGGCATACCCAGGATGCCCTAGGTAGCACAACTCAAGAATTGACTATTAGTGACAACACTGCACCTCCGAGTGAGGCTGAGGGATGCGGGGCTCCCTGGAACACCCGGGAACAATGTGAGACAGCAGCTGGTGACCAGCTGGAGACAGCAGCTCCCACAGCAACGAGGAAAGGCGGCAGAGCCCGACCTCGAGGCCTCGCCCCACGGAAAAACTTAACGCTGCTTTAAATACCCCGGGTCTGTCAGGGCGGCCTATCCGTGAGACTCCCCAGCCTGGCCATACCTACCACCTTGGCAACCTCTTACGGAAACGGAAGTGAGGGAAAGTGTGGTAATGTTCACTAAAATATCTGCCCGTGGCTTTTCTCCCGCCGCCACAAGGTGTCCAGCTGGACAGAGACATTAAGGCTGCTTTTAGAGCTACTTTCTGCAGGTGCAGTCCGTGTGACTGAATAAAGCACTGCTACCGAAAGGCACAAATACGTGGTTGCTTTTGTGCCGTTTGCACCTGTCGCTTCCCTCAGATTCTGGAAATAACACTAATTACAGCGTATCTGGCTTCTTTGCAAATACTGAATATTGGTAGCTTAATTTTAACCTGAGGCATGGACAGCACTACCCAGCTTTATATTTCAAGAAGCCCAAAGCCTAAAGAAATTATTTTATAATAATCTGTTTACCTGTTCCAACTCTCACCTCCTAGTTCTCTGCGTTCGTGACAAGCCTGTAACACTTTCGTGTTACAAATATATTGATTTATAATAAACTTAAAAATTCTTTCGAATCTCTCGAGTTTGACTCATTTCCAAACACTTCGGGCAGATAATAAAATTCTTAAGCCAGAACTTTGGAACGGCTCCGAGAATAAAAATAAATTTTAAAAAGAAATAAAGCGGAGGGGGCAGAGGAGAACGAACTGAGCACTGTCCCAGTTGCTCAGCGTTAGCATAATTCTAAACCGAAGTTATGTTCAGATTTTGCAACTGTAGGTGGAGGTAGCTCCCAACAGCCGTACCTCGGCACAGCGGAGTCACTTCGTTTTAACTCTGCAGGTTTGCAGAAAGGAACAACACATCCCGCGACCTGCAAACGTGCTGAGCTCACAGCGCTTCCCGAGCTCCCCTCCCAGCACGTGAGGCGGGAGTTCCGCCCAGAGCCCGTCACAAAATGGCGGCGGCGGCGCTAGGACCGCGCGGGCGCCACGGCGCGCGGGCGCCAGGCAGGAGGCGGGTCCCAAAAGCTTTTGCCCCGCCCCCTTACCCTCGCCTGATTTTATTGGAGAAGGGTGATGTCAATCTCGTCTCTCCGCCTATCGCCAGCGTTTCTCTCCTCGCCCCGCCCCCCGCGGCTGGGCGCCACTTCTTGGGAAGTTGACGGCTGGAAGCGGCGTTTGGAGCGCGGGGTTCCCGGGTCCTCTGCAGCCCGGCCGCAGCCCCCCGGCGCCGTCGAGGTGGAGGTGGCGGAGCAGCAGCAGCAGGAGCGGCGGCCGCTCGTCCCTTCGCCGTCGCCGATGGAGGCGAGCCTGACGTGCGCCGTGTGCCTGTCGCTGTTGGAGGAGCCGGTGACGCTGCCGCTCTGCTCGCACAACTTCTGCCGGGGCTGCGTGCTGGAGTGCCTGGCCTCGGCCGAGGCCGCCCGCCTGCGACAGCTGCAGCGGAGTCCGGGACAGGCCCGTCTCGGCCGCGGGGCGCCGGGGCCGGGCCCGGGCCCGTCCTGCGCCCGAGTGCCTTGTCCTCTGTGCAGGAAGCTGTGCCTGCTGCCCCGCGGCGGCGTCGCCGCCCTGCCCGTCAACACCACCCTGGCAGAGGTGGTCAAG
>VYXD01010641.1:756732-839932 GCA_013397195.1 Hylia prasina | reverse complement strand
GGGCGCCGCCGCGGCCGGGGAGGCGGCGCTGGGGCCGAAGCCGGGGTCCGACGTGCTGTCCCTGCAGGCGTTCGGGGGAAGCTGCCAGAAACACCCGAGCCGGCCGGTGCAGCTCTACTGCCGCATGTGCCGGCAGGCAGGGTGCGGGCAGTGCGTCTCCGAGGAGCATCAGGGCATCTTCCACTCCGTCAACCTCATAGACACGGTGTACCAGGAAGAAAAAGTAAGCGCGGCGCTCCCCCTCCGCTCTAGGGGCCTGGCTGGGAGGTCGGGCTGTCCACTGGAGATCCCACCGGGCACGGGTTGTTTTTACTCAGAGACACAGGAAAACCCGCGGCGTGGTGGGCAGGAGCGAGGCAGAGGGCTTGTGCTGCTTTGGAGCACTAAGGAGTTATTTGTGGACTGCCGGGTTGTGCCTTTCCGGGCTGCCGTCAAACTGCATCCAGCGCACACAGGGGACCAGGCGGTATTACAGTAGCAACACATCTGAACCCATTAACTGAAGAACCTGGAGAGATGATTTTGGGGTGGTGTCGGGTTTTTTTGGTTTGATTTGGTGGGGAGGGGTGTTGGTGTTTGGTTTGGTTGTTTTTCCAAGTTCAGGAAGATCTAACAACTCCAAAACCCCACCCACAGATGTTTTGTTTATAGGTTCTCTAGCTGCGATAGCTAATTTGGTTCACAGATAATTACATATTATGGGATAGATCGTTTGGCTGAGTAATATTAAATGCATAAACAAGACGCTTTACAGTCTGCATAAGGAGGCAACTATCTGCCATCATGGTTGGTTGCCTGGTTGTAGAAGTTGTAATTTTTAACAAAATAGGGGTTATTTGGGTAGAATGAGCTTTTCATGCCCTTTGCAAATTGTGTGCAGGGTGGTGGTTCTGTTGTGCAGTACTTGAAACAACTGCAATGCAGTGATGAAAAAAAGTACAAGTATAAAAGTTTAAATACAGCACCAACTATTCTTTAAGACAAAAGTTGCTTTAACACTGATTTTCCTCCCGCCTTTCCCATTACCAGTTGTATGTCACTTGGGAAACCAGGGGAAAAGAGCCTTTGCACTAGACATATTACTACATAATAACATGGTAATAGTAAAGTAGTGATAATCTAGAGAAATAAAGGAGAAAGACTCAGTGATAATATTAAACTCAAAATTATCTTGATTATGAACAGCTTTTTATTTTAGCAATGTGAGGTAGAAAAAGTGAGTATCACACTGTGTTTTGCCAAACTGGAATAACACCATTAAAGCTTACATTGTGATAGATGTGTGTGAGGGGAGGCGTTAAAAAAGGCCGGAGGAAAACAATGTTTTAATTATGAAGTAGTCATTCTATCAGTATGCAATGTAGGTGAGCCTAAAAACATTACTTTGAGAAACAGCAGAAGAAAGTTTGTGTACTGATCCAGGAAAGCATTAAATGTTATTAAGTGATGTTTTGAATCACCAGCTTTTTTACTACATTGTTCAGAATATCACAGAATTGACAGAGTTGGGAGGAGCCTCTGGAGACCACCCAGTCCAAACCCCTGCCAAGGCAGGGTCACCTGGAGCAGGTGTCACAGAATTGTGACCAGGTGGGGTTTGAGTGTCCCTGGAGAGGGAGACTCCACAACCTCCTCAGGCAGCCTGTTGCAGTGCTCTTCCACCCACAATGTAAAGAAGTTCTTCCTCATATTGAGGTGAAACTTCTAGTGGTTTAGGGCCACAGCTTCTTGTCCTGTCTTTTCAGTGGGCACCACTGACAAGAGTCTGGCACCCTGCCTTTGTCACCTGCCTGTGAGATATCAATATATGTCAATAAGACCTCCTTTCAGTCTTCTCCAGACTAAACAGGCCCAGCTCCTGCAGTCTCTCCTTGTGCAAGAGATGCTTTAGACCCCTGTTCATCTTTGTGGTCATCCACTGGACCCGGTCTAGTAGCTGCTTATTTGTCTTGATCTGATTCTAGATAAGTGCTGAAATGTATTTATTTTATGGAATGGATAAAGTTGTAATAAGTGTTTGAATTGTCTTGCAGTTAACCTTCTTTAGCACTCTGAAACAAATGAGGATAATAAATGAGAAGCTGGTAAATGAGATCTCAAAAGGACCGAATGATGCAGATGTGAGTTACAAATGCTGAATATTGTATGTGTGTGCGTGTGTCTGTTTCTTTTCTCTTGATAGTTTATTCACAGCCTGGAGCATACAGGTGCTCCTTGTGGCATAGATGTGCTCTGAGCCTTCCTAGAGAAGTGACTCTGTGTGGACATTGCTATTTCATTTGCATCTGTTCTTGTGTTCTTGTGCTTCTAGATGATGCTGAAAAATGATGTGGAGATAATTGAGCTGAAATTTGGAGAAATTTTCAAAACTCTAGAAATGAAAAAACAACAATTACTAGAAGATGTTGAAAATCAAAGAGATAAAAAAGAGAAAGAATTTCAGATTTGGAAGAAAATGAAAGAAACTCACAAGAAGACCATTGAGAATTTTTTGAAGGATTGTGAAAAGCTTGTCCATGAGTGTGATCCTCAGTGTTTCCTGGAGGTGATGGCCTTTTGTTTTGATATCAGTTGTATAAAGAACTCAAATAGAGCCTGCTCTATTGTAGATCATGCTTATAATGGATCAGGAAAAACAGTAAACAAAGGAAAAACATAGATTAAAATTACTTAATGCTTCATACTTTTTTAATAACAATTTTTTTCATTTTTAGAGAAGTTTGGAAAAGTTTTATATGCAGCTTCTCAGTGATTTTTACTGTTTGCTTTCCTAAGAAACAGCATATTGCTGATTTCTGCAATGAATCCTTTGGTCCCTCCAAATAAATGGGACCCTAAGAAAGTGCAGAGTTTGACTAAGTGTCTGGTAACAACCTGCAAAGGAAAACTTAACTTTTAATTGAAGTAAAAGCAACTCCCACTTTTGGAATACTGTGATTCCAGTGATTAGTATGTCACTAATCACTGCCACATCTCTCTTTCTCAACTTCCTCCTTTTCTTCCCTTTGTTCCTCCTCCCCCTCTTGTCATTCCCCATCCCATTTTCATCTTCCTCCTGTGTCTCCTGGTTTGCTTTGTATACCTGTTCCTTGTGTTCTTCCTCCACTTTTGCCTTTGGTTCCTTCTTACCTTCCTCATCTTTTTCTTCCCATTCTTCCTGTTCATCTACTTCCTTTTTCTGCTATTTGTTTTCTTTCTCTTTAACTTAGCACCTCACTGCCTGCCCTCTGTAACAGTACATTGGTTTTGTTGTGTAAAGGTGCAGTACAGAGAGATCACCAGGTTTTTATAGGGAAGCAGCTCTAATCCAGTCAGGTTTTTTACTTTTCATTACATGTTCTTTGGGAAGTCTCACATGACCACAGTGCAGTGCACTGCACTTTTTTACCACCATTCTCTGCCTGATTTAAAATTACAAGACAGCTTTTTTAATAGTATAATAGCATATTGAGAACACATAGCAGAGGCTTTCCTCTCCAAGAAATAAAGAATAGTCCTTCATTTGCATGTTTACAAGTATCTCAGCTTCTGAAACTGATCAGGTGACCATATGGGCCATGATATGAATGCCTTCATTTGGCTCTTAAGGAGTTCTTTTTGTGTTTATCACAAAATATTACAAGATAAATAGTTGTCACAGACATATTTGTTTAGGGTGGGGGTTTTTTGGTTGGTTGGTTTTTTAATGTTAACAGCTTTATTTTCTATAGTTCTGTGAAGTGAAGACAGGGACTTTAGTCTCTCCAGTATTTTGATAAAGCAATAACATCCTGATAGTTGGAGAAATGCTCATATCTTACAAATTCTTGTTTTATTTATAGGTTGCCTGTGGCTTGAATACAAGGTATATTTTTTCATGTTTTGTTAGTTCAGTAGTTTTCTTTTAGATTTTTAAGATTAAAAACTAAAAAAATAGCTACATTGGATATCATAAGATAGGCAAATTAAAATGAAAATAGCATTGAGTAATTGAGAGATAATAATTCAGATTTTTGGATGCCCAATATTCAGAATTTTAGGGCATGTGTCAAGAATTTGAGTGACGTACTATCTAGGATTAGAGATAACCAAGCTTTTGAATTTTCCCCCTAATAAAAAGCAAATATAGAAATCCATTAATACTTGGTGATTGGATATTTTTAGATATTTTATTTAAACTCAGGAATACTGAAGCATGCTTGAAGCTTTTACAGAAATCTTTCAGTGTGAAAGATTGTGTGGAGGTTCTGTGGTATCTTTGTTTTTGTGTTAGTAGTGTACATAACCTGTAATGTCTTCTAAGAGTTCTTAATTACATTTCTTAGAATCTTTTATCCTGTTTTTAAGAAAGAATATTGGGAATGAAGTTCTTTAAAATACATTGTGTTTCAGACTAACATTAGCAATGCCCTCTGAAGAAGGAGTATAATTTAGATTCAGTTCTGTACACTAAGGTGGAGGGACTGATTTTTTGCTGACCTACCAGCACTACTTCTTGCAGTTTTCATTGATAATGAAACCTAATTCAAATTAACAAATTCTAAGAAAAAAAAAACTGTAGAGAACTTGAAATTTTATTGTAGACATGATTTTTCTGTTTCCTTTTCCTTCCTAGTGATTTCTTTATAAAATATTTTTTTATATTAGGCAGATATAATTTAGCTAGCACGTAAGCATGAAGAAAAATGTTTAAGTTGGTTCATTTTTTTTTTTTTTTCCCCAGAATGAAAACTCAGCTTGATGTGATGAATATAGCATCCAACTGGGAAAAACCACCAGTGTATATGCCAAAGAAGATAGATATCAAGTCTGTGGTTAATGAAATCTTAGCATTGGAGTTAACACCTGTTAATGCAGGCATTGTTCAAGGTGGGGAAGAAGGACTTAAGACAAGGTTTGGGAAGTCTAGAAACCTGGAACTTGTGCTAATAAACCAATTGCTAATAAACAATCTCCATGGCAAACCCATGCAATAAAGCATCTGAGCAAATTAAATGAATGATAAATTCATGAGGGGTTTTCAAATGCGCTTTATGAATGTGCTTTCCCTGGGAAGTTCCTACACTGTATTTTTGGAATCTGCTGTCCCATAGTTTTCATAGCCAACCAGCAGGCCACTGACTGAAGTGTGTTGTTGTGAACTAGATGGGTGTTGCAGTGTCATGCTAATGTTGGTTATGCTCACATTAAATGCCTTTACCTCACAGGAGGAGGTGTTATGTTTTCTGTAAGACCAGGCATTTCCAGCATTTAAAAAAATGTATTACACAGGCTTCTCGGTTTATATCACAGAAAATTCAACAAGGGCTAGGGTCTCACTTAGGGCACTATATTTTTCTTAAATGGAATCTGGTTAGGTGCACAGGAACCTTTCAGTGTTTTCTGTATTTAATATATTGTCCTTCACTATCATTGTGTTCTTCCTAATAGAGCGACCTTACGAAGGAAATGAGAGCTCAACTCTATTTAAAGATACCTTAAAGCAGTGGCAGGACCAGAAGAATACACCCAACACATTTCTTGTAAGTTATTTGCTATGTGGTCTTCAGCATGGTACTATTTTGTCTGTTCTGGCATATCAAAATGAAATATAATGTCTGCTGCAAAATATTTTTCAGCCTGTAGCAGGACAGGATGAAGCAGATGGTAGCAGGACCCCTACTCGCTTTATGTCAATATCAGAAATGTCAGAATTTCAAAATATGAGCCATGAGGTATGATTGAACATCAGTTGTAAGTTACTATTTGTTGTGATACAACTTTCTTAATAAGCTTTTAAAACGTTTTTCAGTTTCCTCATTAGACAGTTACCTGTCCAATTCTAGAATGAAATCTGACTAGGTATTAAAGCTGTTAGAATTCTATTCTTTTTTTGCCTTTAGAAAGCTGAAACTTAATCTTACTTCAAATACTTACTTTTATATTTAGTGTAGCTTTTTGAGTCACATCTGTAGCTTTCTAATCTGAATAAACTTCCCTGGTGTCTATTTGAAGAGGAAGTCATCTGCCTATATTCTGTTTTCTAAAGAATAGAGTTCTACCTTTTAAGACCACATAATAATTTGTCATGAAACTGAATTAGGTCTCTCTTTTGTTTCATTTCAAATTATGTAGTTATACAACTAGATTTTTAATTTTTTTAACTTATTAGCAGCTCCATGTAGGTGGCTGAGTATTGTTCTGTACAGAATGATTCCAGTTACAGTGGTGAAGTATGGCTGTGGCAGTGAATCACATTATGCATGTTCTGAGAATACCAGTGGTAGATGGTTGAATTAAAAAGTTGCTTAGATATTTTAAATATAGAAATTTTTTTGCATCATTCTGGAAAATAGCTATTTTCTATTGCCATTAAGAATGTAATTATGTATAATAACAAAAAAGAAAAAAAACCCTGATGCAGTCGGACACGAAATGATCACACAGAGACCTGGAATCTTTTGAGATGCAGCGCTGAGCCGAAAAAGAGGCCTTTGTTTATTAATTTCCAAATATATACTTTTATCAAGGTGACAATGGATTGGAAGGTGAAATTCCCACCTCTCAACCACATTGGTCAATCAGACTATCAATCACATTCTCCTCCCATTTGAAGGAATGCAAACACTGGCCATATTTACAAAAAACAATTCTTTGTTTATGTTAAAAGGCATGGGAAAGTGAGAAACTCTGACTCCAATATGAAACATCAGAAGGCTAAGAAAATTCTGGGTGACAAACCCCCACCATCGAACTTAATTTCAGATGGCTATTTTTTCATGAGAATTTGATTGAGAATTTGTTGCTTAATATCTAAGTTAGTGTTTTTATCTATTTTTGGTTTTGATAGTGACTTTAAATAGTTTTCTGTAGTCTTCTCTTTCAAAACCTACTTTATCATCAGGGCTCTATGTGTATCTTGTTCAGTTGTCTTTAAAGAACTTCTTTCTGTAACGACTTGTGTCATGTTCTCTTCCAGTACCAATGGAAAAATACATTATAAATTCTGTAGAATATAGGAAAACTTTTCTTCAGTCTTAATCATATGTGAGTTTTATAAGCTCTGAATCCACAAATGCTATGTTAGATAATGTGATGTTTTTATTTTTTTCCCCTGTAATTATAGGAGTTACGTTACAAATACTATATTATACTTCAGAAGTTCACCAATGTGTTTAAGACGCAAAATTTCCCTGCAAACAAAAAGTCTAAATTTGTAACTGCTGATGCCTCCAAGGATAAGTACTCAGGAACTTCTCCTATATCTTCACCCACTAAAGCAAATAACACAGATAAAATAAAAATGGGAGCCTTGCAAAGACAAAGCGGCTTTGACAAAAGAAACTTTTCTGGAAGCAGTGCTCATAACATCCCACCCACAAATAGGATTTTTTCTGAAACAAATGATGACTTAAAATTATTTCATGAGGGAAGCAGCCAGGAAGCATCCACTGCAGCCTTGTCAGAAACCTCTCCAGACTTGTGGCCAAGACAGGCATCAGCAGGTACTGTTTCCCACCAAATGCACTCAAATTCCAGTGCTTCATCAGACTCAAAGCCAGCAGCAACAGTGGCTGTTACTGTTTCAAATTCAGAATGTGTAAATGTTTCAGGAGAGCGACCTGCAGGTGTACCTTTCACTTTCAGTGCATCTAACAACTCATTACCAAGATTTAGCAAAGATAAAAGTGCATTTTCCTTTAAAAGGCAAGACAAGAGATGTGCTTTCCCTCAGTTCTATTTGGGGAGATGTGATAAGGTGGATAAAACCAATAACCAGGATAAATATGGTCCTGAAACCAAAAACATAGCTTGTGATGCTTCAACAAGTCCTAATTTAGACTCAGCAGAAAGTGAGAAACCACACATTTTATTTCCCTTCGGCAATTCAGAAAGAGATTGGTTTGCAGGATCGGAAGTTAGCAATTCATGTGAAGTGTTACCATCATCCTCATTTTTTAGCCGATCTGAGAAGCCATCTGACAAAAAAACATTATCTCACATGAGAGAAAAAACACCTTGTGCAAAGGAACCTGCAGGATGTGGTACACAGAAACCATCTGTCGTAGGGGAACAAAACCCTCACACTTCAGAATCCAGCACAACTGTAGCTTGTGGTACTTCAGAAACCAGCACTGGAGCTGGGGTGAATGGTGTCTCCAAGACCCCCCTTCTCACCAGTAATTGTGCATTTTCTTTCACAAGTAACTTTCCATTGCCTTCACCAGTATTTTCATTTGGAGCCGTTGTCAGAAATACCTCCGATTTGCTGACTTCTTCCATGTTTTTTTCTGGAAACAGAGCAGAAAAGTTGGATAAGGAGAAGATGAAGTCTCCTGACAAAACGCTTCTAAATCTTGGGAAGCCTGTATCCTCAGAGTGTGCAGAGCCTGCTTCTCTTCATAGTCATCCAAAATGCGAAGGCTCATGTTTGCCTGTGAACTCATCTAAAAATACTGAGAGTGCAGAAAGGCTTGGTGATGGTAACACTCCTTGTCAGCCTTTATGTTCAGGAGTCCTTCCAGTTGAATATGAGAACACATCTTCCACTCAATTCACTACAGCAACACAACAACAAAAAAAGGTAAAAGATGAAGAAACTGTTGCTGAAAACAACTGTGTATGTCCTAGAAGGGAGGACAAACCTGAGCCTGTACAGTTTGAGAACACAGCTTGTTCTGTTCCTGGCCCATGCAATGATCCATCTTTAGGAGGTTCTGCGCTTGCAGCAAGTGAGACAGGAGGAATGCTAAGAGACAGCACTTCTGACACTTAAGAGCTATGTCAAACATCTGTCTCTACTGATGCATCAGAATATTTTTCTGTTGCTGATGACAAAATGTCTGGTAGAAGAAAATCAGATGCGAAGAGAGACTGAAAAGGAAAATAAGCTGGAATTAAATAAATGCTACTTAACACATTAAAGGTGGGGATACTTGTGGTTTTACAGCTGTTCTTCTCCCCTCTTCTTTGAGGTATCTCCGTGTTGGAAGCCTGACTGTTTAGGAGCAGTCCAGTGCAATGAAGTGATTTTTATAGTCACAAACTCAAGAAATAACCAAAAATGTCACATCTGGCTCAAGACCAAAGCGTAGCCATAGATGCTGCATCTCAAGAATGCAAACCTTCTGGGGTGTGTTTGGGGGATGGGGGGCTGAGTGCCCCAGAAAGCGAGTTGGGTGAAGCCTCAATGGCAGGAGGCAGTAAATTGCAGTCTGTGTACAGAAGCACTTGCACTTAAATGGGTAAGAGAGCAGCCAAGAGCATTCACCTCACAGGCAGAGAGGGAGGAGAGCCACAACAAAAATAAAGGATGTTGAAGGTGTTACTAAAAATTGTTTTGCTTATCTCCCTTTGATTGTTTACTTTTCTGTGATGTGTTTAATGTATGTTGAAGGTGTAAGTTTGAGTGTAATTTCAATAATTTCTCTTGTGCTTTTGAAATGGAATATCGTATCAATGTTTTTGTTATACACTGCAGAAAGGTGTCAGCTACACTTCTGAAGTGCTGCCTTCAGAAAAAAGACACATCACAACTAAATTTCAGCTCTTTTTGGCAACAGTTTAGGAACACTTGGACAGATTAACTTGCTGTTTTATTGAAAGCTTTTGGAGAACCTAGCTTTTAAAATACAAACATTTTCTTTTAAAATCTGTGTAATGACAAGAAAAAAGGTTACCAGTACTTATCACTAAATGTATTGATAATTTAGAACTCATGGGATTTTTAGCCTGAATATTGATACAAAGTAAGGGTAAAAAGACCATCTTTTCTACTTTGCTGGCCATTTTGTTGGATTCAAGAGAGAACTGTGCTTTAGTTATTGGAATACACAGACAGTAGTACTGTTTCAGAATAAAGCTCTGTTTGGTTTACTGTTCATGCTTCAGCAAAAGCTGATGCTAGGCTTTAAAGAAATTAATTCTGTATTAGATAGATATGTCAACTTGCAAGATTAAATCAAAATGCAGAATATTTAATATTCCTTCAGAAGTTTTCACTGGCAACTAGAAAAATAAATAATCTGCAAATTACCTCTAACTCTGTAAGAAAAATATTAATTAAATCTTGCAATGCTTACTAATATACTTACTGTGACATAATACTTGGAGAAACCATTCTTGTTTCAGGAAATGTTGACCTAATTTAATTTGAGTTCAGTTCTTGGCCTCAATTTTTCTGTGGCAGTGCATTCCTTTATTAAATGTGCTGAAAAAATACTTTCTAGTATTTATAACAATAATATTACTTTTCTGACTGCATTATAGTAAGGAAGGTGGTGAAAGTTGTCTCTATTCTCTTTTAGTTCTTGATGTTCATCTCTTAAACCTTACTGTATTTCTATTTTCTCCTAAGCTTTTTTTGCTGTTATCTCTAGATATCCTTGTCATGTTCTGCATGTGTAGGAGAGAAATATTAATTCAAATCACTGGAAGACAAAGGCTGAGCGAGATGATAGTGGCAGTGTCACAGGTGGAGGTTGGTCTCACTCTAATAAAAGCAAGAGAAATTGAACAATTTTAGAGTCAGATGAGGCACTTGTAAAATTCAGTGCCAGAAAGTTGCAGAAAATGTTTGTTTTCTTCTACAGTGACAAAAAAGTTCTTAATGAGTTAGGGTTAATTAGACACTATAAAAAGTTTCTGAAGCTTACATATTTTCAACCTGTCTTCTGTTAATTTCTCTTATTTCATAAGAGTTTGATAAAGTTATACTTCTATGCAGATACTTTGTCTCTTAGTGAAAAGACACCATTATAGACTGATAAAGCAAATAGACTACTGTATACTACTTTGAAAGTAGAAACTGTGGGTGTGGGGGTTGCTACAGTCCTAGGGCAGCTTTTCAAGCATTGTTGTCCGAGTGCCTTATAGCTCAGCATTCAAGCTTTATAGGGCAGATAAGATTCACACAAAAACCCCCAACAACTCCCTTGGCCCTACTGCACTGACCCAGAAGGGAGCCCTTCCCCTGTTCCCTGAAATGATGTGAGGTACAGAATAACCTCTAGATCTTAGGCATGCCTCCTCCTGACTACTGTAAAAATTAACCCTGTCCTGGCTGGAAGCAGGACACTGATCTCAGATGAGCACCAGTGCTAATTCAAAGAAACAGGATTCAGAGTTGTCCTTAATGCATATTTTGCTTATTACCCATAGGGAATAACTTACGCCACTATCTTATCTTTTTATGCCATCATCATAAAATGGTATGTGGTGGTGGGGACTGATGTCAAAGCTTCCCTTTCCTAGGTTATCTAAACTTCGGTACGTGAGTATATTTTTTCAGATTACTGGTAAACTAAAGGGCAGTGTTAAAGTGAAGCATTTGTCTGAAAATACTTCTGAGAACTTTGCCCTTCCTAAAAAAAAAAAAAAAAATACATAAAGTGACAAAAAAAGAAACAAAACAAAAAACACAAACCAAAAAACCAAACCATAACAAAGCCCAAAGCACCAAGGAAATGATGTATTTTACTGAACTCAATAATTTGTTTTACACACTTCTGTATCTTTCTGATTCCTTAAGATACAAGAGGTAACACAATGAAGCAATTCTACATATGGTTGGAGAATTTTATTAATCAGATTTTGCTATACTGCAATAAAGCCCTCTCTATATTTCAGATTTTGTAAACTAAACCTGCAGGCCAGTTTGAAAGCTTTTGTAGTGGCTTATGAAGATACTACATGATTTAATAGAAACCTTGGAAAACAGTTAAAACAATTTATTTTAATTGCTAAAGTACTTGTTGAACATACTTGAAAAAGAAGCTGAAA
Source organism: Hylia prasina (assembly GCA_013397195.1). Classification (NCBI taxonomy): domain Eukaryota; kingdom Metazoa; phylum Chordata; class Aves; order Passeriformes; family Sylviidae; genus Hylia; species Hylia prasina. The sequence goes on along the minus strand of VYXD01010641.1, from coordinate 828,193 downwards.
GTTTCTAGTGCTGTCCTACTTAGAGGCTAATCTGTCCAGCTGTCAGAACTGTGATGTTTGCTCAATATATATCTGAGAGCTATATTAACATATATGTCACTGCCTGGAAAAAAAGTGCAGCTGAAAGATAAAGTACAATTATTCAGTTCTGTAACTATTAAAAAAATGCAATTTATTAAAAACAGTTGTTTAGTTTACATTAGAGCTGCTAAAATGACAATTTCTAAGGTTAACTTCCTAAAGAAAACTTTGCATTATTTTGTATTTTTGGTTTGTTTATTATTGTATTATTGGTTATTAACTAAAGCTTTATTCTGAAATTGTATTTGATAACCCAGATCTAGCAATTTTCTAACTTGAAGACTGCTGATCTGTGTGGTAAGGGTGTTAAGTACTGCTGCTTTGGTTGATTTTTGTTCTTTGGGTAACATACTTCAGTTTCTGTTCATAATTTCCTTCCAGCTGTTTAAATGCCAGTAGAACATTATTTGGATCATCACAGTTCACTCAGACTTGTTCTGGTTTAATTAAAAAAATATATAAAAATAATTTTTAAAATAGCATTGTTCCCTTTAAGTTGCTTTAAAAATGAAGTATATATTGTATTCTAAAAAGCACAAATTTATCACACCAAATAGATTTAATAAGGAGTGAAAAATCCTTTAGTGCATAGTAAGCATCTCCTTCATTTAACCTAAAGAAAGAAAAAATCAAATAGATATGCACTGGCACGGGTTCATTGTTAATAAACCCTGTTGTGTAGGTTGGGTAAGGATGCAGAGAGCATTTGGCATGACCTCAGGTACTGAGGTCACTGTTCCCTGGGATCACTGTAGAACAGCTATAAGCTTAAACTAATAATGCAGCAGAGGCTCATGTTTCTATAATTATATTAAGCATGTAAGTCTCATGAGTAGTATTAGAAAAGATAATTTATTAATATTGTATTGAGAACATGACATTAACTGTTTGAATAACCTGTTGCAAGCTAAACTGGAACACTGCTGACAAATCTGCTGGCTAAATTGAGCAGGAGATTGTGTGATCTATCAATGATGAAGACCGTGTGTTTTGCAAAAGGACCACTAATTACTGAAAAGGAACTTAACTCAGTTCCTAGTAATTAAGAATACCACCTGGGATTTTTTTAATACAGTCAATATTTTGTTGAAATACTGGAATTATAAAAGGCTTTGGACTGGAAAGAACCTTAAGGGCCATCTAGTCAGTCACGTGGGTTGGTGCAGTCTTAGGCACAAATCCAGGCTGAGCAGAAAGTAGATTGAGCCCTGCAGAGAAGCACTTAGGGGTGATGGTTCATGAAAAACTCAACACAAGCCAGCAATGTGCACTCACAGCCCAGAAAGCCAGTGAAAACCTGGGGTGCATCAAGAGAAGTGTGGCCAGCAGGTCGAGAGAGCTGATTCTGCCCTTCACCTCTATTCTTGTGAGATCACCACCTACAGTAGAGCAGCCAGCTCTGGTGTCCCCAGTAGGAGGACATGAAACTGTTGGAGCAAATCCAAAGAAGGGCCATAAAGTTATTAAGTGGACTGGGTCACCTCCCCTATAAAGACAGGCTGAGAAAGTTGGGTCTGTTCAGCCTGGAGAAGAGAAAATCACATGGAGACCCCATAGCAACCTTTCAATATCTGAAGGAGGCCTACAGGGAAGCTGGAGAAGGACACTGTCAAGGAATGTAGTGATGGAACAAGAGGGAATGGCTTCAAACTGCAATAGGTTTTGATTAGGGAGAAATGCATTACTGTGAAGGTGGTGGAACAGGATGTCTAGAGAAATGGAGAATGCCCAGTCCCTGAAAGTCTTCAAGGCTAGGTTGGATGGGGCTTTGAGCAACTTGGTCTAGTGGGAGGTATCCCTGCTTATGGCAGGGGGTTGAAAAAAGATAATCTTTAAGGTCTCTTTCAAGCTGGGCCATTATTCTGTAGTCTCAAGTCCCCTGCTGTGGGCATGGACATCTTTCACTAGGCCAGTTCAAGGGGTGCCTCAGGGCTCTGCCTTGGGACCAGGACTTGTCCGTGCCTTTATCAATGACACCCAGGGGCACCAAGCACCCCTGCATTTGCAGGGGATGGGAATCTGAGCAGGGCAGGGGCGCCATAGAATGATGGCATCATCCAGAGGCACCTGGACAAGCTTGAGAAGTGGGACGAGAGCCTCATGAGGTTCCACAAGGCCAGGTGCCAAGTGCTGCACCTGGGTCAGTGCAATCCCTGAGCCATGGATTCTTCCAGGTCAGAAGAGACCTCCAAGTCCCTCAGTTTAGAGGGGAGCACGCACAGCCTGTGCCTCTCCTCCACAGTCCCTGTGGTCAGCATGTCCAGCCAGCATGCACAGGCTCCACTGAGGAATGTCTTTCCAGAACAAAGAAATCAACAGCTACAGCAATAATAGCAATGTATATTTACGTGCTCCCTTGGCCAGTTTTTCCTGACTTTTACTATTGTGTAATAAGAATTTCTTGTAGTGATAAAACTAGGTCTAGAGGGAAGTCATATTTTCAATCTAATGTTCCAAAGGAAAAAACGTGACAAAAACTTTTAGTCTTTTCTCCGACCTGGGTCACTGAACAATACAGAATTAAATATAAGCAGCCAAAAGGATAGGATTATTTTCAGCCTGGATCATGCCAGTGTTCCATCCCTATACTTTTGTACCAATATAAGCATCAGTACAACTACATTTACACTTGCAGCTGATGAGCAGCAGAGGGAGGAAGAGCTGCAATCTATCTTCCCCACTGCACACAATGCATTTAATAGTGAAGTACAAGTTAGTGTGACATGTGAGCTGATGACAGTTCATTGCAGCTGCTGGGAATATTTCTTTTTTGTAATACCTCTACTTCAGGTCTTTTCTTTCACTCCCTTTCCATGTTTCTCACTCTGAACTGCACAGCATCATCCCTATTTGAGTTTAGTTTCTGTCACTCATCTGCTGATTCAACTCACTGAGATGGTAGAAAATGTCTTCATAAATTCACTTACTGTGGAGCCAGACAAGTACCAGAGCCAGCATGAGATGGGGCAGCTCACACAGCTGGTACAGGAGGAGAAAGAGAGTGGAGGAGAGAAACAAAACTAGGGTGACCATTTCATGCTCCAGCAAACTGTTAGAATGTATTGGCTCAGAGTCTCTGATGGTACTCTTCAGAAATCATCAGAAAAAAAAAAAAATTGCAGATGCTTATTTTCCCATTTATAACAAGAATAATGATAGGGACTGAGGATCCAGACAAACATGACATGAAATTTCAAATACAGAATTAAGTGCCTAAACTTAGATGCCAATATTTACAAGCATAACTGTACATTTAATATAACTTCAAAAGATACTAACATTTGAATTAAAGCTGTTTAGTTTCCCCTATTCAGTCTAACACTGTATTACCTACTTTGTTGGTATTCTCTGCTTTCTCCTTACTTTCTGACAGCAAATTGAAGATTTCTTCTTTCCTCTCAGCATGTTGCCACTGTTTACTGTAGTAACGATCTAAAAATATTTGAATTACATACATTGTATTAGTTTTCTATAGTTTTAATATAGCTATACAAACTTGGAAACCTTCAAAATGGCAACAAGAATTAATGGCAACAGGTCAAAGGGCAATGTTATGCCACTAAGAAACATTTTTTATTTCCATTTGTCTAACAGCCGTTGGGCAGGAAAGATTAACAGTATGTAAATGGCCTGCTATGGACCAAAGAGTTTTCCTCATTTACATAGCTTGTGTCCAACTCCTTGCCCTGCGCAGGACACTCCAAGAATCACACCACGTGCCTGAGAGCATTGTCCAGATGTTTCTTGAACTCAGACAAAGCTTGGTGCTGTGACCCCTTCCCTGAGAAGCCTGTTCCAGTGCCCAACCACATCCAGGTGTGGAACTTTTTCCTGATATCCAACCTAAACCTACCCTGACTCAGCTTCATGGTGTTTCCTTGAGTCCTGTCACTGGTCACCACAGAGGAGATCACAAGGAAGCTGTATGCTGCAATGAGGTCTCCCCTCAGCCTTCTCCAGGCTGAACAGACCAAGTGGTGTCAGCTACTTCTCATATGGCTTCCCCTCTAAACCCTTCACCATCTTTGTTGCCCTCCTCCTGACTCTCTCTAATGGCTTAATGTCTTTTTTTATATTGTGCAACCCAAAACTGCACACAATGCTCAAGGTGAGGCCATCCAGTCCAGGACAATCCTCTCCCATGCCCAGCTGGCCATGCTGGGCCTGGTGCCCCCAGGACACACTTTGCCCTCCTGGCTGCCAGGGCACAATGACTCAGGTTTAACTTGCCATCGACCAGGACCCCCAGGTACATTTCCACAGTGCTGCTCTCCAGACTCTTATTCCTCAGTCTGTGCATACATCCAGGGTGTTTACAGAGGTTTAAATCTCCTAAGTAGCTCCTGCCAATGCCCCCTTTGTGCCTGATTGGCTGCTGAGGGCTTCCAGGTCTGGGTGGGGCTGCTGTTCCTATGTCCCTGGGTTTGGGAATCCCCCTGTACATCTTGATATAATCCTCACTCCCAGATTTAGCCCAGATTCAAGATTATCTTTGAACTTCATTGATTTCTTGTAATGCCAACATCTTCATGTGCACACCCATAAACATAAATACATTAAATAAAATTCACAATGTATATTACCTGCCATGTATCTGAGTAGAAATTTTGAACCCTGGGGTCTCTGTCATCTTCTCAAAATGGGAAATAGCCTTATGCTTCAGAAGAAATCAAGGTACTCCCTCGTCAACAGAAAATGTAGAGATCTGTTTGAATGTGTTCTGGATTCTGGCCATGCAAAGTACATCCCAGCATGAGAAAACTAACAGTTTATTTGGAGAAATGCCATACAAATTATTCAGGTATCAGTATAAGAAGAGTTAAGAAAAGTTTTAAAAAACAGCTGCACAAACTGAATGGATAAAAGAACAAGATGTGGCAACAACATAAAACACATACCAATATATCAGAAGTTATCTGATATTCAATAAAGGATTTCAGCACACAAGCTTTGTGCTTTTCCCAAATATAGATTCTTTAGGGAGGTGAACCTACAAAACACAAAGTAATTCAAAAAGAGTACAATTTTTGGACCTTCAAACTGGCCTTCAAAGCAACTCAAAAAGCCATTAGGGGAGCTGAAAGATATTTACAGACAAATTTACATAAAAATTTACATCCTTGTCAGCTCAAAGGGACAAGACAAACTTCCCTCTTGAATGGGAACCTCTAATGATAAGGTTAGATGATCAATCCTCTCAAAACTGACCCCAAATACCTGATTACCAGGAGATTCAATCTCAAGTACAATGCAGAACTGGGTGGCATGTAATAATCCCATGTGTGGAGCAGATTTAATTAGGCAATAGAGTAAGGAAAATCACAGTTGGTCTGCTAAGCAGTATATGCTTTTCTGAAAAAAAAAGAAGCATAAATTAGAGAGAATGTTATTGACATCATAATTTGGAAGTGAATGGGATTGCTGGAGAGTCATTTAAATCTGAACAAATGGCTGGAGGATACTGAAAAAAGCTTAACACTTAACAGGGAAGGTGCTTCTTGAGCACCACTATCTGATATGCACTCACCCCTGCAGTGCTAGGCATTTAAGAACATGTAAAAGGCAGCAATGTCATAGAATGATAATATAAAAAGCAATTCCTTAACTGAATGCTTTCAGTGCACATGGCTATATGCACCCGTGATACAGTATTTCTACAGGTTTTTATAAGGTTAATTAATTAGTATATCTAACAAATATTGTCCAATTAGAAGAGCACTTGGTTAGGTAATTTCCCCTGTGTTCGCCCCACTAGAGCCCCCCCACCCTGATTTTTTAGCCCTACATTTTATTATGTCTATGATGTATGGTGCAAAACAATGTCCTTGCTAGACTAAAAAACAAGACTAAACAGAATAAGAAGGTAACATAATACATGAGAAAGTGCAACTATTATGCTAAAGTGACAAAGTGTTAGAAACTATGCAGCTATACCTTCAAATCTATAAATCTACAAATATATAAAAATCGAAAATCTTTATGCATAAGAACTACAGACAATTATAAATAGTGGATCTCTGAACTTTACAGTTCTTGATCTTGCAATGTAAGTATGTCTCTATTAGGTTTTTCAAATGTTGTTGCTTTAAGATTTTGAGAAAAACAATCCAACTATACAACAACAAATACATGTAGGAAAAAAAAGTAATTATTATATTGTTATCTTTGAATAATTCACACCATTTGTCAAATTTTCAAATCCTAAATACCTAAGGCATTTGACAATCCTCTGACTATCTCTTGTCTCAGTAAATCATGCTATTTATCCAGTAGAGAATGGATTCTTCTCATGCTTCAGTAGTTATTCTTAGATCTTTTGTTCTTCTGTCTCGGGGGGGGCGAAAGACAAACAAAAACCAACAGCCCTAATGATTGTCACCTTCTTTAATTTTACTTTTAAGAAACATTCCTCTAATGGAAAAAACTCTCAAAAATTAGTGATTCTCACAGATGTCCCAATGTGTACAGAAATCAGCATACATTATAGATGTACTTGAAAATGAAAATGCGTGCATGTTCTCTCTGTAAAAGTACAGCATGCATTTACCTGTGATCTCCCACATAATTTTGGGCCTCCAGTCCTATAAACTTTAGGCACCTGCTGATCTGGGTGAATCATGCCAGTTACTGATGCCAGCCCACCCTTAATTCAGTCATTGCTTTGGGTGTAACTAGCTGTAGCTAGTGATTAGGTGTAACTGTCCAGTTATTCTACACTAACTGATGATATGCTAAACTATCTGTTAGGTGATACACCTAGGGGAAAAAAAAAAAAAGCTGGAAGAAGTTAGTATGCAGAAAAGTGGAAATTATTGATATGAAAAGGTGAAACCGAGGGCTCCTGCAAGTTGTTTATAATCCCCTTTCATTCCTAGAGAGTATATCAGTGGGTTCATCAAAACTGCTCAAATCGAGCAGCTCCAACAGCCTTGAACTGATTGGCCTGGGGGTCTGGGCAATCGCAAAATAACAATGCATCACCTGCACCAGGTCCTGCACTCCTTGGCTGATGCTGCTGAGGGGGGTTACTAGGCAGAAGAGAGTCCATCACATCCAGTGGATGCATACCTCAGTCAGGGACTTTTTACTCCTTATTGTTCATCCTGTGAAGAATGTATGTTCATCATTATTGCTAGGAATTTAGTAGAAACAGAATTTACCAAGATGTGCAAGCCTGACATAATAAGTACACCCTCAAAAAGCACAATATGGGTCTGTTGTGTACTTTAGCATGTTGAAGCATACTTTCCTCTTCTGCTACTCAGCAGGCCCAACATAATCTACAATATACCTATTGTGAAAAATAACTTCTTACAAATCTCGGCTAATGCCAAACTGATAAATTGCTGTTATGCCTATAAAACTCCTCAGATACAGAACATACCTCTTTCACAAACTAATTTCCTTGAAGTGAATTGAGCTGCTCACAAAATTCTTAGTATAAAAACATTACACAACAGTAGGCAAAGTTTATTAGTATGTTCTTCTCTAATCTTCACAGAGTTAATTCCTGCCATCCCCTCCAAAGAAACCACAAAAAATATGTATATTTACCTTTATCTAAGGAATGATCTTTCCACAGCTGAAACCAGACACTTCTGCAGTACATTTCACAGAATTACTTTGGCATGTTTCCAGGAAAACTTTTACCTTATTTATCCCAGACTTAAAAATGTGTTTAATTTGGTTGTCAATGCAAAGCTTTTTCAATTGTGTCCACTTTTTTCCTATTTATCTTTATCCTTTTCTGATTTTGTTCAATGATTTTTGAATTCTATTGATTAATCAAATTACGCATGAAGTATTTATGCAATTTTAGCTAAGAAATTCTGTCTTCCATAAATTCCAAGTTCATTGCTTTATAAACCTGATTTATGCTTTCCATTTTCTCTCATATAAAATATTTACAAAACAAATCATAGTGCATACAGCACCAGTAGTAACCCAGTGGAAATGAAATGTATCCATACGCCGTGAAGAAAGCATGTCCAAGGGTAAAGTGATATTAAGGCTTTGAGAACTCTTTGATTTTGTTGGAATATTACACCATCCATTCAATTTGTAAAACAAAGGTAAGGAAGGAGTTCTTGGTCAAACATAGCTAAATGTTTTCAAAGGAGAGGTGGGCTTTTGAGGTAATTGACTGTGTTTAAAAACTCACTGACAGCATTTCCCAAGGCAAAGCTTGATTTTTCCTGAAACTCACTCACAAGACTGGTTTCAATTTACAATTTAAAATGCATACTCCAGGAAAATGCTATGAAAAACAGAGATAAGAATGATGTCTTAGTTTGTTTATAAAGATATTATATATCAATTGATCATTAAACTGTGCAGTATATTCTCATACAATAAGTACAATTATGTCAAAATAATAAAATTTTGTGTTTGCTAATTCCTGAATACTGTGTATTTACATACTGTACGTGTATATGTGTTGATATTTTCCAATTATATATATATGTAATTATTATATATTTAATGCATGTGTTATATAGTAATTATTATTCCGATTCCATATAAAATATATCTAACGCCTCTTCTAAACCTGCTTATATCAACACAAACTTTAACTTTCCAGACTGTTTGGATCTGAGAGTGGCAAAAAAGGGAATTAAACAGCTTGTTGTTTGGTTTGTTTTGGTTAGAACACCTTTCCTTCTTTCTTGCTGTGTAAAGAAAAACCTAGATTGGTTGGTTGTGTTGGATCCTAGCCTTGCACATCAGGTATGCCTCTATCTGTACCACATGTGCAACAGTACAGTTAATGCTTTTGCAAAAAGTTTTTCAGTAACAGATTTATTGCCTAAATTCTCTGGGTTATATCCAGGTTTTACCATTGCCCAAATTTCAAAGCAAATAATATATGTATCAGATTGCTAATATAGCATCTTAGAATTTCAGAGTCTTTTGTGATAGTGTTACAAAAACCTCCTCTTTCATCTGCCAGGTTCTTTGGATTCAGTCAGGTTTAGATGGCAAAGCCAGAAATTGTATTCCAAACAGTCTGAAAGTGGTGTTTTCAGTAATCCATTTAGATGAATCACTGTTTCAGTGGCTTTCTCAGCTGTCTCACTCATGCTTTTAACTCTCAAATGCATACCTGCATCGTCATTAAAGGGTGGTTGTCTTGGCTCTCTAGGCTGCTTCCTCCCAGATCTGCTTTCTTTCTCTGACTTGTTGAATATTTTGCACGATTATCAGTGACATTTCACTTTTTAAAGAGAATTCATAAGTTCACTGATCAATCAGTCTGACCCCCTTTTCTAGACTAATACCATCAGGCTCATGTAAAGATCAGAAAATTGCTGTACAAAGAACCACTGAAACTCAGACAACGTCTCATTGAACAACTATGAAATATGTGAATTTACAATGAATTGTTCCTTCTTTGATACAGAAAAACCAATACAAGGTCCGCATCTGATTATGGAGAATTTAAAGCATGGAAAAACATATCTTTGAATAACTGCATACTTTGCCTCTTTATCTTGATTCGAATCAAGATATCAAACAGAACAGAAAGAAGGTGTTCACATCTTATCATGCACTCCTCATGTTTGGTGGTGAGTAGAAACCTATCATGTTTTGTCTGAAATATATTTTTAAACTATTTTTCATCATTGCCTTCTAAATGTACCCAATTTGCCCCTGCAATTGTTGTTTTTTTCACTAGAAATAATCACTCTTTAGGAAAAAGAAAAAGCTGGATCCTGTCTAAATAGAGACCGTGTTTGACAGCTTGTTTAACTTAAAACATTCTGACTGTCAATTTTTCCAACCCATCAATGCCACAGTATCAGGATTGTACCCCATCGATGTTTAGTCATTGGCTCTGAAGCTGTAATGCCTACAGAGAGAGAGGGACTTATCAGTACAAGATCAGTACTCTGTCAAAATTCTAGTTCTTGCTTTTGATGGAACCAATGGATTCAATTTCGAGGTCCAAGCTCTAGAAATTGACTCCAAAATTAAGAAATACAAGCATTCTCAGTGCTGCCACACAAGTTGTCATTGCCACTGAACAAGCTCGGAGACCTACTTTGTGTCATTCCTAAAAGCACCTATTTTTAAAACTGGTTTGATGGCTACATGATTTCTCTCTAAAAGGAAATTATTAATATGTAATGCAATAGTACAGTTCTGTTTGAAGGACATAGACTCTTTAAACCTTTTTACATATTTGTTTGTAAATCAGAAGTACATAGAAGAGTTCACCCTGGAAAAAAAACCCACATGGTTTTAGTTTTAAGGCATTAAACATTTGCTATGGTAGAACACGCCACTCCCAAACTCTAAACGCAGGCAGTTGTATTTTCAACCAACATGAATCAGTCCTTTGTCTGACCTCTTTTCATTTCACAACAGAAAGAGAGAAAGGAAAAATTCTGTTATATTTTCATATGGTATAGCCTATCATAAAACAAGAAGTAAGTTGCTGTTGCTTGTCTGTGTGATATTCAACATGTCTGCAATATTTCTGCCACCACCTTTTTCAGCACCTGTCTGTTGGCCAATCAGGAAAAAGCAAAAGGCCTGAAGTCTCTCCAACTCCAGGGAAACTCTTTCCAAAAATATCCCCAAGCTAAGTGTCTCCCTAATAGGAACTACTGACTGACAAATCTCTCAGCAGTTCATTCTAAATAGCCAGCTGTGTTTTGACTCTATGGTTTTTTTTAATTTAGTTCTACTGAAGCTAACAGCGGAAGTAATCAGCTGTTCCATGTTCCTCCTTCAGCATTCATTCCTCTTTCCAGAAGTATGGATGTCACATTCTTGCATCGTCTTTGTTAGTGCTACGAATTCTGGCAGCAGTGCACAGCTGTCTACCCCTATCTGGCATCAGACATGTTTTTAGGTGGCAGGTGGAGTCTTCCTACGGGCCACAGGAATACACTTGGCATGATCAAAAGACAGCATGCAGTAGCTGTTACAAAGGTAAAGCAATATAAAGCTGTATTATGATAAAAGCAGAAAGAGAAGTAAATATTTATTTTCCTACAGATCAGTATCTCACAGTTTGTTGAAAGAAGCACATTCCTTTTTTAAAAAGTTAATCCCCTTGTAAAGAAAGAAGCTTTTATCTGGTATTGAACTTCAGCACTGTCTGCGCCTGCTCAGATCAAACACATTTCACATGCTAAGAAGGAATCCAAATACATGACTGGCTGTGAATATAAACATGTAAAATTTGCACTATAGGCTTGCAGCTGAAATTGATCTAATAGAGAGAATTTTCATCACAAAGAGGAAAGCCTACATCTTAGCACATATAACATTAAAGGATGACATGATGCTATAGAACATTTTTCTCACTGCCCAACTATGGGAATTTTATGATATGTGTAAACGCAAGTAGTTTTTATATAAAAGAAAAACTCACCTCTGTTTGAAATATAATCTTCACAGAGGTACAGGAAATATCTACTGTGAATAGGACTGCAGCACTTAGAATTAAGCAGTTCCATACTCCACAGGGCATAGAGGGATGAGTAGCTTTTCAGATACAGCACAGGTAGTTATAACTAGTGTAATTAATTTAAAAATAAAAGAATTGGCAGAGCCATAATGAATATGACTAACATGTACAGCATACAGGACAAAATCAACTGAGAGAAGAGTAACATTTAAACCACTTAAGTTAAACAAAACTAGACAAAATTAGAGCAAAGGTCTTGTACACAGACTTCTTAAAAGAAAACTTAATTTTAAGAAAGAGACTAGTGTTAACTCTGCTTTCCACAGTCAGGACAAAAATTATCTGTCTAATATTAATGGGTTGCTTTTCTTCTTTCAAACAGCTTGTTTGAGTGTTACTTTTGTGACACAGATTTTCCAGTAGAGTGTTATAACTCTAGTTTATTTTCCTTCTTTTATTTAGAAAATTATGTAAGACTGAGTTGATACAGCTTCGATTTCTTAAACTTATATAATTTGCAATCTTTACATGCTAGACTAAAAAATCTCGATTATGTGCTACAGTGACAAATTCTATCCTTGCTTTCTCTATCCTTATGAGATTGCATCGGTCCTGCCTTCTTTAACTTTCACTCATTTCCCTCTTCCTTCTTAATTCAACATGAAATTGATTTCTTAAGTTTCTGTACTAAAATCAGCTGTAACAGGCTTGCTTAAATTCTTATTTGTACACATTCCCAAGTGTTAAAATGTGGAACGGCTTGAACCACAGAAGACTGTCAATTTAGAGTTTGTTGGCACCTCATTCCTTTTCTTTGACACCACTAGATAACATGCCCTAAATATTTTAAAAGAACCGGGCAGTGGAAAGGTCTTCTCTAAGATATCTCACAGCGGTGAGCCCGCGGGTGCAGTGTGGCCACAGCTCCGTGGCAGGGCTGTGGGCCCCGCGGGTGCGGTGAGGCCGCAGCTCCGTGGCACGGCTGTGGGCCCAGCTCCGTGGTACGGCTGTGGGCCCAGCTCCGTGGCACGGCTGCGGGCTCCGCGGGTGCGGTGAGGCCGCAGCTCCGTGGCACGGCTGTGGGCCCAGCTCCGTGGCAGGGCTGTGGGCCCAGCTCCGCGGCACGGCTGTGGGGTCCGCGGGTGCGGCGGGGCCGCAGCTCCATGGCGCATTGCACAGCAACACACCCCGCAGGCCGCGCTCGGCCCGTGGGCACCCGCAGACCGGCCGGCTGCCCGCTCCCTGCCCCTCCCTGCAGAGCCTCACCCTGCCTGCCCCGCTTGGGCAGCCGCTCTCGCCGTGTCTGGCCGGCCCCTCATCACCTCCAGCACGGTCGGCACTCACCGGCGCCCACTCGCTCCTCCAAACCTGTACCCTGACCGCGTTTTCCCCTCAGCGCCTCACGCACCAGAGCGTGCGGGGACTGCGAGTGGAGAGCCCGGCCAGGGAGCGAGGCAGGCTCAGGAACCAGCGTGTGGTGGTGACATGGCCCTGAAGGGAGTCTGATGAACACAGGGCCTGGCAAGAGGCAGGCTCAGGCAGCACCGCCTTTCCCAGGGCACTGCCCGCTCCCAGTTAACGGGGACAGAGACATCTCTACCCTGGGCACGGTGTTTATTGGCGAAGATCAAACAGCTTTGCCTTATGTGTCTTCACCTTTGTGATAAAGCTGTGAGAACACAATGTGTTTCATAGCCGCAGGTGCAGAAGTGTATTAATCACAATGTCAGGGTGCAAACTCTTAACAAAATTCCTTTGAAATTTTAAGGGATGCTGGGGACACTCACCGGTCAAGTAGCTGTTCGTACATGTGTTCCATTATTACCTGTCTGGCAAGTTAAAGAAATGTATCTTGAGACAGAATGATATTACAAGTGTTCTAGTAGTCTTGAGATAAGGGAAGCAGAATGACAAGTTTCTCAGTGTGAGGTAGTTTGCCTCATCAAGACCTCAGATAGACTATAGATCTTGGACTGAGAAGTTTTCATCCCTTTCCCACTCTACAGAATGGTATTTGTTCTTAATGAGTTACTTAGCCTTCCTTTCTGTTTTATGGTTTCCTTTCCTATTCACAGCTGTAATAATTCTTGAAAGTTTTACTATTTTCAAGTTTATTGATATGTTGTTAATTTCATCCCCTCAATCTCTTTGTTGATGAAATAGTCTGTAAAAGAAGGCTGGGAGTTATTATTACTGTTCTGCTATTAGTTTAATTTTACCAAGTGCTGTATTTATTCTGGACCAATTACCAATACAACTGCTAGCAAAAGCTGAAGGCGTATAAGCTTTCTCACTGCACTTGGAAAAAATGTATTTGGATATCATTGACACTCCTTGCTGGTTTTGACACTTTCATACATATATGACAGGTAGGTACTTCCAATGCACTCTATGAAAACATAGATTAGCTCTAGCTATGTAAAAAAATCAATTTACTATGTATTTACAAGCAAAATTAAAATTTTTTTGCATACTGAGGGAAAACTAAAGAACAAAGCAATGTATGGCATCGAACTACAGCAAGACCTTGACCCAGTCTGTTTAAGCACAGGCAACCAGATTATTTTTTTGCTCTTTCAGAGGTGGAAAAAAATGTCTGTTAGTAACTCAAAATAACTGGAGGTTTCTGTGGCAACTGGTAAAGGAGGTTGTATCTCTCTGCTGCTTAAAGTAGAAGCAGTTCTTAGAGATTCCTATTTGAAGTTTGCATACTGGTGTTTGACTTCAGGTCTTGGAAAGGAGATTGCCTATCTACTTGTATTTTATCCTGTTTCTATTTAAAGTAAGATACAAAATAACAAGGACCATAAAGAGGTGTTCTGCTTTCTCAGGTAAGTTCATTAATCATTTGGGTTAAGAGCTTATTACTGTATTTTGGTTTTATGCAATTAACGATGAAAATCTTTTGCATTATGTAACATCTTTATCAGATGGAATGGAAAACTTGTACAGCCAGATTAGTTTTAGGATTTTTGGCATAAGATTTGGAATAACTCGAGCTGACTAGTGTTAGAAACTATTATTAAGGTTTCAGGTAAATTGCAGGTGTGTTCCATCAAATCTATTGGTAGTGAAAACAGTTATCTCCGTGGAGTTCTGTTCATCAGCTGAATTTTCCATAAAACTGCAATAAGAATGGAGTAAGCATATTAGCTGTGTATCTCTAATCTTGTTTGATGTTTTTATTAATTTTAAAATATTATATGCAAATGCTAAATTGTTACATCATTGCATATTAAAGTGTGTTTATCTTGCAAAATTTGTAACTGTTCCAAAGTTTTAGTCTGTTTGCCATTTTTATAGTGATTTACTGCCTTTACTGCTTTTATAAAGGAGAATACATGTTATTTTTGCAATAAAAATGGAAGGTCTTGATTCCAAAATATTCAGTCATAGTCAAAGGATCAAAGCATTCCCTAAATCACAGAAGAACAATGTTGGGAAAATTTATTCATGGCTTAATAGAGCTGTGTAAAACCTTGTCCTATTAAGTTTTTGATTTATAAGGAGTATTTCATTAAGAGTTGAAGAGAAATTAATTGAACACAAATCTTTCACATTTCTGGGCAAATCTTTCTATCATGCTGTACAAAAAGTATTGGGCATACTTGATTTGCACAAAATACTTTATTTGTATTCAGAAAACTATATTTCTTTTAAAATATTTCTTCAGGTATCTACAGGCAGATACATTTTCTTCCCAGAAGTGAAAATTTAAACACATAATTGCAAGAACCAGGATTTCATCCACCCACTCCCTGTAGAAAATGCTGAAGATAGCCCAAGGCAGCTTGTTGCTGTTTATATGCAGGCTATTTTTGACTAGCATTCCAAGGTGGCAAAGTCTTATGCATTTAATGGAGATGCTGGGTGCCTGAAAAAGGATCTTGATTTTACTTTGTGGGGTGACTGCGTAAAAATTAGCCATACAGTGGTTAACTCTTGGAAAACCAGCTCCTTCTTTATGCAGTTTTCAGCTTGAAATTTTTAGAATCATGGTTCTGTTCTTATTTGACATGCTGCAATCACTATAAAATGACCTGAAATAAAATCCTTTTAACTAATTTCACTACAACATGGTAAGGATCTCAAGCTGCAAGAATGGGGTTTGCATACATTGTGAATGCATTCCCAGTCTAGCAGTGAATCTGATCAAGCTGTGATTAGGGGACAGTAACTGCCTGCATGAAGATGCCAAGATGCTCTATCAACCACTGAAATACAATGTGTGGCACTTGTTAGTACATAAAGATGGTCTGGATCCTGTAGGCAGCTCTGAGACTCTTGCGCAGTTCTGTCACAACAGTACATCTGCTGCACTTCCATTGTTGCCAAGGAACAAATGTTAGTGAAAAATGTAAGCCATATCTAGAAGACCTTGAGCTAAGAACAAATGCCAATGTACAAAATGATTTCAAATCCTAGAGCAGATATAATGGATGCTGGCAGAAGGGACAGAGGTCTGTAACATCTCTTTGGAGCTATAATTTCTTCTATCCCCGCTGGAGCATGTGATTCCCAATAGGCTGCAATTTGGCAGAAACCACGTTACCCACACATTGCTTTTATTTCTGGAAACTGTGTGATAAAGTCTGTAGATTAAACCAACAGTCTTCATGTTTACTTCTTCCTTTCACTGAATTTTAACAGAAATTATGTGCTTGAAAAAGTGGTTTTGGACAGATTTTTTTTTCCCTGGGATTAAACTCTCAGAGTTTTAATGCGATGAAAATACTTCCTTAGCAGAGACAGTAAGGGAGAATTGACTCTGTTACACATTATGCTCTCCAACTCTACAGAAACCAAAAACATGTTTTGATTGTTTCAGTGTTAATACATGTGTCAGGATTGTGGGGTATTTTTAAAGCACACTTTTCCCAGGGATTTTTTGTATCTTTTCTGAGGGAGATACTTCTTTTCTGATTATATAGTATTATTTCACTTGAGATGTGAACATTCAGTAGGTTAATTTATTTTTACAGTATATTTATACAGTATGTGGTATATGGTTACAGATTAATAACTATCAGTTATTTTTAAAAGTTGCCATATTTCTACTCATAAGTCCAAAAATGTTAAGGGTCATTTCCAACCTAAATGATTCTAATTTTTTCTTTTCTACAGGATTTTAAGGTACACAAGAAATCTATTGATTTTAAACTAGTCTTAGTAGACCAAGGCAATTATTTTATCATGAAAATAATGTTGTTTAAAAAAATTAAAATCTAATACCATAAAATGTATAGAAAGGGAATGGCTAAGTCCTCTGAATTTCTGAGTAGTAAGCACACACAGAGCTTAGTGCCACTTCCAGGCCTAACATTGCTTCTGCTGGAATTCCAGATAGTGGCAGTCTGCTGAAACATGAGTTCAGTTACCAAATATAGATGAGGGGGGCACGAATTTCATAGTCACAGAGGACGGATGTAACACACAGGCCACAGTCTTCTCCACTAAGGACCAAGCAAGCTTGAGTGAAGAGCTAGAGCAACTTTAAGCCTATTCAGATAGAGAAGGAGAAAAACAACTTTACCTACTATTAATTATACTCGAACTCTTCATATTGGCCTGCTCACTGTAAGATCTGTTTTATATTTTCTGCTAAACATAATTGTTATATTTGTGCAGTAATTCTGCAGGATTTCAAAATTCAGAGAAAAAACTGTGTGCCTTTTTTGTTTTAAAAAATCTTACTAGATACATTTCATCCTGCATATGATTCATTTGAAGAGATAGGCTTTGGGTCATGTTAAGTAATAATTTCTTAATTGGAAGGTTCTGCAAATTCAGGATGTTTAAATTTTTCTTGAAATGGGTCCTTTAGTTTTCTGTGATTTTCCACATTTTACTATATATCTCTTCAAAATCTTAATTTGATTAGTTACTCTATTTTTTTCTGAAATTATTGTAGTCTAGTACATTTTAAATTTAATATTTATCATATGATTCTTTAGAGCATCTGTATTGGGTTTTGAATAAATATTTAAACTGCATGATTAAAAAATGTGGCTGCACTTCAGCGTAATTTTTAAATATATACAAGTAGGACCCCATAAATAGTCTAGATGTAATAATGTTGAAAGTACAGGTAAATACTGATCTGCATGCAACATTGTATTTTGTTTGTGTCTTTAAATGATACAGTATATGGCTTTGCAGGTTACCTAATGATGATGAAAAGTGTTATAAATACATTGTAGTCTAACTTGGAGAAGCTAGAAATAGCAATCAAAATTTCTAATTATGATCTTATAAGCTACTTGATAGGGTGAGTGATACTTCACCTCCAGTTCACTGTGGTTAGAAGTTGTACTAAAAGAATAGTGAGTTTATGTATTACAGTATGGCTGAAAAAAGTCTTTCTCCTGGAAGCTTCCATTCAGCTCCCTGAAGCTAGACATATGAATCCATTTTCAGGCACCTTCACATCAAGAAGGCTTAGCATTAGAAATTGCCAATAAACCAGCATGTTTAAATCCATCAGCTTTATCTGACTATCCAGGTACAGAGTGATTCACGTAAATTTAGACACCAGGCTTTGAAAATTACAACATATACATTATATTTTTGTAATGATAAAGCTGAGTATTGGGAAGAAATATGTTAACTCGTAATACATTAATTTTAATCATCATGCTGGGTGGCTAACAATAAGTAAAATTGTCCTCCTACCCATGAAACAGCCCATTGAAACATTAGAGCAGCTTGGTGTTGGAAGTCAGGGAAGTTTATCTGAGTATGTAATGTGTCACTTTGAGATGTGAACAAGCTAGGAACCAATGTGTGTCAGATTTAAATAAAGATATTTGAAGCACAGATATTTACATGTTGTGTCAATAGCACCTTTGTTCATTTGAATACAAAGTTTTAAAAAATTAGAAAGATTAAGGAGGCAGAAACTCTGCAGGTTTAACCCTTGTTTCCCTGGCATTCATCCAGTTTATGCCTGAACAGCTGAGCCTCTAGACCAACTGTTCGCTGGGCTTCTCAGATTCTTTCTTTAAAGCTGCTATGTGGTAGTCAGTTATACTGTATATACTTATTTAGATTTTGTTGACAAGAGCTTGGCATGGTTGCTGAATTTGTTGCCCTGTAAACACAGATAACTGGAAAGAAAGATGTAATCCCAGCAAATAATAAACTTATCACTGAAGTCCGTAAATCATATATCAAATCCTAAATGCTTTGGGTTTCTTATACTTCTCTTTTATGCATTGAGTTGTAATCTGTTGGCAAGATGAACAGGCATATCAAGAGATGCATATGCTAAGCCAAGAATTCCAATAATCTATCAGTCATTTAATGACTACATGCTGGGTAAGCCCTGGTTTAGTGACTAAGGTAATTGGAGCCTCCACAAGCTGATGTAAAATACATCCGAGTGCATTGCATGATTGTCAAGCCATTTCTCCACTATCAGTAGAGAAATAAAGAATTTTTTTTTAATCTTATGTAAATTTTTTTCTCATAGAAATTATCATTAGAAGAAGAGAATTTTCCAGGGTAATTAAAACCACTGATGTTGAACTTAATTAAATACTCTGCAGAAACAATAATTATGTTTCAGATCACATCAGCCATAATCCAGTGACCAGCTGGACAAATACATTTCAACAAGGAGATTTTCAGGCCAGTCCTTCCCTGGGGGAAAGTGTGGTTTCCCTGATGTCTTGTTTCTTGCTGACTTAAAAGAGAATGTTCATCCTAATTCTGAAGTCATGTTGGGAAACTGGAGAGGTATAAAAGCTTGTCTGCTTTGTGAAACTGGTACAAAATATACTTTATACACTTCCATTGTGCAGGATGATATGTAGGTTGTGAAATCTATTTCTTCAGTTTCTTCTATTTACTTTCTTCTATTTACTTTTAGCATATGGTAGCTTGATATTTAATTTTTCAGTGTTGAGGAAAGTGCTACTAAATTGGTAACAAGTTAAAAATGTTAGCACAATAAGTAAAATAATGTTAAACACATTATCAACATTAAACGGAAAGGGTAACTTGGAATTTCTAATCCACTTGAATACTTCTCTCAGAATTTGATGGTTTAGTGTCTGGAAGGCAATGTTATGGGAAAGAGAAAAGTAAATATATTCCCAAAATCCTCAAAAGGCTAAAACCGGAAAAAAAATGAAGTGTAATAGAATTGATGCAAAATATAACCAATCAGAGGTGAAATAACAGCATATACACATATTGATCCAGTGGAATCAAGATTGTGCTAGGCAATATACAGACAAAGGATATTTTCATACTTCTGAGGGAAGATTCATAAGAAAAATAGCTCCTAAGTGCTCTCATTTCCATCTAGACAATTTGCAGTCCTGGCTCATTCTCATAGAAATTGAGGTTTATGGTATGTCATGCACCATTAGGTTCTGCTTACCTTCCAGCTTTGTGTCTAGCTTATGGGAACTAGGATATAACTCTTTTCATTAAGGAATTGTTCTTGTGTCTTCCAGGATGCAAGACAGAAGCTGTGGCCAGTCATTGCCTCTTTCTTTAACGCTGAAGGAGACTTACTCACCAGAGAGAGGCAGCAAAGGATATCCTGAAAATATGTCAGAAGCTTCATCTTACCATGACTTTTTCTGTGATTCCCTGTCAGACACACAGAACGGTGAATTTTCAAATGAACTTTCTGCCTTCCTTACCCAGGAGGAGATAAGTAAGAGCCTTGACATAGCTCGAGAAGCCATTGCCAATTCCATGGAGGAAGATGAGACCACAGAACCAGACTTGACTCATTATCTCAACACCTCTCTTTCTAGCCCTTCAGAAAACCCTTCTTTCAGGGATGCCAACCTGCATGAGCAAGATGCTTTACAGACACCTGAAGCAAGCAGTTGGACTTCATCTGCTGCAAGTCATCTTCTCACAAGTCATCAGAAAGAGGAATCCACTGCACCTCAGACAGAGGATAGTTTTGTCACAGTTTCTAGGAGACAAACAAGCACCCCACCTTTTCTACCTGCTAGTCCCAGCTTTGTCAGAAGCCTGAAATATTCAGAGAAAGGTGGTCTATGTATGCCTAAGACAAGCCCAAACTCTGAATTGACATCCCAGGGAGAAGCTCCTTTCAGGAACAAGCTGTGTGACAAAGCTGCCACATTCATAGAGGAGTTGTCATCTATATTTAGACAGGCAGCGAAGACAAGAGGCCGTAGTCCTGATGGGGACTCTTCTTCTCCAGACAGTGGATACCTGTCTCCTAATAAGAAACAACCAGCTTTAAGTACCTTAGTGAACCAGGAATTTGACAAACCACATCAAGAGTCTGAGCCTGAGGAAAAATTACCTGGACTTCATCTGGATGGAAAACACTATTCTGAAAGAGGGAGCATCATGGAGAGCAAAATGGTCCTGTGCCGTCCCTTCATCAACATGGAAGAGCATGAACTTGCACCACCTCTATTCACTCAGAAGCTCCGGAGCCAGGAAGTTGCTGAAGGAAACAAAGTATTGCTGGAGTGCAGAGTTGCTGGTAACCCAGTCCCTGATGTCAGGTAAGTCCTAAGTCACCAGATATCATCACCTGATCGTGGAAGATACCTAAGGACAGGTATGATGGTGACCTGCTTAGAGGCAGTAATACAAGAGCTGGCAATCACAGTTTTACAGAGCACAAAGAATAACACATTCTAATGTCTTTATTTCACTAGAATATTTCACTCTTATTTGCTTGGAAAATTAAATTCTCCTTGATTTAAGAGCCACACAGCAAAATTAGAAACAGAATTGGCTCTAGCAACATTCTGTGTGATTGTTGCTTCATTAATCCAGGTAAAAAAAAAAGAGAACTTGCCCCTAAAGAGCATATCTCAAGAAGATGATACAGTTTTTACTGCTGATTAATTAGAATGTCTCCAAGGTCCATGTATACTGTTTTTATGAATCTTAACTCAGGCAGAATCATAAAATAAGAAGGCTCTTAATGACTAAGCAAAATGAGTAATGAGAAACATTGCTGACATAATATTAGATTATTGTAAAATCAAGTATACTTTTAAATAATCACATCAATATAAATGAGTTTGTAACTTCTGTCTTATTTCCATTTTGACACACATAATTGTGCTATGTTAGCAGTCAGTAGATACAGCCATTATTAAATTGTGGCAAATATGATTCATGGTAACTTTTCAGACTCTTGAAAAGCTCTCTGACAGTCAATTAATACACTTTCATGGTCCATTCTCGAATTGGTTTTATTTAATAATTATTAATATTTCTCCATCTGGCAACTGAAAGAAGACATATCAGTTACTAATAAAAATTAGTTTTTCAAAGTTTCCACGAAAAACAAATTTCCCCCTTCCTCTCTATTTCATTATGGATCTTCAAGAGAGGAAAAATACGGCAACTCCTCCTCAAAAACTACTCATTTCAGAAGTCGAAATGCGTGTCTTTTCTGTAGTGACACCGACTTGGCTGAAGAGGTCACTCACACACAGCATGGGCAGCACAGGGCCCTCATGTGAGCGCTGCTGTGGAGCCAAGACAGCAAAACCAAGGCTCGCTCAGGGGTTGAGACAGCAAACACTTGAGTAGTGTTTGCATGAGACTCCATAGTCTGAATCCTGGGGAAAGCAGGGGCTTCTTTCCAGATGAGAAAGCAGGCAGAAAAATATATAGTCGATTTTTATTTATAATAGCATTACGGGGAACTTCTAAACAGTTTCAAGTTTCATAGTGTCATCTAGAGACATCACTGTCCTTTCTGGATATGAAAAGGAGTTTTATGGTGTATCCTATATATATCCAGTAAATAGTTAATTTGCTGCAGTAGAAAAAGACAAGCCTGTTTAAAACCACCCACATATTGCAGAGCAAGTGAAAAATGTCTGTGCTACTTTCAGAGATATTTTCTGTAAATGGGAGTCTTATATGATTTAAAAATAAAGCAAAACATCAATGATAGTTGACCATTCTCTTATATTTTGGTAATGAAAATAATCCAGTTTTCTAAAGCACTTAGACAATTGTTTCATTAGATTTGATTTCTGGATTGTAATATATGTGGTAAACAATCTTCAGACCATAATCATAACAATTCAAAATGCTTACAGTTTTCTGAAGAAACTGTCCAGAAAAAAAATTGTGTGAAAGATATTAAGCTTTTAGTGAAGATTTCTGAATAGGTAAAAAGTAGAAATGGGTATTAGGAAAGTATTGTATTGCATTGCCAGAAGGACTATGGAGCAAGCTGAACAGTTACCGGGTGTGAGAAGTGTAAGAGCGAGCCATTTGGCACATGCAAAATCTGCTGAACAGGAGATGCAGACAAGGCCCTGAGCCAGGGCTGCCATACTCTGTACATTTGCAAATAGCAATAAAATCTGTAGAAAGCAAGCTTCAGCTCTTCTGATTTTTCCCAGAAAACCCAGTTTCAATAATATAGCCACTGCAATGGCTGTTTTTGGAAGTCTGTGTGGTAAGTGTGATTAAAGTAGAAAGCAGTTAGGATTTTTGTGGGGTTTTTTTGTTTGTTTTTTTTTGCCTCATCTGGGAAGAAAACTGGAAGCCCCATTTCCTAAAGTCGTAAGGGAGTAACAATCGTTCACTATTGTTCACTATTATTCACTGGTGACAAGAAACTCAGTAAGTTCTTATTTCGCCAAGCACTCAAAAATTTGTCCAGCATAATAATGAATATAGCTTATATTTAAGCAGCATCAAGCACTGGCAACTATGAAATCATCCATTTGACACGAGAACTAAAGGCCTTCAAAAGAATCTACACAGGCTCTTCTGATCTTTTAGCATGTTACTGCTTTTCTATGCCTCACACTTTATTCTGGATCCAAGTAATCTTTATAACTGGCTTTCTTCCCTTTCATAGCTCTTTTGTAGCTAAATTTTCAAAGTCCTCAGTCTATACAAGGTTGAGCTAGAATCCTTCTTTATCCTGCTACTTTTCTTATGAGGATAAAGATAACAATGGTGCAGAATTTTAGTATAATTAAAGAAACCACCAAATGCAGAGTAAGGGCAAGGTGTATATTTGAAGGTTATTTGACTAGGAAAGACTTAAATTTTAAGTTCCTTAGATGTTCATAGCCATACACAGCTGAAAGTAAAACAGTAAGTGTTATGGTTTGAGTAATGAAGCTTGACCAAAGTATTTTAGTACTACAAATAGGAAAGAAAGTATATTTTGACAGAATTTGCAAGTAGAATCCTAGTGTTGAAATCCAAAAGAAAACAATTAGTTACATTTCAAGAATCTTTTTTTTTTTTTTTCAAAGTTCAATGTCTAACTTACTAGTTCTAGTAGCAGAAAATCAGATTTCTTACAATGAATATTTTTTCACTGGTCAGAAGAATTCTTACATTTCTGAGCAACCCAGACTCCAGCCTAAGACCTAGGAAGGTACAGAGTGATTTGAAAACTTCTAGGATATCTGCCTTCTAAAGAAGGTCTAAAACATGTAAAATATAAGTTGAAACAAAAATTCTGTTACTCTCAAAACCATTTTGTCAGTCAGTAGATGTCCTTCAAAGTGCATCAGCAATGCAGTGTTTAAAATACTCATATTAGCCTTGAGCTAGCTAAAGCAAATCCCAGCTGGGTGTGACTTAGACCTCTTCAGCATTTGCCTCACCACCTGAATATTTAATTGCTTCTAAGGTCTGCCTGGAGCTGAAAGCTGTGATTAAAGTATTTTTTGAGGTCTACCCTGAGCTATAAGCTGTGATTAAAATATTTACATATATACACCCAGCTTCTGTAGCACAAGAGGTATTGAAATTTTTGTGCAAAATATATTCTTTTCCTTTTTCTACAGCAAACTGATGCAAAAAAAATCCAAATCAAAATTAAAAATAAGGCACTTTCCACATACTACATGACAAGAACAGGGTTTCATTACTTAAAGGAAACAATTTGTTCTCATTATAATCCTTTTCTTCTCAAAAGTGCTCTTTGTCTAGATTTGACTATAACGAATACCCAAAATCCTCACCTAGAAACATTACTTGCTTGCAACCCAGAACTGTTCTCAGAAAATACAGAAACAAATGCAAAGTACAATACTTAAATTTATAATAAAATCAAATTATGTTGACTCCTACAGCTTCAAAATCTTACCCAGATTTACAGTCTTTAAAAGATTTGAAGACTAAAAACATGCAATAAACTGTCACTCACCACCATAGTTCTCCCATCAAGCAGAGTTGCAAAGAAAATTGGACGTCAGATTAAGTCATGCTTAACACAAATCTGCACAGCTGTGTAAAAACCCAGGTGTACAGTGATTATGCTACCTACACAGCAGTTGGTGGTTTTAAGTCTTGGAAGTGTAAGAGGTGTCACAGATGTAGTTTTTGCTTCTTTGCTGAACTTGATTTGAGGTAGGAAAACCTGTGGTTTAGAGATAGAATTTAATTTTGTTTCTTGAAGTAGATTATGAGGTAAATTTTGTAGTTGTAGCAAAATACCAGTGCCTTGGTAGTAGATAGAGATGTTCTACTAATTCTATAATCACAAGACCTTTTTTTTAATCAAATATGAATAGTTATTTATGTATGAGTGGTAATGGGACATACTTGACCATTCTAGGTGTCCTTAGTTAAAAACAAAACCTGTTTAATGAGTGTGTTCCTTGCTTTCTTGTAGGAAGTCTTTAACAATCATCTTCAAAATTGTTGTCTTTTTTACTTGTAGAATCTTAACTATTTAAGTTAGATTTTAGAATTAGATGGTGCAGGTCCTGCTTTTCAAATATTTTCATTAACTTATATACATACTTGTGTTATTCAAGATGGAAACTTTAGTGAAGATATTTTATGATGAACTTGTTTAAAGTATTTGCTAATTCCATTCTTGTTTGTTCACCCCAAACCAAAATTTGCTTCTGAACAATGAAATGCATAATGTGTCTTAAAAACGGATTTTTGTAGATTACAAGCATTATGTTAGCTACAGTGATTGCAGAAATAATTCATAAAAGATAAAAAAGATTACGATGTATTCTGTGTGGGAGGAGAGGGCTCTTATGACTTTAAAATCAGTAACTGCTATATATATTATTCTTATGTAATAAAAATATCAAGTCTTGCATTGAGCTTTGAGGTGATTGTTACCTGATTCCCAAAATGCAATATTTTGCAGTAAGAATTGATCTAAAATACTTCCACAATTTATGCAATTGTTTCTGCTCCATTATTTTGGTGTTGTTATAATTGTCTATTAATATTTAGAACAGTGCAACAAGAAATAGTGGTTTTCTTATTATGCAACCTTTTGTAAATAGTGTCTCCAGAATATCTTAAATTTATTTCCTAAGGGTGATAATTCATGTAGTTAATTGTCAGATTGCTCACAAATATAAACTTTTTTTAATATTCTCCCCATAGTTTTCTCTATTAAAATCTTTTCCCAATAAACATACTTTTATACAGAAATCTCCCATAGTCCTCTATTAATATTTTCAGAGTAGAATTCTGCTAATCTGTCTTCTTACTAGCCTTTTACAATCAGAGGGCGCTTGTTAAGAATGGAAGAATAGTCTTGTACCTAAGGATTTCCTTGGGTCAAAAATGTTCTGTTTGCAGACCTGGATGTTTTTCTGTGTATGGAGGGAGCATTGACAACCATCTGAAGGTGTTAACAGCATGCTTATTGCTGAGATTAAACAGAAAGATGTTGTTAGCCATTTTAATCTGGCAGTACACTCATTTAAGAAACCTGCTCAGCAGTAATATGTTGTCATTTAGTATTTTTTTTACACTCAAATGAAGATAAAATATGTATCAATATGACAATTATATCTCAGCATCCTCAATATTTTTCTGTCACAATATTTTTTTCTTTCTCTTATCAATAATGTCTTCTTTACTTTTTGGGGGGCTTTTTTCTTCATTTGCAAGTCAAAATAATAGCTATCTGCAGTTGACCTCATTATTATTTTAGCCCTTCTTCCCTTCTCATTTATTTCCTTTCATACACTTTGTTTATTGGACCATACCACACCATTCTTGTGTCTTTTGTTTGTTTGCTTTTGCTGACTTTCAGGTAAGGCCTGCTCATCTCCAGGCATCCCAGGAGTTTGAATTTCCTTTCAGAGCAAATCTGGAATGTAGTGTTGAAAGTCACCTCAACGACTTATGAAACTGCTCCTTAATTCTGCTTGTCTAAGACCAGTGCTCTGGACTAGAGGGCTTTGTTGGGGAATAGAGGGGTTACAGTCCAGCACAAATGGTAAAGCCATTGCAGTGGCTACCTGTAGGGATTTGTGGCCTGCAGGTATTAGGTAGAGAGTGTACATCTTTGAAATATTTCCTTTTCCATTCGCCATTCATTTTGTGGCAATAAGGGTCCACACCCTCAGGATTTTCTGCATTTGGGGAAAACATACAGTGGAGCTAAGGCCTGTGTAGGTCATGTACCCACCTGCTTTTAAAAAGTGTGGCCTGTCTGATCAGTGCTAGTAGTGTGTCAGTTTTCTTAACTTGTACATAAGAGTTCTTGCACCTTAGAACCACTTGGAAAGAAGGTTTGCTGTGGTCCTCCTTAAGAACAGCATTTGGGAGACTCTTGTATATGATTGTCTGGTTGCAGAGAGGGGCAGAGCTTAGTGTGGTGTGGTTGTAGCCAGGTTGTTATTCTATAGGAATGACTGCATACCACCTTGCTCTGTCTGTTCCTGGGGGTATGGTACCTAACCCAGTGTATGTACCCATATGCACTGCTGGTGAAGATGTTTTTCAAAGTAGGGAGAGGGGTCAGGATTGCTTTGTTGATGTACCACATGATATTGGTTTGTGACATGCTAATGTCAAGGACAATGAGGGTCATTAGGGATCTATATTCAGTCTTGTTCACCTGGCCTGGTCTTGTCCGATGACTGGGTATTCATTAATAATCATAGCTGGCCTATAGGAAGAACAGAGGAGGAGGATTTTCCCCTGCCTTCCATCCCCTTCTCCTCCTTCAAGTTAGCTATAAAAGATTTTGAGAAATTTACATTCTCTTTAGATGTTAAGCAAACCACCTTTCACTAAATTGCTTTCTCAACCCATAGGCTCTGCTTTTGTCCCTCCCTCACCAGAAGGGGCAGGGGAAAGGGGAGTGACTTATTTGGAGTTTGATTTCCTCCTGGAGTTAACCCACAATAATGGTAATCAAATATTTTGTTTGAAAGGGTGGGGTTTTTTCCTTGCTTGCCTGTCTAACACCATAGAGTAGAGTATTTAAAATAGGTACCTGGAAAGCACAGCTCTTTCCAATGTGAAATGATCTTTACAAAGTTGAGATTGTGATAACAGGATAATTTATATAGGTCTTATAAAATTAACAAATTGCTAGAAAACAGGCAGAGCAATCCACTGATGTTGCAAAATGAATATTCAAAGATCTAAAAGAACGTGTGGATGTGGTTGGGAAGGTGGCCTGTGGGGACACAAACTCTTTACTTGCTGGGTTTTGTAAAAGCCCCAAGGAGGATCTGTAGATTCTGGACACTGTGGTTATTCTTATGTTTCATTTATTTATTGTCTCTCTAGAATAGTTTTGGCTACATGGTGTAAGTATTTCCTCATCTTTGTTATACAGGCTCTCTGCATCAACAGACTCTCTTTCTTTGGAGCTGTCATTTTTCATGAATGTGGAAATATTGTGTAAATTTTGGGGTTTGAAAGTTTCAAACTTCTGTTTTGGTTTTTGTGTGCGGTTTTCTTTCATACTGAAAACTGGAAGAATAAAGCCTGTTAGGTACATGAAGCTCGGTGCTGCAAGAGGCAGTTGTAAAAACAAAGGGATAGTTATTGGAACTAGAATTGCTCTCTTAAATTGGAATTAGGAAGAGAAATCCAACTCACTTACTTTATTTTTCTCTGTCTGTTCGTGAATGCCAGTGTCTCTGGTTTAGTTTTTCTGATTGCATTAGTGAAACTTTAAAAACATCTCAGTTCACTTCTTTATTCTTTTATTCTTCTTTTTCTGCCTCAGTAAAAGAATGCAGATCTAAAGTTCCTTGGTAATGCTCCCAAAATAAATAACATACAGAGTAATATTTATAAAAAGACTCAAAGATTAGATGAAAATGTTATCAAAATACTTAATGGCTAACATGAAAAGCTTAAAAGTAAAGTAATAAAAATTATGCTGCTATCCACATAGTGGAAAAAACATAAAGGACTTTTGCCTTGTATTTACATAGGAATTGGATGAACTTTAAAATAATGTGGCACCACGTCTTCAGAAATCTCTTTCACTACACAAGCTTTGTCCATGTTAAATGTTTTTAGTTTAAAAACAAAGTTTAATTGAAGTAGTTTTAAAATACAGATTTCCCACAAAGTGGTGCTGAAACAGTGCCAGAGGCAAAATTCCAAGAGGCTGCTTTTACTTCATGTTTCAGAATTTATTTGTATAAGTCCTTTATGCTGTCTCTAGGCCTTTCCAGTATTGTGCAAAGCATCAACAGCCAAGAAGTCTGACAGTGAGGAAATACATCAGCAATCTGCTTTTTATGGACTAATTGAAAGTGATCTGTGAAAATTAAAACTAAATGTAGAGGCTAAGTAGAACACAGGCAGGAATGAACCTACATGATTTAGGCCTATTTTACTTGTACTGGAAGAGAAGAAAAGAGTAGTGAGGCTTTTCACAGAGAAGAGTTTGGAGTAAGTAATTCTGGCATCATTACTTATCAGTATTCAACAGGTATGAAGTGCTATTCCAAATCCTGTTTAAAATATCATGCTTAATACACTTCGACATGTTTGCTCATTTGCCTAAAGGCAGCACCACATCTTGGGTTGTTTTAAGCTTCTTAAGGCCAATTATAGCCGTTTATTAATGTTACTTGAACAGGACGTATCTTTTTAAAACACAAAACATTGCTTTATAAGTATAAATTAAGTAAATACAAGTATAACTTTGAAACCTGATGCTTTAAAAATTCTAATAAAAAACTGTCATGTCTGAAATATGCTCTGTAGATGCATTCTTGGCAATGTGAAAGCTACCTTTAAAGACATGGATAATGAAATCGAACAAATAGGACTTCTCTGCAAACATTCATAGCTGATGGCTGAAAATGTTGAACTTCAGTTTGGACTATTAGAGCTGGCAGGGCTTTAAGGGAGGTAGGAAGGGCTATGGACTAAAAGCTTATAATAGAACAAACATAGAAGAAACATTGTTAAACAGCAGTGAATAATGAGCTTATTTTATTGGTTCTGGGACCCATCTGGAAAGTGTGTTTTTTTCTAACAAGTGTTAGAGTTTGATAGGGCTCTGGTAAGTGGGCTGGAACCATGGTCCATTTACTAGTAAATGGACTTGTCTTTCCAGCCCATACAATGGTAAAAGAAAGAGTAAAAGAAATTCCGTCCTATTCCCTGTAACACAGGAAAATAAACAAGTAAGTCATAGAATCATAGAATATCCTGAGTTGAAAGGGACCCACGAGGATCATCCAAGTTCAAGTCTTTCTCATAGTATCCGTATTTCCTTCCCTGAGCACAAAGATATAAAGAAATCAGGAAAGTTAAGGAGTTAGCTATGGAGGTTTTTATACCTTGTACGATTTTGCTCACATTTTGAGGTGTGTGGTGGGAGAAGAGCATCAAGTAGACATTTTATGTTGTCGTGAGTTTTTACATTCCACATGTTTTAGAAAAAAGTGAAAATTAAAAGATTATTTGGGGTTTTTACGCTTTGGGATATTTAAAAATGATGTAGTTATGCAGTGAGGAGATAGAATTTCCTTTAATATAGCAGAATGAACAAAATTTGGAAGCTTAGCTTTGTACAGAATAAATCTTTACTAAGATATTGTCCCCTTAGAGATTTAAGTGTTTCTTAGCTTTTGTGCTCAAAAAAAATTTTTATATGTATTAGTTTAAGAAATGCACTTAATTTCTATTTCTGTACCTCTATAAGTTGCTTTATCTGCCTTACTCACAAAAGGGGAACTGATGTGTAGAAACAGGAAAAAATTGCAAACTGAAACTGTGAGGGACTTGTTTAAGTATTGAAAACTTGAATCAATATCCATATGGTATCTTTCTATAAATCAGGAAATTACCATACTTCTTAAAATAAGTAGCCTATCTGGGTGGGGAAGAGGTGCTGTTTAATTAAATAAATCAAGAGGAATAATTCAACTACATAATTTCACCTGTATTTACGAGGGTGAAGTTGCAGAAGGGCCAAATGCCTGTACAGAAGTATCTCATCTGATGTACTGAATTACTGCATGTTCAAAGTGTTTGTTATTGACCTGTCTCCAAGAGCCTTATTGCCTTCAAGCAGCGTGCTACCAGTTGGTGTGATACTACTCAGCATAGATGAATACACAGCTTAAGACTGGGAGTAGTGTGAACTTGAATAGGTCTGACTTCCTGTGGGAAAGGGAAATAAGTTAATATGCCTGGGGATTGGAGGTAATTAACAGGCAGAATAACTCCTAAAATACTGGGATTCTTTTTTTCCAGCTACCTGCAGGTCAAAACAGAAACTAGGAGATTTAGGATTAGATTCAGGATAGACTTTAGGCGACTAAAATTTTTCTGCAACAAAACTGTTATGAATACATATCTGTCATGTTTCTTTTAGTCTAATGCTAACATGCTGCTTCAAATCAAAATGATTCATTGTTTCATGTTATTAATATTATGTACTTGCAATTCATGCATACATTAACATTATAAAAATAGCTTACTTTGCAGTTATGCAGTGCCTTTCATGTGAATATTTCAGTGCTTTATAGACAGTTCGTGTAATATGTGAACAGCTTTTCCTTATCTCCTCTTACTTGATAAAGCTGTGCTTTTCAGGTGGTCAAGGGAAGAATTTTAGACAAATAAAATCCATCTCTCATTTATAGTACAACTGAGGGCACCTATTGCTAACTATGAACTCTTTTACTACCACAGAGAATGTGAACACATTGCTTTTAGAGGAAGTTATTCAATGGTTCCCCATTTTCAAGTGAGACTAAGAGAATTTATCCTGATCTTTGGGAAAACCAAATTCAGTTCTGTTTTTTGGGAAAGGCCCATGTTCAGGCCATTTTTATACTACATGTTATGGATGTCCTATGAACTTGAGCGAATTCACTTTTCCAACTGAAACATATTGCCTGATAAATCTATTCTTGACTCTGTTTTGTTCAGAGCCTTGCCAGATCCCCTTAGCCTCCACCATCAATGAAACTAGCAGTTGCAGTAATCTCAGTAGACCTAAGTATGTTTCTTTTTTTCCTTTTCTTTTTTTTTTTTAAATTAATCTTACTAATCTTAACATTTGCAGCAGGGATTATTACAACCTGAAACCTTACTCAGTGTTGTAATAGGGTTTATGCAGCTGCAAGAAGCATGGGACAAACAAAAGCATAGTAATACTGCAACAGAAGTCCTCACTTAAGTTAAAGTTCTGTTTACACTCAGTTTACCTGGTGTTCTATTAAGTTTGCTTTTCCAGTCCACAGGAGTTTTGAGAAACAAGCTGAAGGCAAAACCATTGTTCTGTAAATAGGTTGCCCTTTGCTGCCTCAAGAATTGTAAGGCTAATACCAAGATATGTAGACTGGAACAATTTATCCATCTTACTTCAAAGTGAAATTTCTACTTTTAATATTTACTGAAATTTGCATAGTGGTGGCTGGCAACACTGTAGCTGCACTTTTGGCAGCTATATGTGCTTACCCATGCAATTAGATAAGGAATGTCAGAGATTAAATAAGCAACTCCTGATTCCTTAGAAAGGCTCTCCACACAGCTGATAAAGATTCTTGGAATGCAAATGTCTGACAGTGGGAGATATGAAGAACCACAGCCCCTATGCGTGGCTCTTCCCATATATGACTAAGGCATTCTGTAAATTGGCAGTGCAAGAAAACTACACTGCGTGCAAATGAAATGAAAGAACTGAAGAAACAGCCACTACTTAGTAACACTAGAGAGAGGACTAAGGCACAGCCTTTACTGGAACTTTTTCTTTGTTAGTATAACCTGGTTTTGACATCTCTTTTAGGACTCCCACTGCTAACATCGAAAATCTTGCCTCCTGCTCGTAAGTGATGAGATTACTGGGAGCAGATTTAGAAGGAATACCACAATCTGACTCCTTTTCTGCCAGTCACATATTGTCTTTCAATAGAAATATCGTTTACTTATTTCTACTAATTAAACTGCAAGTAGAACGTTATAAAAAAGATACATAAGTATAAAACAGAACAGATTAACTTCCTAGTGTTTTATTATATACTTTTTGTCTATATTACTAATACAGTATTCTACTTTTTTTGTTGAAGAGTATTTAATACTACTATCTGTGCCTGTCCTTTTTTTGCTTTTCCTAAAACCTGTATTTCAATTAACAGCAATTTCTTTTCTCAGAAGGGCAATTATCTCTGAGAAGTAAAGTGCCTTCATAACCCTTTATGTCTGTCTACCAAGAGTCTTCATCTCTCCCTACTTTTTCATTTAGGTATTCAGAATTTTTTCTCTTTCATAATATAAAATAATTCCACTCATGCATAGGATCCAAAATCTAAATCTAGGGATATTTCTTCCTCAGATTAGGTCTGGTTTTCAAATATAATTTGGACATCAAAGCAGGCTATGGAAACTCAGCTGCAGGAGTGTTGGTTAGAACAAGGAAACGCCATCATATGTTGCAAGGTATTTTACTAGGATGCTTATTCTGCTCCCACTAGAATGCAATTAAGACTTTCAAGTAATTGTACCTCCACTTTAGCCTCTTGCTGTCTTTTTTTCTTCTTTTAACTGCCTCAGCTGAGATAGTACATTTAGTTACATCTAACGTAGGCAGTCCTCCATTTCCATAGAGTGGTGCTGATTTTTCTTGTCTTCCCACAAATAGAACAAGTCCGCCCTCAATATGAACTTCTTGATATGTGAAATGTGTTAAGACTTTCATCAAAATGCTGTTCTGTTATACTTTAGAAGAGCTCTGTTTCTTTTAGTTGCTTAGTAAGTTTTCAACCTTTGAATTCTTTCTTGATTGCTGTTTGGTGAGTAGTGCACAGGGCATAGCTTCACACCATTTTATTTTTGCCTTCCATATTATACTGGTTCTATTTTATTGTTTGCTCATTTACAGTAAGCAGCACAAATACAGTTTCTTAGTACCTTTCCCTGTACTCAAAATGAAAACCATCAAGTTAGTTATATAATCTCCCTCAAAATAGTTGGTCATATAGGAGGCATCTAATAATAGTCTTTGAACAGAAATGTTTTCTTCACTCATTGGTCATTAAAAAACAGTAACTAAATCCACAGCTGACTTAAAAATCAGTAAAGATTAAAAGGTCCATGTGGACATTAAGAATGGAAACATCAAAAACTTTCAATATGTGAAATCAAATCTCAAAGATACTGGAGCATGGGAGCTAGTGGGTGCTTTTTAACACTATTCTATTACCCATTCCATGTATATTACATGTATCTCTAAAGTGTACAACATGGCATTGAACTTTTCATTCAAGTCTTGAAACATGTAATGATAATTCCTAACGCCTGCTAGCTGAAGTAGAAGGGATTTCAGTGGTGACTTAACACAAATGTAATCTTTGCTATAAAAGAATTATTTGCACCTTTGTTTAGAGTGACAGTAGGCTATTTAAAATGTGCAGTTTCTTTGTTGGTTCTTTGTTCTGCAGTGTATCAAGGGCTAACATATTCTTCTCAGGAGAAGAAGGCAGCTAACATACTCTTCTCATGACTGTCAATCTCAGGGAAATTCACTTATTTTACCATAGAAGACTGTGCTTTGCTTTTCCTTACTTTAATAAACGTAAAAATGACAAAAAACCAAACAAAAAACCCCCAACAACTACTCCCTCCAAAAAAAATAACAAAAAACCAACAACAAAACCCAGCAACAATGGAGCACATTGCATGGCATGTTGAAGATTACTGAAACAAACACATTGGAAATTAAAATAAAGGAGTAGTGGTTGACATACATGAGCATATTTCTGATCCATTTTAAGAAGATGCTGTTTATTCATTTTTAAGACTAGGTGTTTCTTTGAAGACTTTAATTAGTCATTTTCTATGTTTATTGCAGTGAAGGTAGGTTTCATATTGTGCCTGATGTATCACCAGTATTATTTGAACTTTATGCCTGCAAAACAAAATGTATGAATAAGTGCAAATGAGATTGTCATCTATTTGAAGTCCTATGAGGCAGTTTAAAGAACTACTGTGTTATTAAAAAAAAAAAAAAACACCAAACCCATTTAACACACAGTATCAAATATTCAATCTGGCACATATGATCTTGACTTCCAAGAAAACCTTGTAATGTGGACCAAAGGGAAAAGGAGGAGGAGAAATTCTGAGGCTTCTACAATACTGCAGGCAGCTGGTATTCTAAAATTAATCTTCCTTGCATAAGCTGAAGCAGGATCAATTATATCAGATGTTCTGCTGGGTTTATTTGGTGAATCTTATAGAATAAAACTGAACCTTTTCTTGGCTTGCTGAAGAATGGAATGACAAAATCTTTGAGACTGACCATTTATGCTGGAGGGAGATTAATTTCTGACAGCTGCAGTCCTTCTACATAATAGCTCTGGGAAAGTTTAGAATTATTCCTGATATCGCTAGGTATTCACAGTTTGGCAGGGAAGGGAGGAACAATCACTATTTTAGTACTGCCTTTAATGCAAGCTCTTGTACTAAAGACTTCTCTTAAACCCAAGGCCCTGAATAAATAGGAAAGCACAATGTGTAGAAAAGGACTCCATTGTGAAGGGACTTGTTTCAGGCCAATGATAAGTCTGCAGTCATATTTTGCAATGGCTTGCAAGTTCTCATTTGATAGTTAAGGAGGAGGAAGTTGCATGGTAGATTGATTTTTGAAGCTGATCAGTTTTTAAAGAGAGCAAGCAAGAGACAGGAAGGCTCCTAACTCTTATTTCAGTATTCTAACAATCTTTCATACTTTAAAGCTTCAGCAAAGCAAGCATGTTGCACAATGAGTTGCAGTTTCAAAATACCCTTTATCATAAACATGGGGCTGTAAACAGAAAGTTAGTAGGCTGATTTCAAGAGTCTTGCAGATTAATGTACTTTCCACTTATTTCTCAAGTTTCAAACTCTTGTTATGAAACATGGGCACCAGTGAGAGATAACTGGGGCAGGGAAAGCTAGTGAACAGAAAAGAGCTTTGGATTCTAGCTGATGTAGCAAGCCTATGGAACTAAAGAAATCTCTAGAACAGACCTCATGGTCCCTTAGTTACTTACTCTCCTCATGGACCACAAATATCACGACGCAAGAAAGGCAAGAATCACTCAGGCCTGTAAGCATAAGGCCTGGCTGGTTAGATAGACCTTGGGATTTGCAATATTATTATTATTATTATTGTTATTGTTATTATTACTACTACTACTTCTCCTAATCTTATGAGAATGTTGCAGTTTTCACTGGACTTGCATTTTACTGCATTTTTGTAGCTCTGCTGCACCCTAACTATGGCCACCTCTCATCTGTGATATAGAATTTCATGAAGTCACTCTATTGTAGAGAATGACTATGACAAGACTGTGGTGGTTGTAACCCGAGCATCAGGTCCCAGTCCAGAGCTACCATTAGAGTTTAGAACTTCTGATCCCTTTATTCCGCTCCTTGTTAACAAATCTACCTCTGCCTGCTGAAGTCTGTTCCATACATACAAAGACACTGTTATGAAAAGATGATAGTCTACCAAGGTTCACAATACACTGTATCTCTCATGCAAACCTCTGTATTGGCTACTTGATGATCAAAAACCCCATTTCTTCCAGGAAGACAAATTAGAGATGCTCCATGTAATTTCAGTAAACCCAGCAAGTTCTGTAGACATTGTCTTGTCTTGGTTTGAAAGTAAAACTGCTTTTTTTGTTGTTTTTCCACAGGAGTCAGGAAAGGAACTTGATGTGAGAGAAACAAATGACAATTGTTGCAAGTTTTTTAAATGTGTCTGAATGGTTTTTCTTATTTGCATGTGGTTATTTTATTTCTATAAGTGCCTCTTCTAGATTTTTGATTTAGAGAAATAAAACTATCCTTTCACTTAATATTTGAATCCCTTTCACTTTTCTAATTTTATGTTTCATGAAACCTTATAGCTTGAGAACCCTTTGAGAGTAGTCATCATAGATCTAGCAGAATACTTTTGATATTTATCACAGCATGAAGGCAAAATGAAGAAATGCTAAGGTTTAATAATGTTTTTCTTCAGAGCAGCTACTAAAAAATACCAGTGGAAAAAATGTTGATCTGTGTTAGGGCCAAATATTGGCTAGAAAGGAAGTGTTTTGATTACATTGTAGTAGTATGAAATATTGCCTAAATAATGAAAGGCAAAAGGATATGGCCTCTTACTGTATAATCTCTTTGGCCATCAGCCAGAGCAGGAAATTTTCTCTGGGAGAGTGAAGGTATTGAGTAACTTGAAAAGTAATATATTTTTAAAGACACTAACTTCATTTCACACTGCTTTCTAGAATTAGATTGTCACCTTAAAGAACAGACTTCTTGTTTGAAAAGTTGACTGCAGTCTAACTCTTTTTCTGTATTTATTTAAACTATACTTTAATTGGATAGGGAAGAGGGGAAAAACTACAGAATACCATTGTTTTAGTAAGAACCTTTATTACTAGTGAATAGCGGTACACGGGGAAATATACTAGAGAATAGCATATATTATTCATTACTATAGTACAAATGTGTCACCATAAAGTCAAACACTAAAATACCATATTTGCAACATTTCACTTAACAGAACTGACTCTTGGCACAGTTAGTGTCAGCAATAAATCCTGGAAAGTGTGGTGATGGGTCCTGCAATTATATTCTGCTTCTCTGTTTGTTGAACCAAGTGAGTTTGTTCACTTTTGTAAGTCTTTTAGGCAAGACCATTGCAAGAATGAATCTATACAGAATTAAGGCAGGAGAAGGAGCGGGGATGAAGGGGAAGACTGGAGATGGTTGGAGATTTCAAATCAATTTTGAAAGGATTTTGGTTGCTGATTGAACCTTTAAAATAACTGTTATTTATTGTGCAAAAAACTGCATGCTGCTAAAACAGTGAAATAGGGTTTTGCTCAAGGTAGTTGCAAATTGTTGACTACTATTCTACTTGTGGGGACAAAGCTACCACAATATGTTATTATGTACTAAAAAACGTTCTGAAAGTACACCAGTTTATAATGCCTTTGAAATGTCACTACCTGTATTACATTTGGTATGTGAATTGTGATAGTGATTATTTCTCGTCTCAGTGAATAACTGAACAATCACAATATTCATGTAACTTAACAAAGCATGACTATGACCCAGTGGAGCAGAGAGAGTTAAGACTTAGACACAAACATTCTATTCCATCAAGGCAGCCTGATCCCCTCTCTTGCTCGAGTAGGATGGATGTTGCAAGAGAAAGTGTCTTGGAGAAAAATGCAAGATTCCTTCTTCTTTATCAGTTTCGTGCAGGAATTTTACCATGGATAGCATGGGAGAATCAGTATTAGTCCTGTTAGTGCTGCATGCATTCTGGTTCATAATGCCAGATACTGTAATGACATCACATCGTAAATTATTTCTCTGGGGGCATCCACACCTCCCTTAATTGTTTCTATCCTTTGAAGACCTGCTGATTACAGCTTCGTTATCCCTTAACTTCAAAAATCCCAACCAATTAAAAGGTTCTGGGAAGGATTTTGTGATGGCTAAGGGTGTGGGATTTTTAGGTTTTTTCTTTTTAAGAGAGGAATGAGCAGAAAATTAGGTGTTTAGTTTGCCTGAATTAAAAGAAAATGGTGCCCAGTAACATATATATATATTATCCTGCCAGTTCTCTAGGGCATATTTTGAAATTTGATACAGGGCAACCTTTGTGCTAGAGATGTGCCTTTTGCCACTCCTATGAAAATCCACTCA
The DNA here is from genome assembly GCA_013397195.1 of Hylia prasina. Taxonomy (NCBI): domain Eukaryota; kingdom Metazoa; phylum Chordata; class Aves; order Passeriformes; family Sylviidae; genus Hylia; species Hylia prasina. The sequence continues at coordinate 789,789 of VYXD01010641.1, read as the reverse complement.
GAACTGGCCAAGTTGCAACCCGCAGCTCTTTTTAGATTTATATGTAGTTCCATGATTGAGGAAATTTCCCCTAAAGCAAAAATTATGTATTCTACTTGCTATGTTCATCTCAGAACCCAATCCAAGCTGCTTAAAACCTTTACAGGCTGGTGGATTTCTATGCTGTCCATTAGGCCAAAGAGACTGGGACAGTTTGAAGAGAAGCTTTGGCCAGGAGTGCAGGGTGCGCTTAGGATCAGCACTGAATGATGTAAGAGGCCACTGTCAGGAGCTGTGAACAAGCTGGGAGCTGACCAGATAAAAGTTCTTGAAAACCAGGGCAGGAGGGAAGGACAGAGCGCCTGGTTAAGAATGCTGGAATTGTAGTTCAGTAAGGATAAATGGAAGGAGATGGAAAATAAAGAAAACTGAATGAGAGGCCAGGAAACTGTGCTAGGAAATGTGAAGTACAAGGTTTAGGGCTACCTATACAAAAAGATATAGACTTATAAAGGATGAGACCAGGATGGGTGAGGACAAAAGCATTCAGCTCTTACTTGCTGTTTAGTAAGAATTTCTCATGGTAGATTAAAATATTCTAATGCAATTCCATGCCTTTTGTAATATTGTATGATAGAACTTACCTTGTTGGCTTGTTCCAAGAAGCATAAAAATGCCTTCCATTCTAAATAATTATTGAAGTTATAAAATTAATGACTCAAAATGTAGAAAACCAAGTTTCACTCAAACAGTACACTACATAAAGTAGTTATATAATCACATTTTCCACCTCCCCCATGATCTTATTCAGCAGATACAGTAGAGGGGAAAAATCAAGAAAGGAATTTTGTGGGATTCTTAACTTTTTCTGGTTGCTGGAACCTGAAAACTAGGTATTGACTTAATATGCATGGTTATTTAATGAATACTGAAAATTACATGTTATTCCAGGTCATGAGGTCAGTGTTTTCAGCTGCAACTGAAACTAATAGAAATTCTTTTCTAAATACATGCAGCATTATTTACTCTCTGAATAAACCAGCCCCTAAATATTTCAAATTGAATTTTGCAATCTCCTTTGCTAAGCAATGATAATACTTTTTATCTCCTTGTTAGTTCTGAAAAGAAGTTGCTTATGTATTGTTCACGTAGAGGGAAATAAAAAGACAACAAATACTAATAGTTTTAAAAGTAGGTAGACATTATATAGCAAAGTACAAATGTTGTTTGATGAAACCAAGGTCCTGAAGCAGATGAAATAGGAATGGGCATGGATATATAAAGTTAAGGACAAATGGAGAGAGAACAGGCTCTTTTCAGTCTCAGATCTTTATTCTGGTCCTTCCTGTGCCATTAGTATATGTTGGAAAAAACCTGGTAACAGTCCCATCCTTTCCTCTCCCAAACACCATTATCTGCTCAGCTAATACTCCTCTCCAGAGTATGTGTTTGCTATTTGGCATTTCCTAACATCTGAGTGCTTAACCTCTTAGCAATGCTTTTTAATGCACTAGGCTTGTATGCAATGCCTTTTCTTTCCAAACATAATACTGAAAGCTCAGAACCCTCTGTCATTACTCATGAGATGCAAAAAGTCAGCTTGTTAGATATACAGCTGCTCCAGCTGACCTTAAAAAAAATGTTAAACTGTAAAGTTATTTTAGAATGATGGTTTAAAAAGATTAAAATACACTACAAATTCTATGTGCCTTTTGCAAAACCATGAGGTATCATTCCTCCAAATCTGCTAAAAAGAAAGGCCAACAACAACAGTATGGAAATAAAAGTTTCTACTAAATGCATGGTTGCAAGGCATGAGTTTAGCATTTTCCAAGCACACAAAAATTAGCAGTTTTACCTGGGGGAGTATTTTATCAACACATTTTATTCAAACAATACCTATTCTTATCAACCAGAACCAGGTTCAGTCTTGTTAATGGGATGAATTGGCAATGACTTCTGTCTACATAGCAACCAGCAAATATTGTTCCAGTGGTCCAGAGCAGCCAGTGAGAGGCGAGGCACTCTGGGGCAGCTTTACTCATGCCCATAGCGCTGTGCTGCAATTCCTCCTCCTGACAACCCCCTCCTCGCTTCACGGATGTGAACATTTTTGAGTATGATCTCATCTAAAAATCTCAAATACTTGGCACTTTTATGACAGGAAAGTATTACAAAGTGCCGAGGCTTGCTTCATGAAGAATTTTGGTAGGAAGCAATTTTAATTTTTTGATGTTATGGCTTACAAATATTTACCAAAAAACATAATTATGCTAACTTATTCCTAATTTCAGTAAGACTCAGTGTGTGCAGTATTTAGTGTTTGCAAGTCCTCATTGTCCTTAGGGCTTCTTAGTGGAAGTACAATTAGCTACTCTTTGTTGTTCATAAAAAGGCAGTGACTGGGAAAAAAAGAAATCTTTTCACTACTATTGTTTATAAGATTTTAACATCTGCCACCTAGTAACGCCTCTTTCATTTTGTTCTGAAATTCTTCATTTTGTTGCTGAAATGCCCTTACTTCACTTTGGATAGAAGAATAAACTGTGAAATACTATATTGTCTGCTTTTCCTTTTACATTTTCTTAATATGTAATATACATCTTTATAAAGGAAATGCCTAATATATCCAAAGAGATGAACTGTGTAAGTCAGGAAGTATTTGGAACATTTAACATGGGTGGTTTTATAGGTGTCTATCATTTAATGATGTTTTCTATATAAAACGAATTTCTATTATAGAGACTTCCATCTTCATTTTAGTTTAAACACAGTATTTTGAGGTTTTTGAGTAGAAGTTTTAATAGGTATATATTACACCAGTGAATAGGATAAAGAATAATATCTTACACTTTTTGCATATATGATAGGGAATCTAGGTTTTAACTCCTTTGGGTCCAATAGGGAAAATGCTACCTTTACTTTTAGTTTAACTTTTGTTTTAGAAATACAGTTATTTCATGTTTTAAAGATACTGTTTCTGACCTGAGGAGAGAGGTGAAATTGGATTGTATATGCCAGTAGTACAAACAAAGGTCCAAAAATATCAAAAATACAAAAGTAGTGCGTCTTCCAACTTCTAAACTCAAATTTTAAGCAGAGATATTTTGAATCTGAAGAATTACTTGAAGTTTAAGTTTTCTAGCATTCAGTGTAGCCATCTGACTTCAAATTCATTAAATAAAACCTGCCAGTTTTCATACATGGATCCAAACCAGTAGGATCATATTTTCAAAGGGTATCTGCTCTGGACCACTTTCAGTCAGTACTGTGGAGGCATATTCTGTCAGATTTTTTTTTCTTGAAGTCAGAAAGAACAGTTGTTTGAATGTGCAACATCCATACAAAGATTATTGTTTATGCAAATTTTTAATACAAAATAATTTCTTATGCCATAAACGCATGCTTTGTGTATAGAGCATGTTCTTGTTCTGATTCCTGCTGATTGTGCAGATTTCATAATGATTTCAGTAGGTCACTTAACAGGATTGGTCAACTTCATCTGAAGACCAGAAAGCTCAGTGATACAATGGTTTCTGCTCACAGTCCTTAAATGTGAGTTGCATAGTTAAATTTAAAATCTGTTGGGATATAAAAGTCTGAAATTCCAATGTCCATGTTCTACTGCTGATGAAGAGTAATAAACAGATTTTTCAGTAGAAAATGTTTATAAGCATAGGAATACACTGGCTTTACTTGACTCTCTTGCCTTGAATACTTCCCTGAAGTTTTGTCTTTACACTATGATTTCTGCCTCTGTTGGTTCTACTCCCGAATTTAAAGTGAATCAATGTTTACCCTATCCTGAAGAGCTTTTGTTGCAGGACTTGCCAGCAATATTATGTGTTCTGTGTAAGAGAAGGTCATAGAGTGAAGCATTTTTGGATGCTTTTAAAGAAGACAAAACTGACATAAAATTAGGGTGTTTAAATTCTAAAATTTATTCCTGCTATTTATGACAATACCATCATTAGATATTTAATTCTCTGTTATAAGTTTCCTCGTGATCTTGACTTGTGGCGGCAAATTAGTGAAACGAGTGTTTGAAGAATATGAATATTAAAAACACATAGAAAAGGAATCAGTGAGCTTCCTTGAAGGTAGAGTAAAAGCACTGGTCACAAAACTTGTTGTTTCCATATTCTTTCCTGGAGGAACTCAACCCTATAAGGATCATCATGCTGCAGGTCACTTGTACCAGAATTGCATAAATATGGTCCCTGTAAGACAAATTTTGTTTGAAATATCTCACCTTAGGAGACAAAATAGATTTAGTCTGTGTGATAGAAAGATAACAAGAGTTTCCGTTCATATGAAATGTGTGTCATCTTACAGCAGTAATTCTCCCCCTCTTCACTATGGCAACACAAAAATGATGTCATTATATGTTGCATTTATACATGTTTGATCTTGATCTTCCCATAGAACACTTAGAGAAATCCAAGCCCTGAGTTATATGACTTCCTTTGGATCCAAACTGAATTCTGTTATTTTAATTAACATTTCTAGTCTCTGATTTCCACATCTTGATGACAGATTAGCATACCAGCAGAGTGATAAAATAAGATTAAAAGGTAGACAAACTTCTGTTTTTATTAAGCCTGAATGTTACAAAAGAAGAAAGGAATTTGATCATAGAATGTTCCTAGATTAAATATCTTAATAACAAACTTCCATGGTATTTTTTTAAACTATTAATTGTTTACCTCTGGATTTGGATGTATTAGGAACTTAGAATTTTGACTTGTGAATCATTTTAGCTTCATAGCTGCAGAAAGCTCAGATGCTACTGAAACTAAAAAAAAAGGCAAGTGTGATTGCATACTTAAATATTTCACCTAAAGACTTCTTTCTTTCCCTTTTGTTTTTTTTTTTTTTAGTCAAAACGTTCTTACCTGCATTTTTCTAAGCTCCATAGGGTTTGCAGGACTGCATCATTAAGAGTTGATTCAGTTTTTAAATATGTAGTTATCTATTATAAATTAAGATCTACCCTAGGCTCAGGAGAAACTACTAACAATTTCAGTCTTGGGAAAGATGTACAAAATGAAAATTCCATAGTAAGCTGTTAGGTCTTTGGCTTTTAATTTTTTTTTTTTTTTAAAACTTTCTGACTACAACTACTTGTATTGTATGCAATAGCATTTCAGACTAAATTTTTCTATTTTTATAAGCTAATTCACCCAAACTAATTGCAGTAAATAAGCTCAACATACTTGAATTCAACTTGTCTTTTGGAGCTGTGGGCATTTTGATGATTTGAGCATATATCATGCTGCCATATTGTAAAATGCAAGGGAAGCAGTTTTGAGCTTGAAAGAAAATTGGCAGATAGCTTTTATTATTCCTGGATATCCCCTCTAATTTAGAGTGGAAGCAGGTGCTAGTGAGCTCCCCTGATCTTATGCATAGAAGTGCCTACATTCATTGAGAAGAGAGGCAATCAACATCAGTAACCTCTACTGAATATTATCTATTTTGTATTTAGCTTTTCCAAAGTATCAGTGTGCACTCCATAAATACATCCCTCTTTTATCCAGAAAGTTTTGGAAGTCTTGGCCTAAAGGTTTAAAGCTCTGCTTTCAGAAAGCCATCAAGGATGAGAGGCCATGTCACATTCTGTAGGAGTACAGGGAGTAAGACAGGGCAGGAATTACTTACTTTTGCATTATGTATTAATCTGGTAAACTGTATAATAAACTGGGTGTTCCTTTGTATGGATATATGTATAATTTGGTCTGGTACGTACTTTTATGTACAGTAAGTTGTCTGATGGGGTATCTTATATTCCTAATTCTGCCCTGGCAATGAGGGCTAGAAGTGTTTTCAAAACATTGCACAGACTGATTGGGAAACTTATCAGTCAGCAGTAACTATACCCATAGGATTTTGAAAGCAAATCTTGTTTTTGTTTTCTACCTATCCTACTAGGCAAAGATCTATGCAATATAGGACTGGGATCTTCTCAAGGGATAAGAGGTGATAGGAATTTGGCATTATCAGTACAGAAATAATTTTTGAGATACTTATATCAAATTTTAAGATTGTTATAATGAAGCATGAATAAAAATGTGTATATAAGCACCAGAAGAAACAGCGTAAGTATTAAAGGAATGGCCTCAAGTGATAGTGAAGAACATAATTCCCAGCTGATCGTATGTGAAATGCTGTGTTACTTCTATCATAACCCAAAAAAACTTCGGTTGTACAAGGACTTTAGCATTTTGTCTGTGGAAGACAATGCATTTTGACAACAGAAGGGTGGGCACAAGGTGGTAATATGTGCTTTTTCTTTTTGTGTTAGCAAAAGAAGAAGAAATCTTATAGCTAAAGACTTTCCATTACAAAAAAAATTGCTGCTGATCAAGAAGAAACTTCAAGAAAACACAAGAGCTTGATAGCCAGCATCCCTTGTTTTCCACATTGCATAAGAGTGATCCTGGCCAGACCACTAAATACATGTTTTGATTCTTGTAAATACGTGGGTGTGAGAGTATATGTTCAATCAAGAGTGGATGAAAACTACAAGGGAATGACTGTGTAGGTAAAATCAAATTACCTGGAGACACTGCAAGTGCCATATTATCTTCCATAGGGTTTTGCATAGAGATTTGTTATACCAGTTTTCTACACATCTACCTAAAAATTATGAGGGAAGCATTTAATTTTAGATATGCACAGCTGAGAAAACCACACTGAAATTTCATCTCATGAAAAATAGAGAGCTGAAAAAAGTGTTAATTTGGTGCATTTTTCTGCAGGAAAGGTCTTGCAGTAAAGGAAAAAAGTCAAACATCTGACTGTACCACCAAGTCCATGTTACACACCACTGCAGCCAATAGGCTGGGAGGGCAAATACTATACAATTCTTAGAACGGTCAGTGTTCCAAATGCTTGAAGGTGACATCTTAGAGTCTCATTTTATGAAGACTGTTTATATCAGGGACAAATCAACTCACTGTAGAATTAGCATTTTTGGTGTAAGAACAGCAGATGCATGCAGCATTCTGATTCAGAGCTAAAAATTTGTTAGCCAAGTCTTTCTCAACGGTCATGTCTTTGATTGACTAGCTAGCTAGTAGCAGAAGATTGCTACTTTTTCTTAAACACTAGAGCACCCGTTTTAAGGAGCACTTCAAGGATGCTCAAGGAAAATGTTGATGTTTAGTCCATGTGTTAAACTGAAACTTGTACAATATACTAATTAATACATATGGGTTCCATTGCTTTGTATTGGGGGACAATATTATGTGATGTCACATTCCATGTGACTGTCCTTCTAGATGGTGTGGTATCAGCCTGTCTTCTTTCTGGTGATGACTGAAACTTGATAGCCCAGTCTCTAGGATTATCATTGCCATTAGGGTAATGTTATATAAAATACACATTCTTAGAAAGGAAAGCTGCAAGCAGGTGTACTGAGTGTAGTTCAATTCTTAATTTGTCCTCCTGTGTGTTAATTTGTATTCACTACTAAATGTGGTGAGCAAAATTTTAAGTAAAAAAAAAAAAAGGAAATGTCAGATTATATTCTTTTAGTCAATTGTAGGACGTCTCATCTTTGATACTTACAAAAGGATGTCATTGGCAGAAAAATTGTCAGCTCTTTGCAGATTGCTTGATCTCCTTACAGCCTGGCTTTTGTGTTCTGTGTAATGTATCTCTAGACATGCTGTTGTTTATACCTAATCCCCTTTTTAAATTTCACTTGACTTGACTTTCAGAGACTTGTTGATACCATTTTGCCAGATTAAAGTACTCGAAGGATAACATCTTCATCCCACATTGTCCTTGTCAGCAGCAGGACAGACGCTCCCTCAGACGCCTCTCTACTGCACTCTAGTGTATTGTCCCGATATTTCCCCCATCCTATGCGAACACAGAGTACTGCCAAAATGCTCATGACTTTTGGATGCGTAAAGTTGTTTTTTCCCCTCTTGGTTTTCGGTACAAAATAAGAAACATTAAAGCAAAATGTGATATTCGGTGGTTAGCTTCCTCCTTTGAGATTTGCCATTGACTGAAAAGACGTTTTACTGTTTTGTTACATTGTTGTGTTATGTTAACAAATGGAACTTCGAACTGCTTGCCTTCAGTTGTGTGCTGATGCTTTCAGGGATCTAATGCAGCTTTTCAGAATGAGTCCCCTAAAAGAAAATTTCAATATTTCCCTCCTTAACTTTGAGTTACGTTGTCTGTATTTAGGTGCTTAAAAGGATCTGACCTTTCGGTAGCTTATCTTTGCATTTCTGGGACTAGGGAATGGTGCCAATGGTGCTAGATATGCTTTGTGGTGACATTGAGCTGGGATATCCAGAACATTTGCATGAGAATCCATATTACACAAGGAGTGCAAAATCTAAAGAAAAGTAATCTCCACTGATGGAGATAGTTTTGTGTGTGCTCACAGTCTGTGTCAATCACTCAGGCTCCAATGTATGTACTCAAATTCTGTCTAGACTACAAAGAGCTGTTAAAAAAGTAAACTAAATCCTAATTAAACCTGTCTTTTTCTCTAGTTAATACTTCAGAGCATACATTTCTCTATTCTAACTATTTTTTTTCAGGTAGCCAAGGGCAGGATTGCAAAAGGAAGAAAGCTGAAATTCTCAGCAGAAAAAGTCATTAAGCTTTGTTTCTGATATGCAATTTGAACAGAAAGCAAATGACTTTTATTTCTTAGAAATATTTAAATATTATGTGCAATTTTAAAATATATACGTATATCTACAGGAAAAGTCTTGCCCTCCTTTTAAAAAGCAATGCAACATTAACTATGAACTGCTACCAAGAATTTGCTATAGAGAAGCAAGTTCTTGAACCTCTGATTTCATGATACGAGTTTAATAATATGGACTATTTCTCTTACCTATTGGCTGGCATCTGGTTCAGGTTTTTTTCTCTCTTTTCAGATTTGATGAGCATGGAAAGGAAGGCAGAAAAGTTTCTTGGTTTTGAATGCATATTTACAGGGAATGTCTTCAATATTTTAGTACAGAGCTAATATAATGCTGGCAAGATTGAGACTGTGCAGTTTGAGGTGCTTTACATGAATCATATCATGAGCTCTAGGTAGTTCAAAGTCTTTATAGTCCTGTCTAGTACTTCAGTTGTACAAGTCACTACTCTCATATTTTTATTCAATGTTGCATTTTGAAATGCATGCATTTTAATTGAAATGCTTTTATATATGTACTAGAAATTTTAATGAAAATATTGCTCATATTTGTGTGTATTGACCTGCTTACCCCTTATATTAGGATATTACCTTGTATCCCAGTAACTTGTATTTGGAGCAATTCACTTGACTCTCCTTGTCATTCAGCAGCTTGCTACTCTTCCAAAAAGCAGCAAAATAAGAGGGAATACAAAGTGGTTGTCTCTGAACCATCTAGAACCAGCCAGGCTCGTCTCTTCCTCCCCAGACTAGAAGGGGGAATGCGGTTCAGCACGCTACACACTTGACAGATCTAGAAATGCCCAGGTTTCCTTCCAAAGACACTTCCGTTGAAAGGCACTTACTATGCAAGTTCTCCAGACAGCTGCTCTTAGAACAGCAGAGCTGCTGATGGAACCACAGTGGAACAGACTTAACTTGGTTTATGTGCTTTTTGCCTCTCTTCAAAGTGCATAAACAGCCTAGAGAAAAGGGAGCACTATTACCTAACGACTTTTATTTCTTTGTAAGGCCAGAAGGCAATATCTTTCTGCCTCCACCAAGTCAAGGGCCCCAGTGTTTGTAATTGTGTAAATATATAAGCAAATAAGTGTATATTTATTTCAATTCCCCACATGCATGGATCACTGCAACAAGTAGTGAGAAATCAACATTAATGACATCAATGCTCAGCATAGTAAGGGAGAGAAGGAAAAGGAATTAGAAGTTTTTCATTAGTTTACTACATACATAAAATAAAATATTTTTAATTTTAAATGAGGGTTTGGCATTTTCAGTGGTATCTAGAGGGGAGCCTGTGAATATACAGAAGAGATGATCTGTGTCCTGGGAGCTCTGACTGGTATGTGGCAATTGGAAGTTACTTCTGGCACTGTGTGGGCTTGATCATCTGATGAGTCCCTGGCACAGCAATCTGTGTAGCAAAGATCTGTGGAGACATCAAGGACTTGGCAGCATTGTCTGTATCTTAACAATACAACAAGCCTTGATTTGCCAACAGGTATTGCTGCATGAGTTCATTCACTGAAGGCAGAAACAAAAGCCATTTTTTCAGTGAGAGGGGAAAGAGAACAGTCTTGCCAGCTGCATTACTCATTAGTCCTTTCAGCCTAGCTTAACCCTTTTGTGCACAGTGAAGCTGTGAGAGAGCAACGAGTGTTCGGGAGTGTTCGAATGCTTTGTGGATGCTTTCTGCATTTGTTCATCAGCTGCTATAGAGCAGCTGGCCATGCTGCAAGAGGGAAACTCTCAAGAATGTGTTTCCAGAACTGCTTGGGCAGTTTGCCTTCCAGTTTGTGAGGCTATTGTTGAAGGTATGCAAGGAACACAGATACTGCACTGAAGAGCGGCAGGATATCTGCTGGCTAAGAGATTTGTGATAGTCTGTGTGTTGAGTATCCATTTTTCACCATAAATCCTATTTGCCATGCAATTAGCTCAGAATTTCCATCACAGAATGATGTGAAATGTGACCAGGTTCTACCATGAAACACAGATGAAGTGTCTTTGCTTTTATTTCTGGATACTGGTTGCTGGTACTCATGCCATACTGAGGAGCTACAGAAAAAACTTAATTTTAAAATCCATTAACGATGGCAAAAAAAAAAAAAATCTTGAGTACAGCCTTGGCTACTATTGGCTAGACACACTATCAAATCCAGGTGTCAGCATTCATTTACCAAAACTCCTCTTCTTCGATGTTTAAGCAATGCATTAGAAGGGAAACAGCATCATGTGTTCAGTATGGTTTTTCTGGGGGGTTTTACTTTTATTTTTCAATTTATCTATGAGTTCATTTCCTGGACTCATTTTCTTCTGAACTTAGGAATAGAAATATGTGGTTTACCTCAAGTTACTTTTGAAGAATTACTGCTGCATGGTTAATCCATCTGAATAGCATTTTTAAGATTTTTTCAAATCATGAAAGGGGATTTGTACCAGAAGTAGGTGAAGCAAGCAGCCTGGTAAAACTCAGCCTTCACTCCACAGCTATCCAAACAGCCAAAGCAAGCTTGAATCTATATAAAAAGTATTGATTGATGTTCAAGTGAGGTCTGTTCCAGGCAATGCATGAACTGGGACCCCTTTATGATCCCGTCAGCAGTCTCTGCTAGGTGATCTATTGGGAGGTTTTTCCCCCACCCAACCTAATCCTCAGTGTTTGTGCCAAAATGTCTTTTCTGGAAATCATCCTTTAAGACATTGCATAGTTTGTTTAAAAAAATTGTGCATCAACTCCAAAGTGAATATGCAAAGAATTACATTTTAATTTTTAAAATTTTTATGAATAAGGTATGCTTTTGACATATCATTTAAATTTATTTTTAATTTCATTTTCTGCTCATATCAATGCTTCCTTTATGCCAAATGTTAATTCCTAAGTTATTTCTAGTCTTTATTTTTTAGATCTAAATGTAATTTCTGGTTTTTTGTTTCTTTAATATAGAAAATATTCTAGCCTTAATGGGAAATATAACTTTTTAATATAATATGTCTCAAAATATAATGTCACAAAAGTGTGAGAAGGAAAAATTGTGGCTACCTTTATAACTTGTTCTTAAAAGACAAGCAGTGATAGTTCTCCTTTTTCATAAGTAGAAATGTATACTGCTTTTGCCATAGCAGTTGGACATGGATTTTTGGCTTACTTAGATTCTACTCTCATCTAACAAAAGGCATTTGTACAAACGATTTATGTTTTCTATTAAAAGTAAACCCAAGAATTGTTGGGTTTTTTGAAATCTAAGTCTTGGTATTCTGACTATAGGAATTCCTTGAGTGCTGATTAAATTTAACATCAGAACCCAATAAAGGGGATTTTTTCTTCAATTTATCTGCTTTCTTTATGGCAGTTTATAAATGCTGGCTAACCATCAAATCTATTAAATGCTTCTACCGCTTAGTAAACACATCGTGAAAAAATGCAGCATTTTTCACTTGGCTTAAGCTAATCACTGTGTTTCTTTAAAAAGAGGTTGTTCTTCACATTTAAAAGCTTTTTGGTTACTGGTTCAGCAAACACGCTGTTTGCTGAGAATAGAATGATTTATTATTAGAGGGGCAGGATGGTTATAATTTTACATGGTTTTGTGATAAATAATGCAACTTATTTTTTAATAGGTGATATGTGACTTACAGGAGATGGCAGATGCCTTGCTGTCAGTTAAAGCCTTGATCACAATTCAAGAACTGAATCTTTAGGACACAAGAAAATAGGGGGGGTTCCTTTCCTGCTTCAGCTACACTTTATTTAATTCTATTTTTTACAAAATGCTTATTGTTTCAAAGTTAAATATACTTTTATATAAATGAAATGTAGCTGAATTGTTTCATTTACTGTTTCTTTCACTAATAGAGGCTACAGAAATGTATTTTTTGAAGGACCAACTAGAATGGGATAAATAATAAATATGATAAATATACTTTTAAAAAGAACTGTGATTTTAAAAATAAACCAGCAAACAAAAAAATCCCACCTTCAGAATATGAGATATGTGGTGGGTGGAAGGGTTTGGTCCCCACAAACCTCTTGCTGTATTGCTACATTTTATTATTTAACTCCTGACAATTCCTAGATCTTAAGATAAAGATTTTGGCATTGCTCATATAAAAACAAACAAACAGAAAACACATGAACTACCCAGAAACTATGCTAAGAACTAATATAAGTAGTTCTCCTTCACAGGCTGTGTTCTTCAAAGATTCTTAGAAATGCAAATGAACAAGGGGAAAAGAGTATATTGTAGAGGCTTCAGTGATGATTTTGTTACTTCAAGGAAAACTACTTTCTTCTAGTTTAAACTCAAAGAAATTTTTTACAAGCTTCTTCTTACTTTGATTTCTTGTTTCCTAGTTATAATTGATTTGGTGATCAAGTGGCAGCAGCTTTATCTGCTGACATCAGTTTGCACAGAGAAGGATAGTGTTATTCCAATACTGGTAGTGCTGGAAGCCTTGTTTTAAAAACTGATAGCAGTTGCTCAGCTTCCACAGAACACAAGAGTTGCATTGATGTTTCCTGGACTCTGGTCAGTTGTCCCAACCATTTGCCTTGTCAGCCTGGAAAGAAAGACTGTGAAATGCCTGTGGTTCCAGTTTCTTTAGTAATGTGACCATGGATTTTCTACACTCTGTTCAAGCAATATTTTTTTTTCTGGTATTCTAGATTTTCTAGAATTTTCATTAGTAAATAGTAGCAGATAATGGCAGAAAATAAAATTAAGGGGGGAAGAAAAGGAATTGAATAGGGACAGAACTAGGAACCATTCACTCTGCAAATTATATTGTTTGATTAGAAACAATTTTTAGGTGTAGCTCATTTTTTACAACCAAAGCTGACACCTTTTTCTACCTCTATACTGGATTTATCATTTCTTATGAAAGGGAGAATGTAATTTTGTTTAACATATTTTAAAATATTCACTTATTTGTGAAAACCTTCAATTCTAACTGAGAATATGTGCCCTATCCAGAAAGAGGTAGTTGAGTTCTTTATTTTCTGACAGAATATAATGGAGAATCATTACCAATTTCCAGAGTCTAGGTTTGTATTTTCTCTCAACACAAGAATGGAAGTGAACTAAAACTGCAGATATATGGAAACATTAGAGAAGACATAAGATTCTCAGACTAGTTAGCAATTAAAAGAATAATTCCTATGAGCAATAACCTCAAGCAGAATATCTGAATTCTCTGAATCACATGGACAGTGCATGAATTAAAGAAGTAGATGAGTTGAGTTTTGGAAATGTTTGATTCCCTCATCTCCACCCTACCATTATCCTAGTCCATGAATCCTTCTAACGTGTTTTTATTTAATTGCTAAGCAATTAAAATGGAATCTATTTCAGGGCTAATTATTATATACTTATCCTGAGATTACAATGGATTCCATAAACTAGAAAAATAAGTAGATGGTTCTGGGAACAAATACTTCAGCCATTTGACTTGTTTGGGCTTGGGATGCCTGCATATATCCCCTTTCAAATTAAATGAATCTCCATTGAAATCAGATATAGCTTCTGATTTGGCGAGTAATCATTAATGGTTAATAAAACAGTTCATGGGCATTTTGATCATGGGGGAATTCCTGTTGTCATTTAAATGACAGATTCCTACATTCATCTCTTGCTCTGAAATATCAGTCATGTTATTTTACTGACATTCAGGCCTAAGTACAGATGAGGAGGATTTTTATTTGTGTAATTGTAGCAAATATGTATTTTTCTCAGTTTATGTTATGATGCAACTATAGAGGATTTGGAAAACCAAGCTTGTCTGATCATATACTGTTAGTGTGATACAGATATGAAGTTGGAGAGCATTTTGCTTTAGGTACCATTTGCTTTGACAGTTACTGACTTTGAAAATCTTGTGATTTCTTTAAAACTTCCATTTATGTGTGGTGCTAATTCTGACCTTGGATTGTGTGGAAGAAATCTCATTAATTAACTTGTTCTGAGATACCTGAATACATGCCTTTTTACATAGTTTATACAGTTGCTTCTAATATCATGTTCTTCTCCATCTCTACGGCTTGTAAGTGAATTAATAGTGTTTATAAACACTGGAGAACCCAAAGACAGAATTATGTATATTCTTTTGTCTTTAAAATAAAAAAGTATCCATGCAAGAAAAACATTATGAAAATTTTGTTTTCCTCTGATTCAAATCATATTTTCTGTGAAAGTTTATTGAAAAAAATTGGGGAAGGAGGGAAGTAATATTTACTTGAAATAAGAACCAACTTGAGTTATACCTCTGAGGCAAAAAAAATACTTTAAGTATACACAATAAGTCTAACTTTCAAAAAAGCCTAAATGCTCTTTAGGCCTTTATTAGCTTTGGAGGATGAAACTTCAACATTAAATAATTTCAGAACATGCAAAGACTTCACAAATTATCTTTATAGAGAAAAAGTTCTGGCATAAACCTATGTCACAAAACCACTTTCGCTTTTTTAAAAGAACACAAGTCTTTAGGAGTGGAGAGAGCAACGAAGTTGATGAAAAAGCAGGCTTTGGGTCAGTAGCCACGGAAGTCATGAAAAAGATATATGGATAGAAAAAGCAAAGCCTTTATAATCAAAGATAAATTCAGCCTGAGTCATCATTTAAACAATTAAGGTATGTAGATACCAAAAGAAAAATGTTTGAATTAGGAAAATACAGACTGTCTGACCTCAGTCTTCTATCTTTGTGCATTTATCACCGCTCTTGTCTGTTTTATTAGATTATGGCCCTTATCTTGCAAGTGCTCCCTACATCCAAACAGTGTGTGACCTTTACTGATGAATGCCAAATTTGCATAGGTTGTATTGGAAACACATTTATTTGTGTGTACAGAATAGATGACACTGAAGTTGTTAAATTGCCCTGTTTACTAGAGTGTGTGTCTAGTAAGTGCTCAAAATAAGAGAGTAAAATGTGTTCTTTCCTCTAAATACATGGCTACTATTTTATTATACTGTTATTCTTGGGAGACCAAAAAAATAAAATATGATAGCTTCTTGATGCAAATAGTCCAGGAGGGTCTGCAATAACATTTCTGAATGGGCCTCCCCATAGAGTAATATGAGAAAATCTTAATTTTTAAAAGCTACTGCCAGCAGGCAATTCATACTTTATTTAGAACAGGAGATCACACTTAAAGATTTTTTAAAATCTGTTATTTTTTGCTGATTATAATTTAGATGCAGTTATTTAATGCTTCAATAATTACTATACCAGTCTAGTCTGAGCACCAATCAATTTATGATGGCTATATCCTACTGGTCAAAGCATTTCTAACACAAAGCATCTCATTTCTGCATGTAACAAGAATGACATTTCATTCTAACAATTTTTAATGCATATATTTTCTTTTTCCTTCCTTCTTTAACTAGAAATGAGAACATGCTGATACAATGCTGATAGATTTTTTCATAACTTGAAGCTTGCAGCTAAATTGTTCGTAGGCAGAAAATTAGAGCCTACTTGGAGGTCAGATGCAAAATAGGAAATATACAGTTATTATAAGTTTCCTATATGTCACGGGGTTGCCTTATATTTGAGTTAAATAACAATATTAGTGTTGTAATAATTTATGCAACTAGACCCACAAAAAATTCTGTCTTCTAGCCCACTAATTACCCAATAATAAATAAATCCAGGGTTTGGGGCATTTTTATGTGTTGCATGTCTTTTCTCTATGTACACATTGGAGAATAACAAGAATGTAGTATCTATGCTAGTCATGATTTTTTTGGCTAGATGTGTATTAACCTTAAATTATCATATATATTGGAATTTTGGGTTGTCTGGATGCAAATTCTCCAGAAAACAGCTTTGAGTCTGGTTATGACAACAGACAGAGGAAACGGAGGTGACAGTACCCCACTGTTCTTTTGTTTGCGTGCTTTTTTTTGTCTTTAATTTTGCTGAATTCATATTCTTTCAGGCCTGTGCTTTTCCATAATAGAAAAACAAATTCAAATTTCTGGACTAAAACTGGGTTTTGGACTAACCTATCTTGTGTGGAGGCTGGATTGCATAGCTAACTAAATGTGGGCTTATTGTTGTCCACTTGAAGAGTGTTTTTCAAGTTAGAACTGTAATTAGCCAATTCAGCAAATTCAAAGCAGCTGATGTTCAAGATAGGAGGAGGTGTAGACTAAAAGCCCTCAGGTAATCTTATCTGTTCTTGATCTTTCCTTATGTTTGAAATTTGTCAGGTTAAATTTTGGCTGGCAAACGTCAAGACAACAAAGGAAGCCAAGCTTTGTAATGCTACAAAGTAACCACAGACAAGTACATCACACAGTAGGACTGAACTTCCTCATACAGAACTTGGATTTACTGTAACTTTTATGGCCTTTTAATATATTGAAATTCAGTCTCTAGTGAATATGCAGGAAGGCAAACTTAAATCATCATAACTTCCTTACATTCCAGATGGTCTCTATAGGCTTCTGAGATTTACCTTCAACACAGAGAGTATTTGTAGTTTTAAAATTTATCATAACAAATTTTCTGCTAGTAGTTTTGGAAAAGCACTGTCATTTCTTTAATATATTGGGAATGAAGGGAAATGTATTATATCTGTTCTATAAAACCTAAGCTCCTATCCAAAGCTTCATTATTTTTACTAAAGGATAAAACAAGGGTAGGCCCACAAATACTGACCCGGGATATGGAAATCACTATGTCTGAGTGGACATCAGTATGTCTCCCATATTGAGGAACAAAGTCTTGTGTAAACAGGTGGCTGGTTTATGCCATTACTGTTGAAACCAGCACACTGAAGTCTATTTTCTAACTAGTTTCTGCCTTCTTTCCCAGTGTTATTTCTGTTGTGAAAATTGGTATTTCAAAACTATTCGTCATTGAAGTTTACCAGTTTTGCTTTTCTTAAATACCCAGCACCACATCAAACACCTCAGAATCATGGTCTAAACTAATCTGCATGAGATCAAATGAAAACCAAAATTTCTTTGACCTTTCTTTATATTGTAATGTTTAAATTAAAACTTAATTAAACACTTCACAGAGAGTATCACAATAAAAATACAACTTGCATTGTGTTATCTTACAGTATTTTGAAGGGAATTCCCTGAGACTGAAGTCCTACTAGATTGAATAAAGATTCCTTAGAAATGTTAACAAATCACACAGACTGTTCCTGTTTATAAAGAGCTTCAGAGGTCCTTAAGTCGATTTCACAGAAACCAGGTTAAATACAAGTACTAAAAGTAATATTGGGGCTATCATGAGATGAGCTCAGTTGATCAGAGCACGGCGCTAATGATGCCAAGACTGTGGGTTCGTTCCCTCTAAGGGCCATTCGCTTCAGAGTTGGACTTGATGATCCTTATGGATCCCTTCCAACTCAGAAGATTCTGTGATTAATTATTTTTCCTTAAATTTGTTCTTCATTTGTTAATGACTGTTTTTAAGGTTTTTGAAAGCCCACAGTTATTGAAATCAATATTCTAACGGTTTTAACAGAATAAGAAAAGTCACAATAGTTTCACTATAGCTTTCTGATTATTCAGGAAGAAATTATTTTTGTGAGTTTTGCTTTTGTTTTTAGGTGAAGTTTTCTTGTTTGTGTTGCGTCATAGGTGTTGATTTTCTTTTGACACAATACTCTTCTGTATGTGGATTTTGTTTTAAATAACTAAAAAAACAGGGAAAATTTAAACTATATAGATTTTTCTATCACTGTTTCTGCATTATATTGTAAACTTGCATTATATTGTAAAGTTGTTATTTTTAAAATCAACACTAACCAGTATTTGAAATACCTAGGACTGGAATTTAGGAACTTCTGGATAGGCAAACGTGACACTGGTTTTTCCTGGCGTGTAGTAAACTAGGTTATTAAATTCTGTTTTTTCTCTCCAGTTCGCAAAAAGATGCACACAGTGTGAAATGCATGCTGGCTGCAGTATCATCAAGTAGATTGCTACTAAACCATGCATTTCATGACATGTTCTTGTAAGTGTGCAGCCCAGTTACAATTTAAAAGCGCAATCATACGAGCTGCAAGTCACAAGGGAATTTTTTTTCTCTACCTACTCTTTAGATCAGAATCTTAGAGTACAGACACTCTCAGTACATGTGATAAGAGAGAGAATGAGGGGAGACGGATCACTACTTGACTTCCTTCGTGTTATTTTTGGATATGACTAGCATTCCTCCCCTTACACACACCCTCCTTTCCCCCAGCCCCCATCTCTTACACGCGTTACAAGCTCATGCAAACACTCTCACGTACTCTGCAGCAACAGCAAGAGCAACAGTTGGACTGGAGCCAGGGGACTTAAACTCCGCTTCCTCATTGCCAGCAGGCTTTGTTCTTTGGACTCAGAACTAGGGAGAACGTCTTCATTGCCGGTCGTGGTGGTTGGAATTTGGCAGTTCAGTTGTCTGTTAAATTTTTCTGTGCTCCTCTGCGGACTAGGCTGAATTTAGAGCAGCAAAGCTGAGAGCCGGGGCAAGTCGAGAAATCAAGGACCCGGAGACCATCAGCTCTCAGCCTCTTTGAGGGGGTGGGGTCGCTCTGTGCCACAGCGGTAAGTGCCAGCATTAAATGTGTATAAAGGTGCAGGGAACTATAAGGTGTGTTAGCTTACGACAGTAGGAGAGGGGGGAAAGTACGTGAGTGAATCATACAGTATGTGCTGTTATAGTGGTCTTGGAACAGTGCCTAGCAATAAAAAGTTCCTCATTTCTACCTTTCCAAAAAGCTTTGTAAGAATGTATCTATTTTAACAAAATTCTTAGTTATCTGTACAATTTTGGAAAGCTTTCCAAAATGGCTTTATTATTAGGTTTTCTGCAAACCTGTTTTGTTTTGAACCATGTGTAGTACGGAGTAACTTTAACTGGCAGGGTAACTCATTTGTTTTAAGTGCAAGAGCTGAACCTGGAAAGTAAAGGTGTTCTGTCACTAAAGTTCAGGAGGCTGGGGAGTGTAGAGGGATGATATGCATCCCAGGACTAGTTTATACACACCCAAAATAAGTTTATTTTAAATGACTGGCATTCATTCAGAGCACATCCCCTCCCCCTTCCTTTCCCCTGCTATTAGGAGCGAAGTGAATCGCTTTTTAAAAACAAAAAGCTTTGAGAGTCTACTGTTCTAGGGCATGCAAGTGACAGCTAATGTACAGTGTAAAAAGAGTGTAGGCTTGAATAAATGACTCTGAGAGAGAGGAGTCCTGCAAAAGAGACTGCTTTCTTCCAATATGCAAGATGATTTAGGTGTTCTTGCTTTTCAAAGTGTTAAGACTGCTGCCTTTTAAGTTTACTAGCAAAATTATTTGCTTTGCTACAAAGACTTTTTTTTTATCTCTCAGTATTGTCTAGGAAAAGTTTTATAATAATCAGAACAGAGGCAGGTTAATCCAAATGCATTGCTTTCAGAAATGCCATCTAGCTGTCAAAGGAAGTTCACTGCAGGGACCCATTTGTTTTAAAAGTACTGATAAGCCCGGCTATCAGCATGCTATTATGTCTTGCTCTGTGGGTTATCTTAATAAAGTGATAAATAAGAAAGCCTTGAAATCCAGAAAGTCAACTCTATAATAAATTTGACAAAGGGGAAGAGACCAGGTGACTGAATGTACTTTTGTACTTCAAATTAAAAGACCAGGGAAACCTTACTGGGAAAATAGACCTGAAAAGGGAGAAAAAAATCCTTTCCCTTGCCTTAACTCTGGCTCTATCAGTTACTTCAAGTAGCTATTCAAACATTTTTTGTTGACAAAGTGAGCGGTCCCTTCCTTCTACCCAGTTATTAACTACTGGTGATCAAGTATCTGTGAAGGTGAATCTAGTCACATGAAAAATATGCTGAATGAGCAAATGTGTGATTGTGCAAAGTATAGCAGTCACAGTCAACTGTTTGTTTGAGGTCTGTGTGTTTGTTTTTTCTAATTTAGAAACTCAAAACCAAAGCTTTGTCATTCTGGCTTTCACTCTTCATTTGGGAGAAAACTCAGTTTGGTGTGGTAATTGTTAAAAATTATCTGCTAAATTATGTTTCCATGGATTGACTGTGAAACAATGCTCAGCAGCACAGTGTGCAATTAGTTAGGATGTTGTGGATGTTTAGTACACTTTGCTTGCCAGGTACTAAGGCACTTCTTTCCACAGTAGTTACTAGCTCTATTTATGGCAAGTTATTCACTGAACAGGAATCACACACTAGAACTAGCAAAGATTCTTTTTCAGAGCTAAAAATGGAATATTGTTTTCCTCAGTTGGACCCCCCTCTGCCAATGGCACCATGTCAGGTTGCCTCAGCAGCTGCTTTCAGTTTCACAATTTACATGGGTGCTATAATGACATTTTTTCTCATTGATGTGGTGGAAAAATCTGACATCTTTATGCTGGTTTTCCTGCTTTGATATGTTAAAGCATATTTTCTATTGACTGTGAGGTTTGGCAATGAGTGTTGAGTTCAGAGATGGGCCTGTACCAAAATCCCTGGATTCCTACATCCATGAAGTATAAGAAGGTTAATAACTGGATCCAAATGTCTTGGCTCTGGTCTATTCCTGTTTTAAATGCACATCGCTTTGGCCACATGTTTAAATTGTTTTTTGAGGTGATTAAGACTGAAAGAAATCTTTCAGGCTCCAGACACAGTTTTAAAGAGGAAATGGCATTTAAGAATCTTACAGTTATTTAAGCAAAGCTTGCTCATTTGCTGTTTAAATGTGACTTTTAGGAGCCCCCAAGGACCTACATTCCCTTTCCTCTGTTATAACTTTAGATGTAAGTAATATTTTGGAACTCCTTATGAGATGTGCTGAGGAAGCTAAGGTGGTTTTGTGCCTGTCCTTTCTATTTGCTCAAGGAGACTGGTGAAGAAGGCTAGCAGCATACATTCAGGTAATGCAAATACCTCAAAATGGTTTTTGATCCTAAGTGATCGACCTATAAGCTTTTAAGAAAGTGCCATGTGTGTATATGCTAAACTGCAGAAAGTTGTGGTGGCCTATGGTAAGAAACACTGTAATGTGGTGTGGGAGGCTGCAGAGATTGTTGCTGAAATGGTGTATATTCTGCTCTTTTAATTGATCAGCTTCTCCTACTCTGGCTGGCTTAATGGATTTAGTGGCTCTCTGTGAATACAATTACATATGCATCTGCCAGCTGCTTGTGGTATCCCTGGCTCAGCAAGAAAAGCTGTTCTTTGGCTGTGTTGGCTGAGTGTGCTTTGTGGCACACAACACTGATTTATTAGGCAGTAGATGCATTTTTTTCTCTTTTTCTTGAATGATTGAACTATGATGTCACTTTTTGTCTTGGCTTTAACCTTTTAGAAAACTTTTTTTTTTCCTGCAGACTATTCTCTTAACACTGGGAAAGTGGGAAATATCTCAATGTTCATTTTAGAGCAACTCTGTCTACCACAGCACATTCCAGGGCCACCGAATCATTTGTGGTGAGAGTGATTCAGCTCTGGTTAAGATGATTTAAAAGAGAGGTTATGGGCATACTGCAGTTGTGCATTTAAGAAAATACAGAGAGTTTTTACTGCCTGATTGAGACCACATGGCTCCAACTTAGACTTTTTTTTAACATGGAAATCATTGGCTGGATGTACTCAAACGATTTATTTTTTTTTAATTGCCTAGAGGCTGAGAGTTTGGGTCATAGCATTTAATAGTAAGGTCAGGGTTAAAACAAATAGTTTTTAGTGTTCCTTTGAATAAATGAAAAATAGCTTCTTTGAATATTTTGCATGGGATGAAAACATGCTTCTCTTAAAAGAGAGCAAATGTATCTCAGGAATTCTTTTGGCCATTACAGGGTAATTGGTGACCTGATTTGAGAGTGAGAAGGATAGAGATAAGGGAAGATCTGCCTGTCATAAATCACAGTAAATATGTTCCACACCAAATATATTATGGAAAATACCAAAAGTAAAAAGGAAAGACCTTTTTTATTGCATACAATTTAATTGCTTACTCTCAGCATTTGGTGCTGCTCCTAAGGAGATTGAAAAGTTTATATAACTAAACTGTTTTAAAATTGTTTTAACTATCTACATACAGTATATCCCTATTATGAAGAATGAAATTTTAATAATCTATATTCTTTTTATGCATATTCTTTATTCTGAAATGCTCTTAATAAAATTTTGTTCTTTCCTCAGTGCTCTCACTTCTTTCTTTTCAATTATAATATTTCTCCCATAAACTGGTGCATAGCTTTGATGTAAAACTTTCATCCAAATTTCCCTCGAGTGAGGGGGAAGGATTAGATTATGAATGTTATTTTATATGGATACTTTTGAAATGACTAAAGAAGTCCAAGGTGTTTCAAACATAGAATGCAGATCAAAAGTTACTGCATTGAAAAACACTGTTTATTCTTGCCTCTCTTTGGAAGATGAAGTAAAGATGAAAGGCAATTCTTACACTAATTCACCATAATTTATCTAGAAATAATACAGAAGTAGTATTCTACAACAGGAAACGCAATGAACAATAGTTATGATTTTTTTACTATCTTTAAGGATTGGGATGGTAAATTCAGCTGGGGAAAATGGGAAAAAAGAAGAAAATATCAATCATGTAGCTGTGTATATCCCTTTCAATTAGCTCCTTGCTTAACATTACATCTCTCAAATTTACAGACCACACATGAACTTTGTTCTTAACTTTAAAAAAGGCTGAAAATTAAAAAAAACCCACCAAACATTAACAAGAGTTCATGAATCACTGTTTGTTAATTTCTGCCTCACATAAACTACAATGTAAATGTTTAATAGTTATTTGCAGATTTTTGTAACTTTGAAGGGCATAATGCATGTGGGAAAGCTATTATTATTTCTGAATAACTGCTGTGAGAATTAATCAGAGGTCAAAATGTATACTGCAGTGCTTTGACATTCCTGCCCATGGTATGTTAATGTGTGCTGTCGGTGTTCAATTTTACTGAGTTAATGCATATAAAATACATAGAATCAACTGGATTTGGTTTTATACTACACAATCCTAATTGTACTGTGGATAAAACAGTACCCTTTCTCTACAAATATGCAAGAAAACATGGCCTTTAAGATGCCCAGTCTTAAAAAACGTATCTTGCACCTGAAGTCCTTGACAAATTCCAGAGCCCCTCAGTGCTCTACAGATCAAGTGAAGCAAAGGTGATAAAATTCTGCTGTGTTGTATAGGTGGGAATATTCCTGTGTCTTCACATATATACCAGAATATCTTGTTCTTTAAGACATCTTTAGACCAGCTTTTATAGGGTATGTACATATAACTGTATACAGTTATTCATCTGTTACTAGATTGAAAGTTGTCATTCTTCCTAAACAGTGACTACTTCCTTTTTTTTTCTGACTGTAATGCTGGTGCAGTCTACATTGCACTGTGCATGTGTGAAACAGACACCCTCTCTTAAGTCAGTTTTTTAAACAAGGGAGAGAGGCACATTGGAAAAGGAAACAAGAATCAACGAGTTCCAGGATTTACAGGATTTATAGCAAGCATATATAAACGTGAGTCATTGCAAAGAAGAGTGCATCTTAAAACAGTCTTGAGTATTTACCCTCACCCTGTTGGATTCCTAGGGAATTTTTGATTTTCCACTAAAACCTGATCTTGGTATTGTTTCATATTTCAGATTTCACAATGGTTGTGAAAAATGCACATGATATTCTTTGGGGCATGGCTGGCTAGGCCACTGTGTGTCAGTATGTAGAAAAAATCTTGAAAATTTGAAAATAATCTTGAAATGAATGTTTGGAGCAAGCAGGCACTAGTCATAATTCTGCAAATAGTCACCAAAGCGTAAAGCATGGGTACATGCATGCTCTAGGATCATACTATATTGACAGCTGTCAAACATGGATGTAAGCTTGCCTGATAAAGCTGAAACTAAAGACCAAAGTGAGAGCTGGGCTGTGTTGTGCAGCTAGTGAGGTGTGTTAAGGCACTCAACTGACACCTGAGCAGATAGCATAAGTTAGTCATTCTTATTTAGAAAAGGTGATGGCTGGTCCTCAGACCTGGCTTAGGAAGCAAATGTAATCCTTCCGTAAGGAAGATTGTTTGTGTGCTATAAAACGCACAGTACTGCAGCAGTTGACCCTAATGACAGATACATTGTATAAACTGAGCAAATCAGTCAGATTTTGCCTGTGGAATATAATTTCAGTAAAGGACTGCTATGTGAAGGATGCTGAGGAAAAAGTGGCAAAAATTTTGGGGGAACTGAGGCTCCAAAGACAGGAATTCCTTCCCCACTCTTTCCTTCCTATTATCTACTGTTTCAACTAGACCATTTTATACAGCACACTCTAAATCTGTCCTAAGACACCACAGATGTTATCCCAGAGTCCAGTCTTGAATAGTATTTTACCTCTTTCAATGGGTATATATATTTTTGCTATATCTATGATTTTATTTGCCTCTGAGGTGGGATATAAGAAAACAGCATGCTACAGAAAAGTACTGTCACTTGTAAATATGAGAGATACGTAGAGATCAAGCCTTTTTTTCCATGAGCAACTGTGAAAATTATCTTTGATAATATTAAATTATGAATCAGAACAGGTATTATCGGTATTGTTTTGCTAGTTAATGTTGGAAATTAATTCAAAAACTTTCACTTTCCTACAGACCAGTAGGCATAAAAGCTAACTTGTTAAAATGGTGATTTCTCTATCTGTAAATACATGAAATAAACACAACTGTTGCAAATGTCTGCGAATATAGGGCATCCTAATCTTGAGTTCTTTGATGATGACAGTTTCCTCTATTGACATCCCAGCCTTCCCAGACCTGTTGCCAGTATTGAAAACCGTGGTCAGAGCAGGACTGAGGAGCTAATTCTCTACATCCTTTGGCACTCTGCAGAGTGATGCCAATCTCTGCAGGCTGAGTCTCACTGAGTAAGTTTGACTGCTGTCATACTTAATGCAAGCATGACAAAACTGCTGACAGCTTCCTTGCTTTGTTGCCAGTTACTAAGTTGCTGACCTGACCCAAATGAAGCAAGTATTTTAGCTTCTGCTCAACAAACTTACAAAAAGGGGGATCATAGTAGGAATAGTACCCATATAAAAATGAAATCCTTTTGTATTGGGTATGTAGGGTTTCACTTTGCATTTAATTTGATCAGTGATGACAATATATGTCACTATTGATGTAATAGCTTCCTAAATTTCCAAACATCCAAAGATGCTTGTCAGTTTTCAAGGCAAACCAACAAATTCCATGGTTACCACTTCCATGTGTTCAGTATGCACAAGACTGTAAGTCCTGAATGGAGGTTTCCTTTTACTTATTGTTGATTTGCAAGTTATTAAGGTTTCATCATTTAATATTGTTGGTTTATTTTATGTGGACTAGAGTGGCCGGTCTCAAACAGTTTTCATCTTCTTCCCCTTTTTAAGTATTATGGTTTTGAGAAGAAGTATTACTGCTTCATCTGACGTGTGTTGTCAGCCTTGAGTTGCCACAAACTCGCCACAATCATATTAAATGCAATCTACCTTATGTGTAGAATTCAAATTGCACAAATGCAATTTCACTTTATAATTTTACATATTTTTTCTTACTTCCAACTCTTTACAGTCCTTCCCTCAAAGTTCAAAATATTATTTCTGGAAGATTATACCTGGCAATTCTGTAATAAGTACCCTTCCCCACGAAGGCAAAATAACGACATCATGCTCTTTGAAAATCCGTTTCTGGTGGAAGGAGTATAAGTAGTAGCTAAGAGCAGCATTTCAGTTATAGGCACTATGCATTCCATTTCAGCTAGACAAGGAATCATGTTAATCCTACAAGCCTCAACAGTTCTTTGTGTCTGAAAAATGTTCAGCATTTCACACGAGATTATTAAATGCTTTTTTTCTTTTTTTAACCTACTCTAACCATCTTCACTGCTTTTATTTTTTTATTTTCCTTCCCTTCCACGATCTTCTTAATCTCCTGTCAAATACCAGAAGTGGTAGCTTCTTTTAAGCATAGGTCTACATAAGCCAAGTGATGGTATCTTCAATCTAAGTGAACAAAGTTACAGCTATTTACTGAGCTTAGGTGCATGACTGCCTTCAGATTTCATGGAAGGTGGCTACATAAAATCCTTCTGCAACAGGCAAACAGACCCCTAAGAATGAAATTCCAGTATTTCATTAGCATGCAGGGCGGTATAGTAATTTAAATCCATCTCTTCATGCCAATCCGCTAGCTTCCAAAAAGATTGAATAATTTTATGGCTAGCAGTATATCTGGTAATGCAAGGTCATAATCTGCTCTTATTTTAAAGACATGGTCAGCACATAGAAGGTGGCTTTCAAATTAAGACAGTGGAAATTGAGTTTTGACATGGCTCTTACCTTTCTTGGGAGACAATGGACAAAGTGCTTAAGTTTCACAATAGTAAAACATATCTAATTATTTCATGTCCAATTTCAGTGCTTGAAGATCTATTTATTGAGCTTTTCTTTAGAGAAACATTTTTATTCAGTTCCTGCAGACACAAGAACATTCATTGTACAATTAGATTCTGTCTAGACTGTTGTTAACATGTAGTCCAATGCTTATATAAGATGTGCCATGTGCTAGACACTGTGGAAAATTATGGTGAATGTTCTTACTGAAAATATACATAAGGGTGTGGCCAACCTAACAGAATGGGAAAAATGTTTGGGAGATAAAATGGTGGAATAAAATGAGGGAGGCCTAATATGCTGCTCTAGCGGGGTCTTCCAATGTGCTCTGAAACCAAGAACAATCTGAATGGAACCAGGAATGTTGTCTCTATACCATATGTGTGTTTTCTCTGAAGCACTAAACTTCAGCTCTGTTCTCATATACTTTATGCACCACTACTGTATTCTCAGTATAGGGCTGGATGCATTTGAGGACTACTTTTCAATATGTTTGGGATATCTTTCTGTAACTTTGTTTAAACGAATATTTGAGGATGCTTCATGGGACATAAACCGGGCAGAATTTCCTGGGTTAACTTTCAAGTCTATTTTGGAGAGAAAATTTGCATCTATGTATTTCCATGTATAGCAAAATCCTTTAGCTACAGGATGGCAAATACAGAGCAGCATCTCTACTTTAGAAATCTAACATTCTGATTTTTGGGGGAAGAGATGATAAGCTTTGCATGAAACAAAACAGCAGAAAAATCAGGTTTTTGCTGGCACAACTACAGACACAAGCAGACGAGGTCTGTTTGACTTACTGACAAATAAATTAGTGGAACAATCTGAAATGCAGATCACGTCTACCACACTTTGACTTCAGGGTAAGATGTTCCAGGCCCCAGAAGGAAGTTGTACAAAACCAATCAATTTAATTACCTGTCAGAATGAAAGAAATTATTGCTCAGTGTCTAGCTTTTCATGCCCTAAAACTATAGGAGCTCCTGTGTAGTAGCTAGTTGAATGCAAAAATTGCATGTTTTAGGTGCTGGGGCTTTTCTTCTGTTTGGTGCTGAATTCTCCTGTATAACATGTTTCATAGTTCTGTGACAATCCTCTGAAAGTATAAAACTCTCAAAGGGTGGTAAATAAAGGGCTCTATCTGGTAATCATTTAAGCTTGAATTATATTAAAAAACTAATGAAAGCATCTGCAGTTATATTAAACACAGAACTGCAGAGCCAGCTATTATCAAACTTTTTATGACTGTACTTGCTCATTTATCACATTTATAAACCGTTCTGTCTTTGTGTTCTGACACATGGAAACAGCTTTCAGGTTTATTGGCATTGGAGGCAAGCTATTGCAGTGGAGATTAAAATGTAGAATATATTTCAAAAGAAAAAAAAAATCTTGCCATGACATATGAAACCTAAAAATATAAAATGAGAAAGTTACATGGAATGTTAGGGCTACAAATTAATGTCATTTGATCTTTTACTCCACTTAATTCTTTCTGTCACTTCCTGCTCATATCACCTACTGGCTTAAGTGTCAAGTCTTCTGAAATACAGATAAATGTATAACAAAACTACTATGGGAGCAGTTTTCTTCTGTATCTTTTTTTTGGTCATTTGCTTTTTTGCTTTTACTGAGTCATGATAGAGAATTGCATTTGTAGATATGTCAGAAGACCAAAGAATTTTCCTTTTCAATGCATTTTAATTAATTTTGGAAACTGTAGACCAGATTATAACTCCTTAGAATCCGTAGGTCTTAGATTTTTTTTTTTTTCTTTTTTTGTCTGAAACAAACGAAACCCAGAGTGGTTACAGATACTTTTACTATTGCATTTATGAAGCAAAAAACCAGTTTCCAAAAGTAAATAGTATCATTTGGGACTAAGAACAAGTGGGAATTTGCAACTATCCAATTGTTTTGGCATATCTTGTATTTAATAATATTGAAAAAAATATATTGTACTATACATTATGGAGATATATAGATATATGTAGATATATATATTTATTTTTTATATATATAGATAGATATAGATATTAAACTGCTGAGTTACTGCATATTGGAGGTATTTCAAATTCAACGTCTTTTTTCCCCCTGATATTTGCTGATTTTATAATTAAATGTTGGGGTCTTATAGCTAAGGAGAACAAATTTCAGTGAAGGGAAGAGAATGCAGCAACCTGAACTTGAAAGAATTTTGTTGTGACACAATATTGGCTTTTTTCTGAAGGAAATTTATTTCAGATTCAACATGTAATGAGAGCTTGGAAAAAATTAAATATTGTCAAGCGCAGCCATCCAAGTTGTTGAGTGATTATGTTCATTACTGAAATACAGAATTGTAATTGGAGTGAAGCACAGAGTTCTTTTGACTCTTCAGGTGTGCCAGAAAGTGCCTATTCTGAATTTTCAGGAGAGTAGCAGTTTTCAGTTATTCTGATTCATCCTTCTTCTGTGTAGCTAACCTGGAAGACAGCAGAGTTATTTCTTAGGCACTCTCAGAGAGGCTCTAGCAATGTTGGCCCAGACTGCACTGGATCTAAAAACCCCTTTTGAGATTTATTCCAAATGTATGGTTGAGTTGTAAGTGGTGGTAGTATTCACACTTGTGGCAGGAAAAATTTGATTTAGTTAAACAGATTATATAAAATATTCTTCCATAAACATTTAGATGTCGGGTACAAAACAGTGCTCCAGAAAATGAAGTGAGAATAAATTGTCCAAGAAGAGATTATGTCGGGAAGTTGATACATTAAATATTGTTAATGACCTGTAATGCAATGATTTTTCTGAATATTCTGAAGAAAATGACTGATATAAAGAATCTCACTAAATTAACCTGCAGTTATCTAATGAGTCCAACAGCCCTCAAAAATGTCTTACACATAGAAGTATTGAAAACTTTGTATCTTTAGCTGCATATAATTTATTCTTGGATTTTAAATTCATGCTTTTTATTCATATGTATGAACATGGTCATGTATTAAATTTATATATATGTCCAAATTCACTAGTTATAGAATTTGCTCAATGAAATGAATTATTTTGGAATAAGCAGCTTACATGTTGCAAATAATCAACATGCCTATTGTAAAAAAGGTGGTTTGCAATTCATAAGGCATAAGTGACTTGCACAGAATTTTCACTCTTTCTTGATCTGATGATTGCAAAAGTACAGAAGAGACTGAATTATCTATCTACATCTATTTGTCAGTTAAATTGCAGATTCTCAAAGTGACACTTTTATAGCACAGGCTTTTGGCCAAAGAGGGAAAAGAGAGTTCTGTGAAGGGTTTCTGAAAATGTGAAATCTGCAGGTTACGCCTACACCTGGACAATGCTTTTGCCTTCAGAAAACATCATTAAGGTCAAGAATAATAAGTACTTGGTGTTTTGCTAATGGACAAAGATATGGAAAAAAAGATAAATCTTTTGTGGCAAAGGGTAAAGATAGATCAAAACAGGATATGAGGTAGGGTTTAAGCTTTGGGCTTCAAAAATGGAAAATAAATTATTCAGCATGCATTTCAGCATTTTGTTATTTCTGAAGGTTGACTGTAACATAAACAATATTATTTTAGAAGAAACTTCTTTAAGAGATATTTGTTCATTCTGGTTAGAGAAGTAAGCATACAGATCTTTCCTTTAATGTTGACTGCTTTTTGGCCAGTCAAAGAAATATGATCTCCCTGCTGTTCTTGTTGAATAAAAACAGCTGCACAGATGTCTTTGATCCACATGATGAAACAGGATTACCTGAAATGTGGTATCTCATTTGGATACCATTGATACATTTGCTAAATATTGTTTGCACCAACCCCACAGTGCAGTCAACAATAAGAGTCACTTCCCTGCTTTCTTTGCTGCATGGCATAAATGTACCTATCAGACTTTGAAGCCAGATCAACAACAAAGTTGCTAGATACTTTTTGTTGTTTTTATGTTAAGTATTTATGTATCTTCCTTATAGTCAGAGTTCTGAAAAATAGTGAGCATATCCAGTTTTATACAAAGCTTCTCCTGCAAGAAATGAATAAAAAGTAGTGAACTTTAACCTCCTACAGAGCTTGTTATTACAGAAATGTATATTAATCAGAAATCAGTGCATTTGGATTGCATGTAAGTCATACAGCAAGTACATCTTTTCTACATGATGTCATATCTCTGGTTATGTACAGAAAAGATTAGCATTAAACTTCTGCCTTATAGGCATAAATAGGCATATTTCCCTGTATATCCAGGTATTTCATTACTGCATCACAGCATGCATATTTTCCAACTTTTATAGCATTGCAGGATTAAAAGAGAGACATGCTATTTATAGCAATAAAATTTTACTGACTTAGAATGTGTTTATGAACTCATTCTCTTTTTTAATTTTTCATAGTACATAAATTATGATTAATATAAAAAGGTCAGTTTATTTATTTAAATTATTGTTTGTGTTTCTCTCACACCAACTACTTTTAAACTCCCCAAAAAACCCCCAGAACCCAGTATAAATCTAAATACAGCTGTAAGCATTCCTTTAAAAAGTAATAAAAAATACCAATTTGTACTTCATTTCATATTATAATGCTCACAGTAGTTTTGACTATGATGCTCCTTTAAAACTATAACAGGAAGCTGAGATAAAACAGAAGGACCTGAGGAAACAAGAGGTAGTTGCTTCAGTTGCAAATTTGTAGGAATGAATTTCACTACATTCAGCAACTTCAGAAAAATACATTTTGTATTAAAAATCCTTGTGCCTGAGAATAGTTTAGCAGTAGCACAGTTGAAAGCAGAAGCATGCATTGTACCACTGCCAGAAAAAAGCAAAATAAGCAGTTTTCACTGTTGAGCAAATAATTTAAAATTCACTTTTTAATCCAAAAAGTAAAAGAAATGTTCTCTAAAAGGTTTGGTATATGGAAAGTTATACATTTAGAAATCATTGCTGTGCTCAGTGTTGTGTTCAATTTTCATACTTTCTAACATCTACTTTGTGTTTTCTTGTGTGACTACATCTATCATGCAGGTAACTAACAGCTTCCATTGAAAATATTTTCTTTAAAACTTCTGAACTTAAAAGCCTCAAAATGAGGCCAACAGTTGCAAAGTCTAGGACAAGATACAATCTTGAAAAAAAATTAAGAATTTCTAAGCTGATTCTGTGATTTTAAGACAGAACAATTACTTTTTAATCCAATCTGACAATGCTGTCTTTCTTTTGTAATTAGCTATACACAGCCAGGTAAGGCTGTGGAACATTGCAGTATCCAGAAAGAATGATGTGAGCTACAGGCTGTAACTCTGAGCATCTTCTACGAAGCTATCAAAATCTCAAACTAACTTCCAGATTATTTCCCCAGCTGAAACAGGGTCGAGTTTGTTCCATGGGTAAGGTGAACTGAAAGAGGCTTGGAAAACCTACACAGGAATGCAGGGAAGAAATTTTCCTAATGGCATGAATAAGCTAAAAAAATTGTCTTAGGACTTACTGCAGGTTGCAATCACTGACAGAGGCGTTGCTCACTGTTCTTGGAAGCTTTGCAGTCCATGGCACAGCTGGTTCACTTTGCCTCCTTGCACAAAACATGATGCAAAGCTTCTCTTCAGAGGAAGCAGAATTAACCTGTAGAAAATGGCAGACTGAAATGTTGATACCTGGCTTATACAACGATTTTGGTATTCTCTTGCCATTTCTTTGGCACTTTAGGAGGACAGTTTTGGTCTCCAAGTAACTAATTTTGCAGTTTACTCAGCTGGATGTGAAGTCCTCACTGAAATCTATGGGAGCTGGGAGAACACTGCAACATCTGAAGAATCAGTTAAATCAATTAAAGTAATGTACATTGCTTATAATGTAATACACTTTTTATTATAAAACCGGCTTCTATGGTTTTCAGTATTTAGAGATCTTTTTTAATTGCTTAACTGAAGGTTCAGGCAAAGCACCAGCATTTATATTCAGATTTTATTTTTTTTTTTTTTTTGTTTTTCAA
>VYXD01010641.1:691997-756586 GCA_013397195.1 Hylia prasina | reverse complement strand
ATTTGCTTTTTTGCTTTTACTGAGTCATGATAGAGAATTGCATTTGTAGATATGTCAGAAGACCAAAGAATTTTCCTTTTCAATGCATTTTAATTAATTTTGGAAACTGTAGAACAGATTATAACTCCTTAGAATCCGTAGGTCTTAGATTTTTTTTTTTTCTTTTTTTGTCTGAAACAAACGAAACCCAGAGTGGTTACAGATACTTTTACTATTGCATTTATGAAGCAAAAAACCAGTTTCCAAAAGTAAATAGTATCATTTGGGACTAAGAACAAGTGGGAATTTGCAACTATCCAATTGTTTTGGCATATCTTGTATTTAATAATATTGAAAAAAATATATTGTACTATACATTATGGAGANTTTTTTTTTTTTTTTTAGTATTACAGTATATAAATATCTAAAGTATGTGTGTTGTTATTGGTAATTCTCCAATTATGAAAAATCTATTGCACAAAAATTGGGCAGTGTGTAGACAATTATAAGCATCTGAATCATTTGATTCCTGCAGTGTATTCTAAATCTTTTATGACAAAGCTGATTTCTTTCAGGTTCTTTAGGCAGTAATGTTTTATAGTCTGGAAGTGTTGGACTGCTTAGTTTCAATGGAGAAAAACAAAATGGGAGTTACACAGTATTGTGATGGAAATGCTGACTCTGCCAGAACTTGAATGTCAGAGTATTTAATTTTGACTTTTCTTGCTGGACATACTTAACACCACTAAGGATAAAATTACTTTTTAATTTACAACTTATCTCTCTGCACTTTCTTTCTGACCACTTTAGTGGTCAGAATTCCCTATTATAATTTCTCCCTAAGGCTATATCTTAAAGTTTCACTTCAGCTGCCATTTTAAATTAACTTTAAGAGTGTGCAGAGAGGAAAACCTCTCTATTCCTCAGTGACTCTCAAAAAACATAAGTTCCAGCAGGATTATGCATTAGAGGGAACCTTGAACTGTTTTTCTTAAGACCCTTGTGCTTACTTAGTCAGTGTACTGTTCAACTCTGTTTATATTTTGTTCAGGGTCATTAAAATCCCAGACACAC
Organism: Hylia prasina; assembly: GCA_013397195.1. Classification (NCBI taxonomy): domain Eukaryota; kingdom Metazoa; phylum Chordata; class Aves; order Passeriformes; family Sylviidae; genus Hylia; species Hylia prasina. Next base: position 755,533 of record VYXD01010641.1, on the reverse strand, counting down.
GTGCTCCTCTGTATTTCCATGCATGAAGGATTGTGAGAGCATGAAGAAAAGGCGAGTGAATAGAAAGGCATATTGTGTGGCTTGCTACTTGATGTCAGTGTGCATGAATTGCTGCTCACCTGGCATCTGACTGTCCTTTTTTGTTTGCTGTTCTGGTTTTGCTGCAATGTAGCAAAGAGGGTTTGGGGCATGAAAAATGAGTACCTAAGCTTTGTTCCCCTGCTACCAAAGTATCTCTTCCTTGTCTGTTGACTTTCCAGTCTAGTGGTGGTTTAACTTTCTGCATTAAATATTTATTTACTATAATATTAATATACGGGAGATACAATGTATGTGTAAACTAAGCATAGTTAAAGAAAAAGCAAGGCAAAGAGTAGAGATGCACATAAGAAGAGAAATTGTAGAAAGAGAATGTGGAAGAAAGTAGGAAAGAGCAGAAAAACTCAGTGTAATTTGAAATTTGGTAATATACAGAATGACTAATAAAATTCATTTCAGTTATATAAAATGTATGTTCCTTTTTTATTATTATTCCTCAGCCATTATCTGACATCTTACAGTAGTTTCTGTTCTTTTTCAAGGAGACAGTTCTCTATAAATTTACATGAACAGTAGCACGGACAGCAGCAATGCACCCACAGTGCAAGCTGGAAGTCTTATTCTGTGGACTGATATGTACACATAACTGCAAACCCTTTTGTTGGTGTCTCTGCCTGTTTTGTTTCTATTTAGATACTTAATACAATACTGAGAACCTGCAACACAGGGATAGAGAAATGAGTTGATATTTTTACACTTGGTATCCAGAAGTTATGAAAGAAGTGTCTTTTTAAAATAATGGTCCCTATATAGAGAATTTTCTTTTTTTCAAATCATCTGCCATGCGTTTGTTCCTCTGTGTTATTTTCACTGTGTTTTGGTTGGGTTTGATTTGGGGTGCTTTAACTCTCCAGAAGTATTGTTGCCTTCTTGTGGCTAGAAAGTAATCTTCTTATCCCCAGGAGGATCAGTAGGCTGGAATAGACTGGACATGAGTTAATGCTGCCCTAGTTAGCATAAAACTGGAATTTTCTTGCAAGACTTGCTTTGTGGCTATTTTTCTGTGTCTAGCCATGAGTCCTGGTTTCTTTGGCTCAGTTTCCCTTTGATAGTGATTTGTTGCTTGCTTTAGTGATCCCTCTGCAGAAGAGGGAATGCTTCAAAGACTTTGAAGAGTTTTCAGTCCTTAGGAGCAGAAAATTCTCTTCCATGATTATTCTGATTGTAATGCAGTAAGGCTGACTGCACAGATATACATATAGAAAAGATGAAAAAGTAGAATTCAGTCTGTGTTTGGGAAAAACTCCTTCACTTATTTTTATTTGGTGATTTTTTGAATTCACAAACTCTCTTGAACTGAACTGGCAACTGGCAATAAGTATTTAAATTGCGTATTTTGTTTTTCACCAAATTTTGATGTAATCACCAAAAGAAATTCATGACAAGTAACGCTCTTTATCAACATATACACAGAAAAATAATACAATTAGAAAAGGAAAGAGAGTACAACTAAGCCTCTTCCAGTGTCGTCATTTCAAATACCTGTGCTCTTGCCAATTGTGAAGGTGAATTCTTCTTTCCACAATAAACACCAGAGTCCCACACCAGGTGTGTTTCCCATGCATCAAATATTGCCTTAATGATAGCTGAGGTAATTTGGTATTGAATTGCTTACTTATGTGCTTTCCTCTGAGGCAGACAGTGTCTGATGTAGCAGGTCAGGACTCGTTTTCAGTATGAGACTGATGTGATACAAGTCTTAATCTCAGCTAGTGCTGAGGAATAGCTCCCACTACTTGAGACTGACTGTGTGTATGTACAAATCTAGGGACAATGTCCTCCCAAGAGAACAGTTCATTTATTGAATGCTATCTGACTAAAATATTTAAATGAATTTTTTTTTAATTTTAGGTTCTTATGGTTATGATGATTTCTTAAACATTTTGTGAACATGGAATTTAGGAAACATTAGAAAGCCATACAGCTTGCATGAAAGTAAAATGGGATCTGTCTGAGAAAATAATTAGGCTTGAAGGAGAGGTTTTCCTTTGCAGGATGTTTCTGGAAAGGAAAGAAAAATAGCACAAACAGTTATGTAGGGCCTCATATTACAGGCTCTTGTCTGTGATTGTCTAGAAATTGAATTAAGTTCTCTCTTGTGCATATTGTTTAAAATGTAGCTTAGGAAAGGCTACACAGAGGTTAGGACTCTGAAGGTCTAATAATCAGAAATAGTAGCAGAGGTCCTCACACTGGTGGAAGGGACGACTTGTGACAAGAGGAAGGGAGGGGAATGGGGGGGGAAGAGAAATGTTAATTTTGGCAGTAGAGCTGACAGAATAGATTTGTCTCCAAGACAAATAGTTGTAAAAGTAGGCCAAAGGGGTCTGATGAGTAAACAAATGGAAGTTTGTTAGTTCTTTCCAAAAATTATGCTTTCTGTGTGCACTATTGAGGCAACAGAAGACAGAAAAGGAACTTGTTAGTACTTTACGTATTGAAGACAATTGCATATAGCTTTAATGCCACTACCAACTGAGGGTTTTCCTTCAGGACTAAAACATCTATTGTTCATCAACACAAAGAGCTTGCCCACAATTATGTTATTAATGGGAATTGTGTTATGTGTAAACCTGGTAGGTTTCCTAAATCTGCATTCTAAAATAAGCATGACATTTCAAGTTTTACAATGTAATATTTTCAGAAGGATGTTTGAAAACATTTTTTATTTATGTTAATTGCATGAAGTTTGTAATTAAAAAGAACAATAAAAGTGAGGTTGTTCAATTTTAAAGCCTTATTTTATAGTATCTGTCATCTTGTAGTGTTGCATGCTTGTCCTAATTAGGTAGGGAGAGTTCTGTAACTCCTTGGGGTTATTTTAGGTTTTGGGGGTAATTGGAAGTCATTTAATCGAGGGAAAAAAAAAATTTAATTCCGAAGTATTACTGGGATGTAACTGCAAAAATTCTCTCATCAACACATACAAATTAAAGGAAAAATACCAATATTTATGGTAAATTTTAAGTATTTAAAAAATATTTTTAAAATTTTGGTCATCTTTTACTTTGCATTGACTATCCATAAATTTCTGAGGTTATATTTGTTAATTTTAAAATAACACAGTAGAGTAGAAAACTAAAAGTTTAGGAGGCGGAGTTCCCTTTTGAGGCTTGCTGTCAAGAATTGCTCATTTTGTCTTTATTCTCATTAGAGCAAGATTCTAACTTTGGGGTTAAGAGGAAGAAGAGGGAAAGGAGGGAAGGGAAAGGACATGGAAAAACACAGACTAGGGTTACAGAGTAAGAAGAAGGGAAGAAAGCATGGTAAAGATCAGAGTGGGTTTGCAGGACTGGAATGGGAATAGCAGCCCTGGCAAGGCTTGGCAAAATTTGTTTTCAGGATACAGGGACAATTTGAGAACAGAAGAATGGTTGCTCATGAGTGATTTTCCTTTAATGACTCTCCAGTCTGCTGTCCCTCCCTGCAAACATGCACAGCAGACACTATAAACCAAGAATTACCCACTTCTCATACTTGCTGGGCTGCCAGAGAGAGAAAACAGGGCATAGCCTAGGATAATATGACTGCCTGATACGAGGGCATCAAACAGAAAAAAAAAAAGTGGGAACAGGTACTTTCATGGCAGCAGTATGGGCTGAGAACATAGAATAGCTTACACTGGCAAATGCTTGATTGACCTGATGTAAACAAAATTATGCTGTGCTTTTACCTACGTACAAATCATCCTAGATAAGTGTCTGTTTTGTCTGTACCTAAATCCAGCACTTTTGTTGGGGCATACCTTTTTGGTAGTGGAAGATGTATTACACAGATAATAATCCAGGCCTAGAAAACCACTTTATGTTCTTGATCAAGAGTAAGGCAAGAGTAAGCCTATTTAAAGCTTACTAATATGGACCCTGTGCCATAGGATTATGTTAGGTTGACTGGGCAAAATGGACAAAAATCCCTGAATCACAGAATGGGTCAGGTTGGAAGGGACCACAGTGAGGCATCTGGCCCAGACTCCCTGCTCAAGCAGAGCAGAGGGCATAGGATTGTGTCCAGACAGTTCTTGAGTATCTCCAGTGTGGGACACTCAACACCCTCTGTATGCAATCTCTTCTGGTGCTCAGTCATCTGCACAATAAAGTTCTTCCTAATATTCTGGTGGAACTTTCTGTCTGTTGTCTCTTGTCCAATTGCTGACAATGCTGAGCAGAACCTGGATCCATTCTTTTGATACCCTCCCTTCAGATACTTACATACATTCATGAAGTCCTGTCTCAGTTGTCTGTTCTCAAGGCTGATCTGTCTCAGCTCCTGTTCTTACATGAGAGATGCTCCAGTCCCTTAATTATCTCTGTTGCCCTCTCAACAGAAGCTCCAGAAGCTCCATGTCTCTCTTGTCATGAGGAGCCCAGAACTGGACACTGCACTCCAGATGTGACCTCACCAGGGCTAAGTAGAGGTGCAGGATCATCTCCCTTGACCTGCTGGAATGCTCTTCCTGATGCATCCCAGGTCACCATTGGCCTCTTGGCCAACAAGGACCCTGCTGGCTCATGGACAGCTTGGTGTTCACCAGGACCCCCAGGTCCTTCTCCACAAGCTGCTTCCCAGCAGCTCAGCCCCCAGCCTGAACTGGTGCCTGTGGTTATTCCTCCCCAGATGCAGGACCCTGCATTTGCCTTTGCTGAATTTCAGCTGGTTCCTCTGTGCCCATCTCTCCAACCTGCCCTGGTACCTGCACAGCCTCTGGGGTATCGGCTACCCCTGCCAGCTTTGTGAACTTGCTGAGGATGCACCGTCTCATCCAGCCAAGCCATTGCTGAATACTGGGCCAAATATCCACCCTTGAGGGACTCCACTAGTGACAGGACTTGAGCTAGACCCTTTGGCACTGATTACAAATTCAGATATTTTGTGTGCAGAATCAGTGGGGTTTAGGTAGAGGGGAGTGATGAGGTATATTGAAATAGATTAGACTCTGGTCAAAACAAGTCAATACACAAGTTATACAGGAAAAACTCATTTACCAGAACCAGGACAGGAGATAGTTTTAAAATGTACGTGTGTTGTATACAATTTTCTTAGTATTCAGAAATGTCTCCCTACCTTTTAAACAAAGTTTATTCTAGCAAGTTATTTCTTTGTGAAATACTTTCTTTGTTAAACACTTCAAAACACCATGTGCTGATTTCAGTAGCAATTTAGATTTTTGCAGCAGAGCGTAATGTCTTATTGTGTGCAATGAGCCTGAACCAATCCTTTATATTCTTTTTTTCTTTGTCTTTCTAAATGTGTGTGGGCTGCAGATGGTTCTGTGAAGGGAAAGAACTCCAGAATTCCCCTGACATTCAGATCCATTCTGAAAGTGGAGGACTTCATTCACTAATTATAGTAGAAGCCTTTGAAGACGACACTGGACGCTATACTTGTCTGGCTTCAAATTCTTTTGGTTCAGATAGCACATCAGCTGAAATATTCATTGAAGGTAAGAGATAAAATTATAAAATACTTGATGCATATAAGAAAAAATAACTAAGCTGAAGTTTACTTTGGTTCTTTATCTTAGCATTACATTCAATATGGTGGTATTTTTATGGTATTCCTCTTCTTTAACACAACACATTTTGCACATCACATCATATGAATTCAGATATTTCAAACAATGTATCAGGAATCATTGAGTAGACTGCTATTTACTTAGGGTAGAAAGGAGATAAAGAATGAAATAGAAGGAACAAACAAAAACTTTGGCATAACCTTAGCTTTTAAGCAGTATTTCTGTAAATTACTAGTTAAAGATTTGACTAGTGATAGCAGTAATCCCCATCTGAGTTTTGAACTGCCTCTCTGTGCTCACCCTGCCTCTATATGGCTGGCCCAAATGAGTCTTTTTAGTCATGTGTAAATGTACTATAATCCATTATCTTTGGTATACTGATTTTAAGTCAGATTAAAGTGGGTCATAGTGGTTTTGTCCAGAAACAACTGGACATTATTGTCAAAATATTTCCTGGCTGCAAAATTAGTCATAACTCAAGTATTATTTTCTCTGAGAAAAGTTAGTGATGACCATGAGTAAAATTATTAAGTTATTTTTAGCAGAGAAGTGTATTTTAGGCAAGATTATCTTAACTGAATACTGATTTTTATTTTAATTCATATGTCTCCAAAAAATTGGGTACTATATATTCTTTTACCAGTTTTGTAACTCATTAAAATTAGTTTAAATGGTCACGTGAAAGCATAAAATAAACTAACATAAGAATTAGTCTTAAGAAATCTGAAAAATGACACACAAAAATTATTAAATAGCTTTTGATTAACAAAACAAAAAATTTTTGCTGTTAATTAGCTAGATCATGACATATGTGCCTTTATATGATTTCTTTCATTTTGCTCTTTATTCTCAGAACTTTTTAATGCCCCACTGGGATATAGTAACAAAATTCCCAAGACTTTTCTGTATCTTACAGATTCTAGTAAGAGTTTTCTTTACAGATGTATCATGATTTCAGAAATACTCAGGTGTAGTACAAATACATATTGCTGTGTGAAGTTTTAAGGACAGAAGCAACAGTAAAAGATGAAACAGCTAGGCAGAGAGATGCTGTGAATAAAACAATTCATTCTTTGACATCTGCCAGTCTTGCTGCTTGGAAGTCCTATTTTGAAGTTTTATAACATTGCTTTGAAAGAGAGAGACTTGTACAAGTTGTTAGGCTCCTCCCCTGACATTTTTAAGGAAAGCAGATTGACACACAAGCATTGCTTTGTACATTAATAGACTCGATGACACCGATGCGTCATACTTTCTTTTGTGCATCAAGCCCAGCCATGCAAGGCCTGGTTGTTCTGTGTTCTCAAAAAATCCTTTCATGTAGACCCATTTTGATGACTGGACATTTGCTTCTCTCTTCTCATCTGTTCTGTGCTACTTACAGCTTGGTGTTTTTTAAATAGCATAAACTTTGTAAATCAGTAGGATTCTTGGGTATTTCAGTCCCAGCAGTATTTCATTAGAATCCATCTATGTTATACTATGCATATTGATTATGAAGTGCTTATGGTTTGTATTAAACATACAGATATCCATATATATGCACAGATTCCTTTAGGAATAATATAAACTGCATAAATGTCTAGAATGAATGTGTGAAGTATCTGTTGTTAGGAAAAATTAGGACAAAGGGAATAAATGCTTCCATATTGTTTTCTTTAAGTAAGCTCTGGGTATTGCCAAACACATACATTATATCTAGAGTTCCACTGGCAAGGAATAGCAGTACATAAATGTAATGTAGGTTAATGTAAATAGTCTGAAATGTGGACATAATGGGCAGCAAGTTTAGTCTGAAAATGTCTTGGTATACTGAGTTGCTCTTACTTAAGTTTGAAGATTTGTTATCTGTGTATAAGCCATATGTTTGCTTAAGCTTCAAATTTAAAATTTAAGTAAATAAATTTAAGTAAATAAAATTATACATTTCCTGTAGAGCGATAGTACTCAGCTTTTTTTTTTTCTGTCTCAGCCATATTTGTTTCAATAGGAAGGGAGACAGCTAGGAGCCCAGAGAAAGCAGTGTGCAATTAAATTGGCATGGTTATGATTTCTGTAACTGTTTAAAGTACATAGTTACAATCCATATCAGATTTAAAAAATGCCATAGTTTGTAACAGAGAGTTCTCAATTCTTGAAGTGAAATGCAAAAATACCATATTTTTTCCTTTGGAATTTAAACATTAAATAAAATCAAATAAAAGATGTGAGATTATTGAAAAAACTTTTTTTTCCAGGTGCGAGTTCTACAGATTCAGAGAGTGAAAGTTTAATTTTCAAATTAAAATCTGGAGCTATGCCACAGTAAGTATGTAAAGCAACACCAATATTGTGTAAATGTTCTTAATAAGGGGTACTGGAAAATCTTTCGTAGTTTTACAATCTGAATAAACATCTGGGGTACGTTTGTGTATGCCTTGCCTTTTCTATTTCTCTCATGTGATATAAATGTGTAGTATTATAACTGTAACTTGTATTAATTTGCTTGTTCTGTCAGAGAAGGCTGGCCTTACTATGACAACGTATTTGTTGATACAAACTTTTCATATTCACAATTAAGTTCAAATTAACCAAGTTTTCATTTTGGTCACCCAGTCCAGTGCCTCCAAAGAAATATGTGGAGGACTACAATTAAAGAAACAAAATACCCTTTAGTTTCATCTTAAATCAGTACTTTTTATTGTGTGAGGAAGCATAAATTAGCCAAAGGTTGTGTTCTACTCGAGCTTCATCCGTCCATCTTGATCTTCATCATTCATGTTGATCTTTTCAGTTGATAATGACATATTTAAATCTGTAGAAAGTACAAGGTGGGTTATGTATTAAAAAGTAACACATTTTCATTTCAGATCCTTTAAAGTGCTTCCGGGTTGTTATTTTTCAGGGCCCAAAAGAAAACCACTTCTGTTTCCTTGACAATAGGCTCTTCTACACCAAAATCAGGAGTGACCACAGCTGTAATTCAACCTATCTCTGTGCCCAGTCAGCAGGTATTTTTAGACACCAATTTTTTAAATTAGTAAAAGTATTTCAAATTTTCTTCCAAGATTTGCAACTCCTGAAAAACTCTGTCATTTTGAGGAATAATATTGTTAAACTATAAACTTACATTACTATATTAAGAATTATGATTTTTAAAAATTAAGTATTTATCCACTGAATGGGACATAAAAGAAAATATACATATGGATTCTTACACAGTGTGTAAATCAGCACAGCATTTGAGCAGCGACATATCTGATGATGATGAGAAATTACAGAGTTTATCACTTAATAATGACTTGTTCTAGTCACTAAAAAGAATGTACTTGTTCTAGTCACCAAAACAATGTACTTCAAATGAATGCCTGCAATATTTTTTAGCAGAAGTTTTAAATTGTGTTATTAAATTTAAGTTTGCTGCCATTTCTTTGGGCCTTTTAGAGAAAAATAATTTTTACTATCTAGATGCTAAATATAGAAAATAATTTTTCATTCATTTGTACTAATCCTTTAATGCCACTGTGTCTGACTTTGAGTTTACATGTAAATCATAAAATACAACAAAATCAAAATCTCTGTCAGCCTGTACGTGGTAAAACTTTTTCCCTTCCTTAGGCTAACCTTGATAAGCTTTTAGGTACCTGGATTTATTTATCACTGCATCAGTGAAGGGATGTAGTAGCAGGAGAAGCAAAAATGCTTTGGTGCAAAGGATTTACTTGAATCTATTAACAGGAGTCAAATTCTCAAGATACTTTTAAGCAAAGACAATTGGATACAAAATTCTCATTGAAAGTATAGAAGCCTTCAAAGGAGGCATTTTGATTTCAGAAATATAACAGATGTGAAACAGTGATGCCTCCAAAGAAGTGTGGTAGAAAGAGAACACCATAATAAGACTGCACATGTGAGAGTGTGCATTTTTGCATACACACAGGGGCCGTATCATTGAAACTAGTATTCTTTCCATTTTATAGCACTGTTGCATTGCTTTGCAGGTTCAAAGTCCTACTTCATACCTGCACCATCTGGATGGACCCAAGCCTCTCTATTCTGCACCTATTTTTACAAAGGTATGTTTTATCCATCGTGATTTTTATATCCTACTCTTATAGTCCAAAAGAAAATATCGTAGTTACATATCCTAATGCAGGATGATTTGATCACTTTCAAACTTTTTAGTATCAATGACTTCCTTAGAAAATACTTCTCCACAGCAACGATGAAGTTCTTATACATTCTACTAGTGGATTTAAATGAATATTCTGTATGAGTTTGTCTTATGCCTGTGACTGTTCTCCAATGATAAATCTTTGTAAAATGTAGCAAGGTAAGCACCAATTACATATAAGAGTCTCAACAAAGCCTCATTTGCAATAATTTATCTACTGGTAAGAACAACACAGGGCTTTTAACTCTGATTTAGAAAAAAGTTGTAAGGTAAAAATCATAGAATCGCTTTGGTTGGAAAAGATTTTTAAGATCATCAAGCCCAACCATTAACCCAGTACAACCAAGCCCACTGCTAAACCATGTTGATAAGTGCCACATCTACAGGCTTTTAAATACCTCCACCGATAGTGACTCAACCACTTCCCTGGGCAGCCAGTACTTGGCAACCCTTTCTCTGAAAACAGTTTTCCTAATATCCAGTCTAAACCTCCCCTGTCACACCCTGAAGCCGTTTCATCTTGTCCAATTGCCTGTTACTTGTGAGAAGACCCCAACCCCCATTTCATTACAAATTCCTTTCAGGTAGTTTTAGAGGGCAACAACATCCCCCCCGGCCGCTGTTTCTCAAAACTAAACAACTCCAGTTCTCTCAGCTGCTCCTCATAGGATTTGTGCTCTAAACTCTTTACTAGCTTTGTTGCTCTTCTTTGGACATGCTCCAGCACCTCAGTGTTTTTACTGAGGGGGTCAAAACTGAGCATGAGATTCGAGGTGCAGCCTCACCGGTGCTGAGTACAAGAGCCAGTCCTTTCTCTAGTCCTACTGATCATACTTTTTAGAAGAGAAGTTTCCATTCAGAAAATTCTATTCATTATTTCTTAGGTAGTTACTTAAGTCAACATTTACCTTCATGTTCATCCCAAATCAAACATAAGAACTGGGCATTAGGTAGCAGCAAAAAAAAGAATGGCATGTTTCCCTGATCTATAAAATACAACTTCAGTTGAAAATATTATTTCATTGTGCCTCAAACAATGATTTCCGTAGTAGTAATTATTGTTTAATCACTACTTGTTGATGCCAAAATGAAATATTTCTGGTTATTACTTCAGGAAAACATTTGATTAAAAATTACTATGGAACAGTAAATAGTTTTGCCTAGAGATAAGAGTAAGAGTAAGCAAGTGTAAGCCCTGCTCTCTACAGCTGTCTAGCTTGGCTCCATCATATTCCTGTCTCATGTCAAGAAAGGTCTGATTCTGTCCCTCATAATTCTGCACCCCTATTGCAGGTGTCACAGTAGGGTGAATAGTGAAGCTGAAATTTCCAAGTAAGAGTGGGAACCAGGAGAGTCATCCCCCATGCAGAAACTACCAAAGCAATCAAAACTCTGCTGTTTCTTCCTAATGCTCATACCTCTTGTCCCTGAAATTCATTATTAACTTCTTAAGACGGCCAGGACATACCAAAACAAACAACAAAAAAACTAATTACAGAAGAAACAGACCAAATATAAACAACAAAATATGTACTCAATCCAGCTTCCTGACATAAATTTCTCTCCACACAAAGTTCAGGGAACAGCTCAAAGATTTTTAGGTTTCCATGTAACAAAATTCTTACACATTTGATTAACTAGAGATCTATGAGTAGAAATTAGGAATAACTGAGTTTAGTCCTAACTTCAAGTGCTTTGCTGCATTAAGGTCTACAACTTAGTCAATAAATTGCAAAGGAAATGAGACAGCTATTGCAGAGTAAAACAGACTCTTTGATTTATAATCTTAAAATAGGTAACAAAGGTAAAAATAGTGGCTATCACCTGTCAGTTCTGTTACTTAAAATTTTGTGTTTCCCTCTCACTGCAGCTCTTCATTAAAGATCTAGACTTTTTCTGAAATTTTTCACGTGTACAAGGACATATTACAGTCAGAGTACTGTCTCAGAAGCTAGTCATACACTAGTTAATATATCCTAATCATATTGGAATCATCTGATCTTGCTTGGTTTGTTATATATGGCTCAGATGAAAAGCAGCTCCACCTTCTAGAGCTGGACCTGAAAGCAGCTCAGCTACACTCTCAAGATTAAGTCAATCAATGTGTAGTTAGTTCCAGAATTTTCATTTCAGTTTGTGGAAGAAAAATAAAAGCAGAAAGCTCAAACTGCAGCGATCTGCATGTGTTAATTTGAGGAATTAAATATTTCTGCACTTTTACCATTTTTGGTCTTTTTAAGAATGTATTTGTTGATAACCTATTCAAAAATTTTTAACTATATAGATGTATTAAATTCAATCAGAATGAAAGAAAATGTCTATTGCAAAAATATAATGACACTATAAAAGAAAGTTGAATTACAAAGGGAAGAAAATATTATTTTTAAAAATGTAAAGTGTTCCTGTGAATTTTGTGATGTTTATATTTCAGGAGCTACAAAATGCCACAGCATCTGAAGGACAAGTCGTGGTATTGGAATGCAGGGTCAGAGGACCCCCTCCCATTCATGTTAAGTGGTTTCGACAGGGCATTGAAATTCAAGATTCTCCAGACTTCAGAATTCTCCAAAAAAGTAAGGCAATGTCATGATTTAATTTCAGCCAGCAGTTGAGGACTACACAGATCCTCATTCACTCCCCACAGTGTGCTGGGGAAGTGAATTGGAAAAGTAAGAGTGAGAAAACTCATGGGTTGAGATATAGTTTAATAGGGAAAACAAAAATCTCATAAGCAAAGCAAAACAAATCTTTCACCCCTTCCCATGGGCAGGCAGGTGTTCAGCCATTCTGAGGAAAGAAAGGTTCCATTACCTGTAAGTTGCTTGGGAAGACAAACACCCTAACTCTGAGTGTTACCCCTTCCTCTTTCTTCACCCAGATATTTATGCTGAGCATGATGCCATATGGAATATCACTTTGATCAGTGCAGTTTGTTTGTCCTGCCTGTGTTCCCTTACAATTCTTTGGGTATCCCCAGCCTCCTCACTATCAGCAAGATACAAGTAGCAGAAAAGGCCTTTATTAAAAAAAGTTTCTCTATCACCAACCCTGTTTTAAACACACATCTTAAACACAACCCAATACCAGCTACTGTGAAGAAAATTAACTCTATCCCACTTAAAACCAGGACATTTTCCACCCTGTTATTCCATACCATTTATGCCATGCTGAGGTCTCACACTAGCCAAGAGATCCTCATGAACCACCACTTCTCATCCTTTGGTCTAATTCACAGATATCATTTCCTTAGGCTGTGTATCATCCTTGTAAAATTTCACAAAACCTATTTTGAGTTCTGTTAGTCCATATCTTTGGGCTCCATCTGTTATGATGATACTCAGAAGAGGAGAGGTGGTGTGTTGCATGTAGTTACTGAGCACCAAAGCTAGCCCAGGCCAGGTCATCACTGCCCTTGCACTGCTTCTTGTGAGGGCTTCTCCTCAATTGTTTCATGTTGTTCCTGGTATAGCAATTTCTATATTATGCAACTCAAATCACAGGTTATAACAATTTAAAGGTATTGCCATTACAATCTTCACCTGTGGTCCCACTGGACCCCAGCATTGGATTTAACATTGCAATTAACTCCTCTCCTTGTTTCTAGCCTGGCTAGCAACAAGAGATCCTGGCTGTCTTCACCACAGTCAATTCCAGACTGGAATTGACTGGACAATGGATACTGGACACCACTCCAAGTAAAAGCCAACTTGGCTTGCACTCTGCTGCCAAAGGGATTGAGAAAAACTCATTAGTGATGCCAGTTGTGGCATCCCACTTGGCTGCTTTTTACTCCAGTTCATATTGAAGTTCTAGCACATCTGGCACAGATGCACTCAGCCAAAACCAGTTCAGGCAATAATCTGAAGTGGCTGCTTTTAATACAGGATGGGAAAAGATCATGAAATTAGTCTCTCAGGATTCACTTTTGGACAGAGTCCTTTCCTCTTCCCATTTCAGTGCTAATGGCTAGAAGTAATAACTGAACTCCTGCTACTGATAAACAATTTAAATCTTGTTGATTTTGTAATGTCTGCAAAGGTTCTCCAATTATTTACATTATTTCAATATAATATGTTCATTAAGTACAATGATATTTATTAATGTAATCTCTAATATAATTTTTCTTGTTTGTTTTCCCTCCTTATGATGTGATATGCAGAGCCACGATCTGCAACTGAACCTGGTAAGAATCATATGAAAAAATAATCTCTTGATTCACTAACTCTTTGAGTTTGTACTGAAGCCATAAAGAGAAAAGTGTTTCTGCTGAACATTGGTAAATTGAAACCCCCTTAAAGACAATGCTGCTTTATCACACCTCCCATACTGTACTCTGTCCTTTACATCAATTCCTTTATTAGTTAAACAGTAAATTCCATTTAGACCAGCAAGGAGAGTAAATGGTTTGCATGCTACTGAGGGAAAAGGGACAAGTCCCACAAAATTCCATTACCCAAATGGTGCTCATAAGAATTACGTAACACCCAACCACTAAGTGCTAGTTTTACTAATCCAGCTTGGCAGATGTGATGTGTCTTAAACACAAGTAAAACCTGATCCAAAACAAAAAGCAAAAAAAACCAACCAACCAAACAAACAAACAAACAAAAAAAAAAAAAAAAAACCACCAAAAAAAGGGGCACTAACTGAATTTTTCTAGCCTATTCACAGGATAAAAGCCCTAAGACTTCAACAAGTAAAAAGTGTTCTTCCAGCTGCAGGTTTTCTCTTTCTGATTCATTTTCCCATTATACATCATTACATACTGGGGCAGATTCTTGAATAGTAAGTGTATGCTAAAAGACTGAGAATGTCCTTGAATGTTTCTAAGTCAAACATGTAGAAGAGAAGACAGCAATACCGTCTTACTTTGCTTTAAGAGGGGGGCAAATTGTGCTTGAATATTCTTGAATTTATAGAGAGTTTTAATTATGACACTCTAAAAACCAGAGAAGTTTTCTGTTGAGAATCTGAGTATTTCCAAAGAGTGTCTCTGAAGGATGTTAGCAGTGGGGGGATGTTTTACACTCTGAGGAGCTGAACTGACAGGCAGGACAGACGCAGCAGCTGAGAGATACTTGTAAAGCAGCCCAGTGACTATGAGGGTAGAGACTAGGAGAAATGCAGCTTTCCTTTAATTTCCATGGAAATGAGAGGAAAGAAAGGGGGATAAATCTTTTCTTTGTCAGCTATTCCCTAATTTTCTTGCTACTTCACAAAATTGTTATATACCTATTTTGCCTCATGTCCATTATGCATATAGATTGCACACACACACATGTGTGTGCTCTATCCTAACAGTTAATACTGTTTATCATGGTGTGCAACATCATCAGCTCTGGCATTAGCTGATGCTGTGAATACATGTGACTGAATGAGCTGATTTGTGGAGGTTTGAAATGTGAGCCATGTGAAGGAAAAAAGAGTATTGCAAAACCAAAGTAACCTCTAATGAGGAATTAAAACATGTCCGAGTGCTAGCAATGGGCTATTAGTATTTTATAATCGTAACACAAACTTTAAGGTTTAAATATTGTAAATTAGGGTATGAAACAGTTTCAAGAGAGTTTCAGTATCATATCAAGCCTTTGGATATGAGAATAAAGGACAATAGGTTTGTGGTGAAATATGTTTAAATCTTTATCTTTCTTAGAACATTCTCCTGTAACATGTACTACAGAATAGGTCTCCCAGTTTAGCTGTTTTCTTGATATCTTAAAAAGAAAAATCAATCTGATCAATAGATTGACTTTTTCCCCCTTTTCAGAGGAACATTTCTCCTGTCAAAGTAGCAAAATCTTTTCTAGATTTAATCTACCAACGTTATCAGAATCATACTTAGTATACCTGGCTCATTCTTAGTTGGAGCTTCTTTTCTAGAAAATCACTTGAACTGTGTTCAGTTGGTCCTTTAATATGATAGATAGTATTTGAAAGGAATGAAGTTTTACACAGAAGTTTCTAAGTATAAATTTACCAGTGGATCTTAGAGTTTTTAATAACCAATTGAAGAGGCTTCTGTCAAAACTCACAGTCATTAATATCTGCTTCATTTTGTTTGGGTTTTTTTTATCCTTTCACCCTCTTTAGTAAACCTAATGCATGTTATGCTAGATGAACTAAATATTTTAGAGCAGGAATGAAGCCTCATCTAGTAGAAAGGATAAGTACTTTATTGCTAGAAAGAAAAGGTTTCCTTTGTGTAAACAGTTGAGTACAAAGGAAACCATACATTATGCTTCTTGCAAGAAGACTTTTTTTCATGAACAACTGATTTTCATATTGTTAGTTGCTAGGTTTGTATAGGCTGTCTGACAGTTATTGCTGTGGAAGAAGTAAGAATGTTGATATTCATTCACAAAACTGTCAACTTGCTTTCATAACTGCTGCCTGAAATAGGAAATAGAAGGTGAGATTCTGAGTTCAAAGAGATTATTCCTTTGCCAGCCCTCTCACATACCTGCACTATCATGTTGAAAGTGCAGAATATTCTCCTTCCCATTTCTGGGTAGCTTGCAGACCCTGAGAGGAGATACCTGAAGTCTTCTAAAGGGTACTAGGGAATGGATTCTCACATGAAAAGTGCATTTCTTGAGTCTTCTTAAGTACGGAAAAGTTACTTAATGCCGAGGTATCTTATACCATTCTCAAGAGAGTTGGCAAGACAAGAATAGGAAGACATCTCAGTTTTGGTATCTGTATTGTTGCAGTTTTACAGACATAACAGTATTGAATGCCTAACTTCAGTCTGGCATTATTTCTTCTTTCATGCTTGTAATTATGTTGCAATACATATTTATGAGCACCTTGCTGTGCTTTCAGTCTGTGAAAGAATTTCAGTTTAGTATTTCATTCTCCCTGGTTTCATTGAGCTAAGCACTACACTATCCCTTAAGATTTGTGCATTTACCTTTTCCTACTGAGTCCTATTAAACAGTGTAGTATCTTAAATAGTGCAGTATCCTACACACTACAAAAATTAATGACAGTACACTTACTGGCTTATTTGTGTAGACACTGTGCATGAAAAGGGAATGTAAATAAAGTTTGGGACAAAATGTAAATATTTCTTTTTGGCATAAATAATGAGCAATGTTTTGTATATTAGTAGTACCACTGGTAATAAGTAACACTGGGGTTTAGGATGTAATGAAGAATCTTAAAATTTGTAGAACAGGAAGCTGGATATGGGTATCAGAAATGTAATAGATGCAGCGCTGGTTTGTGATGTAATTCATACTCTTAGAAACCAGACTAAACAATGCCTTCAGAGGAAATTTTTCATGAGCAAACACATAACTGCTATTCAATGCAGATGGTTAATACATATGCAAGATTGATAAGGAAATGTGCATATGCTAGATAATTATTCAGAATTTTGAAAGATGGACATGTTTTCTAAAAATTTTTCCAAGTATAAAACTTCCACGGAATTTTACATAAATTGTAACAAGCTGTAGTGTGACTTTAATTGCTGATTGTCAACCAAAGTCCAACCATCAATAAACACTTTATAGCACTCAGTAACATTGGTTGTCCTTTGATAGGTCAGTACTAATGATTTAAAGGAAAAAATATTCCATGAACTCACACAGGTAAGAAATTAAGAAGCAAAGGGGGGTTTTGGGCTACTCTTTTTTTTTGTTACACTCTACCTACTCTAATGTGTTTTGCACTCCTTTTTCTGTCTAGACAGAAATCAGTTTGCATTGCAAATCCCTCCAGACTGCTTTGTGAATTAATAGCTAGTCAGATTACTTAAAGCCAACATCACAGTTTGTCAAATTACCTGTTCTGTACTTCTTTCTTGGACATTTTGACTTTATACTGATTGAATTCTTCAAACACAGGCTGCCTAAGAATAAAATATCCCATGGAATCACTTGCCAGCTGTTGATATTTTGACCATTACTCAGCTGTCTGGAGACAGCCACAAACTGTATTAAATTACATTAGAACAATTGTCTAACAGCATGTAAGAAGAAAACTGTATGAAGTAATTTTGCTTAAATTGCCAAGGAATTGCCACATATACATGGGGGTTTTTTTCCTAAGCACAATACTGTGTATGTTCACCAAACACATCTCAAAAGATAGTCATCACTTCTCTCAGATTGTGCTTTCTTGTTTCCTGTTTAACTGCTCTGTTCCAGTCTTCAGTCTAGTAACTAACTCCTTTAGAAATTCCCCCCTATTTCTACATGTTTGAAACTGAAAATATATGGCAAATTTTACAGAAATCCTTACAGCTTCCCCACACCAAGAAAATCACCTTTCTGGTAGCTGAGGAAATTCAAAACATAGAAGCTTTAGTAGGTTAGTAGGCATGCCAGATCCTTGCACTTTTTATTGAAAACAAGAGAATTACTACTGAGGATCTGTCTGATCTTTCCCTGCTGAGAAGCAAACAAGGACTTGGAGAGAGCAATCTTCTATGAGCCATATCTCAAGAAGCCAGATTAAGAGAAAAAATGAAAATAGGCTAAAATTCCCCTTCATTTAATGTGGTCTGATCAAGTTACATATTACAGCTTGTCAGTTGAATTTTCAATTGTACTCTGTGCTCCCAAGATCCCTACAGAATTCTGTTCCTGTCAGTGACCTCATCTTAAGTCTGACTGCTACAACTACCCTTGCTTGATGCTTCCAAATTCAAAGTAAACATCTGATCTGTTTTATACTATGTGATTAAAAAAAAAATACTCTCATTCCTCTCCAACTGTAAACATTTAAAGCTTTTTGGAGTGCAGTAATATTTACAGCTGTGTTGCTGAATGCATTCATTCTAGCCTTGGTATATATACCTAACTTAACTTCAAACTAGGTGGCATAGGCATCTACAGATTCATGACTACGTTAGGGTAAACTTTAGCTAGCACAAACTTTTCCTCAACAGTGATAAATGGATTAATTTCTCCTCAAACCTGAACAGTGTTTTAGGGGCTCAATTTTCTTGCCATAGCAGTGTTCCCATTTATTGTACCCAATCTGGCTAGATAGCAGACATCTTGGTTATTGATGACATATCATGTGACCTAGGCTCTCCACCCTAAAACTGCATTTTATTGCTCACAATCACATTTGTTGTTGTTCAGTTTTCATATCAGTCTTTTGTAAGTGCTGTTTGAGAGATCTTCAAACATGGTCAGTTTTCTGCATCTTCTAAAAACTTTACTTTTCATTCCTCGAGTGGCACAAAGCCTATTAAATAATCCAGAATTGCTGTCTAGCTGGGTAAAGGTATATGCGATAGTGATCATCAGAAACAGCCAAATTAAACACATTTTTGTTATGTTACTGCAAGTTAAGGCATCTACAGGTCTGCTATACTACCATTTATTATGCTATTCTGCATATTCTTCTGTATTTTCACACTTCTCTATTCTCTTTATATAAAAGATGCACAGATACCTAGATGAGGAGTAACCCAGTGGGCTTATTGCTTTGAGTTAAACTGGAGTTAAACACTTGTGGAACATGAGTGAGAATTAGACACAAATTGTCTACAAGTTGGCAGAGTTCTGTTTTGTTGGATTTTTACCAGGAAACCACAACTGTGACTCCCCACTGTCTCTGTGTATCAGAAAACTTACAGCTTTGAACCTACAGCTATGGAAATTGCTCTGTTCATTGCATTGGGATAAACAGCTACTAGCAAAGGACTGTACTTATTTTCCCAACTGTATGTGCATTACAGTAGAGGAAGCTAATGGTCACATTTGGAGATGAAGTTGCAGATATAAGAACTACTCTACCTTTAATGTAATACAGAGAAACATTTTGAAGTAAACACATTGCCAGTAATAAAATTTGTTAAAATGCAACATTTTTCTCTCTTACCAAAGTTTATTCTTCCTAATGGACTCATGAATCATAAAGGGAAAGAATTTCTCTGTAAAATTTAGTCTTTCTTTCTAAATAACTGACAAAACAGTCAAGTACTTGCATGCCTAAGCATTTTACATGTTTCAGTGAACAAAATGCTTTTGTATTCATTTAGTCAAGTGTTAAATATGTTTTAAAGCCCTGAGAACAGCATTTCAGAGCTGCTTTCTGGAACACATTTCTGTGATGAAGTTACTTGTCAGCTGATGATCACCGGGAAGTAGAACAGACCTTATTTCCCTCAAATCTTCCTATTCTGCTTACCACAGTACCAGAAAGTAAAATAATTATGTGAGTCAGGATGTAAAGGTAGAAGTATACTCAGAACACTGAGTATATCCAGAGTGTGTTATGGAAATCTTGAAAGAACCTTTCTTTTGCCAAATTAGTATTTCATTTCTATGTGTTCCACAGTAATCAGCCTTTTAGCAAGGACCTGGAGGTGAGTGATTCTTGGCTTGGAGGAGGAAAATCCATAAAGAAGATGGCAGTGTGTTGTTCACACATGCTTTTTGCCTATGCTGCCTTTTGATTTGTTCTTAGGATTTTCATGTTTTTAGTTTAATCAGTTTTCTTATGATTGATCACAATTGTATTGCAGTTTCTTCACCTGGTTGAAAAGACTAAATTTTAATCTCTGATTATTTTCATCATTAATTTACTTCAAAATTTTTTTTACAAAGATTGCCGCAATCTACCATATATAATTTTAAAACGTACCTCCTCAGTAAACAAAGCACATCATTGTAGAATCCATTAGAATTCTTTTGTCACTGAAGAGTGAAGATTGGCTCTTCTTATGTGATCATTTTACACACTTAAAAAGCTGGAAGAATGTTATGCATTAATTAGCTCTGCTATTTGAATGATAGGATTTCTGCTGGTTGCAACATTTTATAGTGCTTTTGCCCTCATTCAGAGAGAGGTTGTCAGCCTGGTGGAGTGATCTTCTTTTGCAGTTCTGAAATACCCAGCTTTCAGCATTCTGCTGTTAAATGAACAGGAAACTAGAATGCTGCCTGTATAAGATTACATCCCCAGGGTCAGTTCAGTCCAGGAGTACGCACGTGTGGTTAACAATACAGCTTCAACTGCTTATGACACACCAAGGCTCGAAAAAAAGCTGATCTCAGTAGTTCAAAAACTAGCTTGTGTTACCCATTACTTTCCTGATAAAACCTTTCATGAGTCATTAATCTTCATCTGTGTTAGATAAGATCCAACGTGCTACAGTATTACCAGACATGACTCTTGCTGCTACACAGAATGACTGGTTTGCATTGCCAAAAAAAAAAAAAAAAAGCATGTTCTGCTGTCTGAAAACCAACTCTGAGCCAAATATTTAGTCAGTCAGTCATTTTTAGCCCATTTCCAGTACAGGAAGTTTTTGTATACATTGTCATTTATAATTGGAAAAATTTTATAACTTTTTTGTTAACTTAAATGAGACAGTGGTCTATCATTCCACAGAGAAAAAAACCAAAACCAAACAACCACTATTTGAAAATGTTTTCCTTATTTGAACTATAAGGAGTGAACTTGACCTTACTGAACTACTTCTACAGAATAATTTTCATATGGAAGTTATTAGATTCTAAAGTACTTTTGCTCATTTTACAATATGCTTTTATTAGCTGATTTTGTGATAATATATGGGATTGTGTGTAAGTGTCCAAATTGCACAATGTATTTGTCTTTTTTTTTTTTTTTCATTATCTGAATGTTATAAAACTTCTCTGCTTTGGTTTTGAGATTAAAAAACCAGCATAAACAAAAGAAACTCTGAATTAATTAAGGAGACATACAATGTAGAATTGTTCAAGTATAAAATTATATCTGTATGTTGTGTAGATGGTAGAACTATTTAAATTACCTGTACTGTGACATCTTTAAAAAAACAGAGTACCATTACAAGTAGAGATAAAATAAATTACTTCTTTGAAGAAACTGGAAAAAATATGCCTAAACAGTTAAGTGTGCCCATTGTAAATGGATAAATTCATTTAGTAATAATTACTGTTAGACCTAATCTGTCCCACAAGTTTTCTCACAGAAGCCCTGGTATAATCAAAACATATAACATGGCTTATCTAAGTAGAATGAACAGATTTAAAACAGCTACAGTATGTCTGGCACAGCATTCTGAAGAGGTTTTGGGGAGACTGTTTTTTCTTATATTTTTAATGTATCCATTCTCACTGCTGTGCAAACAGAGACAGAAATTGTTTTCCCCAACTCTGTATGAGGGGAATATTTATGTATCTGGAGTTTTTAATTCTGGTTAGTATATAGAGAAGAGCTTATTGGAAGTGGTGATAAAATGTTCTCTAGTTTTACTGGGAATGGGATTTGATCTGAATGTTGCATTAAGTACAGAAAAAAAGCAGAGAAAGAAAGGAAGAATTGTGTGACATTTGTACTGATTGTATTATTTAGAGACACAAAAAAGCATGCAAAGATAATTGTTTCTGGAAACCATTAGATTCATTTGTGATAATTGGTACTATCCTGCATTAAAAACACTGAGTGTGTAAAATGACTGAACAGACTTGTAACTGCAAAATTACTGTTCAAGCCAGTTTTGAAAACTTAGCTTGATGAATTAACTTCTTTCAGATGCAAAGTGATTTTCCTTAAAGCCATTTATGTTGGAAGCTCTTTTGCAGTTCTCCCAGTATTTCTTTGTAAAAGTCAACTTTCTGGTGTCCTTTTAACACACAGTGCAAAAAACACTACATGGTACTTTAAATAGTTTATGATGCACTTTATTTTTCTGTTTACTTCCAGAAGAGATATGTACACTTGTAATAGCAGAAACTTTTCCTGAAGATTCAGGAATTTTCACCTGCACAGCAACAAATGAACATGGTTCAGTAACAAGCAGTGCACAACTAACTGTCTGCTCAGGTATGTGATAAAGAAAAAGAGGAGCTTTTAGTCATAAATCTTACATAATTCATTTACCTGTGAAGTTGTCAGTCTGCTTTCTTTGTGGAAGATAGCTGATGTAACACATGGGGTTTGTCAACCTCAGTGCATTCATATAAAGCAAACTGGATGTTTCTTATGTTAATTTCCTGGTTTAATATTTATATTAGTGTGAAATACATTTTTCAAGTTCTGCCACAAGCCTGGCATATCTTAAGCATTAGGGTTCAAGACTAGATGGCAGCAGAGGCAAAATTAAGGAGATGAAACTATGCTACTAAAGGTGGTCTTCTGTAAAATAAAACACTGTGACATGGTATGTTTAGTTTTGTGATATGTTTCCATATATATTGTCGTGGGATGCACTAACCCAGCTGCCATTGCAAACTTGCCATGTATGCATGCATTCTTCAGCATTTTTAAATTATTTGTTCCTCAGTGATCCTGAAACTCCAGGAAGAGGAAGTCCTGTTTTAGCTGTTGTTGTCCATACTTGCCAATCTTTGTTAATGCCTTGATTCCCGAAATAGATTTAGAGAGATCCATAAGGTTTCTTTCTAGTTGTGCCTTTTGCATGGGGCAAATGAGAAATGAGGTGGCTACTCAGAAAATGAGTAGCCATCCATGTATCTAGTTCAGCACAAATTATCAATAGGAGGACTAGAAAAATACCTTCATAAAACCAAAGATATTTAACCTTTAAAAAACTGAAAATATACCTTGTATTTACCATGTGCTTTGTCTATGACTTGTTGAAGAGACATTCTTTTTGATTTCTTTTAGCCAACTTGGAATGCTGTAGTGATGATTTCCATAATTTCCCACCACTTCCTCCAGTTGAAATTAGCTCTCTTGAGCTTCCTCCTAAGAAACTTACAGATATCCACCAAGCAAACAACACTGAGTTGAGACCAGGTGTTATAGACCTTCAACAAGAGCTCAGTTCATCTGAGGAAAGATCAAATGGCATTCATCCTCTTCATGGAGTAAATGGAATGATTAACAGCAAGACAAACGGTGATAAATCCATCCCACCTCCAGCTGTCTTGCTTTCACCCACAAAGGAACCACCACCTGTGCTTGCCAAACCAAAGCTGTGAGTATTTTTGTTTGGGTTTTTTTGTTTCCTATAAACTTGATATCTGTTGACAGCAAATTTTTGCCTGAAGCAATTTAGCATTAGACAAATGGACAGTCACTGCGCCTGTCCCTTGAACAATCTTCCTGCTGCTGTGATTTATGTGCCAAAGAGCTGAAACAGGAGTCACTTTTTTTCTTTACGTAGTGCTATGTCAAAGGGAAGAATGTTTTATATCCCAATGCCTTTAGTGAGGTTTAAGATAAAGTCACAAACAGAGAAATATTGTAGTGGCTCTTGCTTTGTGCCCTTTTTCTCCCTAGTCACTGCACCTAAAGATCAGAGTGGCCTGAGATGTTTGGATGCTATTTCTGTTTCAGCACTGGTTAGGTCTCTTTTTTTCCGCATATGCTTGGGTTTGTGTAGTCAGTGGATATTCAGGTGTGTAATGTTTTTATTATTTCTTATGTTTATGTATAACACATATCTTGTTCTGCTTTCAGCCAGATTAAAATAGCTCCCCTGTAGCTAAAAATCTGAGAAAATCTAGGAAAGGAGAGTGAAATGAGTGGTAAAAAAATTACAGTAACATTTTAACCTTTTGTTAATGGTGATACCTTATGCATAAGTGATGTTATGCTCCCTGTTAACTTATAGTTTGATTTTTAACATTGCACAGACTTCTCTTTTCCATCTCCCTCAAGAATATTTGGAGTGTGATGAACTAAAATGTTACTTTATTTCATTTGCATTAATAGTTGGAAGGAATTGTAAATTATAAAAACATGTTTAAGAAGAAGCATGAAACATGGTCTTCAAGCTTAGCGAGGTCATTTGCTTTATACCATGTTTTCACAAGAAACTTGCAAAATATAAAAATGCTGTTATTTTAGCACTTAATTTGAATTTAAATGTAGAAAAACACATTTGAGGCAGCAAGCCAATATTATTCCCTTTCTACTCTCACCACTTTTTCTTTCAATTGCTCTTTGTCATTCTAAGCAGTCTCTGGCAACTGTAGAAGGGGAGGAAGGAGTGGAAGAATTAGAAAGACAGAGTAGTGAAATAACAGTATATATGGTGGTGGTTGCATGTATGGGAGGGAGGTTGCTGAGAATGGCAGCTTGCAGATGATAATGTGGTATGGAGTAAGCCTGTACCCAGCATACCTGTTGCAAGACCCACTCATGAAGAAAGGAGATAATAGCTCCAGTGAACAGTAAAAAAGAAATTTCACCCCAGACCTTTCTCTCCCAGAAGCAAGGTTGCCTGGAATAAGGGAAAGATTGTGGTGTAAAAGGCTTCTCATTCTATACTGTTCACTGCTGTGTGTGCAAAATTTGTTCTGTTTTTAAACACAGAGTCAACATAAAATACGATAATGTGAGAGAGATGCTATTGCAAAAGTCACTTCAGTTGCTGATGTCCAAATTGATGACCTTGGAATCCCCAGTGTAATTACACTTGAATCCTATATTTTGTGATTAACAGCACTTGATGCACAAGGGACTGATCTTGATTGCAGTCAAGATGCATGTTTTGCTTGGCCAAGGGCAGTGTGAGTCTGTGCTGCTGTCAGAAATTGAAATCTTGCCTTCTTCTCAGCCAAGTGTTTTGCTCCCAAGCACAGTGATAGCATAAAGAAGGGAAAGAATGCCAACAAGAGGAGAAAAAGACATGTCTGACCTCAGAGACTTGAAATCAGCTTTCAACATTTGGAAAACGGCTTCCCTAGTAAAATTGAACAAAATAATTATATTAAAATTAGCTGAGTTGTAAAGTAGCTCTCTCAACCTGAGAGTGATCTCTCTTGAAATGAACTCATCTATGGAATTGTATCTGTCCATAGAGTATTAGGTGATAGAATCAACATATAGTAGCAGTGAATAAGAACAAACATACTTATTATGACTTCTTTTAAAAAAGTTATTTAAACTTCTAAATTGTTGACTGTGAAGAGAGCTTAAGCTTCTGAAAATCATTAATAGGTTTATTTTTCAGGAAGACTGGTTTTGAATTTCCAAAATAATCTTTTGTTTTCAAGTTTATCTTAAATTATAAATTACTTAACAGGTTTATCTGTGAACTCTCTGAAAACAGTTTCTTCAGCCAACACTGAAAGTAATTGCAAAGAGCTTGGGAATGATAGGCTTGTTTTGGTGGGGGTTTTTTTGTTTTTGTTTTTTATTTTGGGGTGTTTTTTTAATTGGTATTATTATTGATTTAACAAAAATGAGAGAATGAGTACCTTCTTGAAGTATGAAATACATTTGCATCATGGTAATGTAATTGTAACATACACCTATAAATAATTATTTATCATAATTCAATCTAATGCAAGAGCAGACATGCTACAGAGAGTTACTGTAGTTGTTTTCAGGCTTGAAAAGTGTTTTTATTGTCCTAGAAAACATTCAGGTTGTGGTTACAGACACTTTAATAATCCTTAAGGAATCATTAGTTGTTGTTTCAGTTTGGTGCTAATATTTAAAAGAATTTAATATGACAATATAAAAAATTTCTGGGAAAAATATATATAGAATGAATTGGGGAAGTAGCTAACACTAGATATTTTTCTGAAGTGAAATCTAGAAGACAGTAATTCTAAATATGGGTAAAAAGCACAATATTTTGTGACGTCTTGTTTGCAACATGAGTTTCTGTAGAGTGGAAGGACTGTTCAACTGAGACAAAAAACCCTGATTTCTGTGATTCTGGTCTTTGCTGCAGTGACCTGTATGAGGGTGAGCTATTATTGTGCCCTGGACTTTTCTGGTCCATAATGGTATAATGCACAGATGAGGTTTCAGAAGATCCCCAGCAATGTATGTTATCTTAAGATATTTTGCATCTCTCAAAATTAGGCAAATGGTGTTTATATTAATTTCAGTGTGAAGTCTGTGCATAAAGGTTCTGCCTTAAACCCCTTATAATCCTCAATGTGAATGTCTGCAAAAAAGACAAAACACTATTCTGTAGAACTGTATTTAACATGTCCATGGTTTCAAATGAAGAACTTCCATTCAAGTGGCTTGGTATTTTTATTATTTTTCCACATGTCTGTAAAAACAGTAAGAGGAAAAAAAGATGCTGTTCATCTGGTTACTGTGTGTACCTGTGTGGTGTCTGTTGGCTTTGTAACAAGCCATCATTTTAAAGTTCATAGACTCAGTGTAACTACAAAGTGGTGCCAGAGCTTCCTGACTAGAGAGCTTCTCTGCAGTTGTCTCACGTTCAGCCTCTTTGTGTTGGAGTGTTATCCAAGTCTGTCAATGACAATGACCACAAAGAGTATAAGCTTAAAGGGAGTTTATTATTTCCATAATAATTGTTTTTGGTATCTGCAAGCAGTAAGAAACTGTTTAGAATATATTGAGGAGAGCTGGACAGAAAAATAATATGTGAGAATAGGCAACAGTTCAGTGATTCATGTAACTTTACACTCATGAGCAAAGGTCCATCCATATCAACTTCTTTTGTTTCATCTGCTGTGCTCTTTCAAGGCTGATAAGGACCTTTGGATCTTTATCTTGCTGTTAAAGTCTACCCTCAATAAAACCTTGATCTACACGTATTTTCTACTGGAGTAGAAATAGCTAATGCAAACTAAATTTGCTAAAATGTAAAGCAGGATAACTGCACATGAAGTTAATCCCTTGATAATAGTACAAGTCTAGAGCATTTTCTGCATCTTTTTTCACAATTAATATATGGATGTTTCATTTGTAGTGCTTTTTTCTCTCATTCTATATAAATACATTTTAACAGAAACGGAGCTAAAACAAGGAAAAGTTTTGTGAAGCATTTCCATTTCAGTGATCAACAGGCACTTGGACTAGGGTTTATAATTTACTAGTAACAAATAATATATGAAAATAGAGGAGGTTTTATGAGAGAATATACTAAGAAATAGGATTTTTCCCCATTTTCTCAGACTCATTTCTTTTGCAAAAGTTGCAAATCCTGAAATGGTGTAAAAAGTGTTACAATGTCTTCTGGCACACCCGTGGACTGAATGCAGTAGATAACAGTAAGTTTAAAACAAGACATTAGTTGTCTTTTTCTGGTCATCTTGGATCACTATGAAAATCTCAGAGATGACTGGAAGACAGAAGAAAGGAAATAGGAAGTGTTATGAAATATAGGTTGAAAGTCACATTTCATTGCCTATTTCAGATCAAGGACTAGCATGATCCAAAAGCCATGGCAGTTGTTGCTGAGAAATTTCCTTTTTACTTGTGTCTTTGTTAACATAGTGTCAAAGGGTAATCACAAGTGAACGTTAAGCCTTTTAAAATCTGCAGCAATAAAAGTCTGAATTTCTTTCTAACAATAGACGTGAAAAACAAGAGAGGTTAAAGGTGATACGTTTATTTTTTTAAGTTTTTTCTCCTTTTGACACTGATATTTTCTGACCCAAGTAGGTGGAGACACCCTAGTGTGCATCCTGCCTACATGACAGCTAATCAGTATTTTAAGCAGAAAAGTCAAATATCCTTGAAACAGTCATGAAATACATGTACTATATGTACCACCATCATGGTATGTACACAGGACTTTGGTATTTTTTCAGATTTGTAATTTAACACTGAAAGTAATCCAGTTTATCGGACAAACAGGGGCATGAGGGAAATTAATAGAATTGTAGAATGGTTTTGGTTGGAAAGACCCTTAAGGATTAGTTCCAGCCCCCTGGAATGGGCAGGGTCACTGTCCACTACACCAGGCTGCTCAAAGCCCCATCCACCTTGGCCCTGAATGTTTCAAGGGATGGTGCATGCAACCTTTTCCACACAATAAAGAATTTCTTCCTAGTATCTAATCTAAACCTCCCCTCTTTCCGTTAAAAGCCATTTCTCCTTGTCCACTCACTAAGTGTCCTATCTGCTCCAGATTTCCATAGGCCCCTGTGAGGTACCAGAAGAGCAAGTGGGGGCTCACAAGAGTGGAGTAGGAGAGGGAGACTAAGCTTTCTGAAGCTGCTGGTCATGCTTCTTTTGGTGCTGCCTAGGATATGGTTGGTCTTCTGGGCTACAAGTGCACAAGTTCAGCCACTCGCTTGAGTGCATTTTAAGTTTTCAGTTGAGGTTTAAACGCATGCTTCAAACTTTAAAAATCTTTAGTGCCTCCAAGAGTATTCTCACTCTCTTTTCTGCCTGAATGTTGCTTTATAGCTCTGTTGCTCTCTCATACCTTTGTTACTGTCACCACCAGTTCCTCAAGGTACCAAGGGTGGGCTTTTTCCTAAGAAAAGGATAAAAAAGGTTAGGGCAGGGGGTGGATTGTGTATTTAAGGCAATTTGGTTTTTTCTGTAACAGGGTTGAGTAGAATACTACAACAACAGTTTATGATGCACCTTTGAACCAGAAAATATAGCAGGAAATATTGTACTATCCATCTGCAAACAGTTTATGGGTATTTTTCTGGTAATCATGAACTAAAAGTATTGAAATGAAACATTCTGATTTTTTAAACATTTCTGTTGATTTTTTTGTTTTGTGTTTTTTGGTGTTGTTTCTTTCCTTCTTGCCTAAATAACTGGTTGTTTTTAATATTTGGAAATTATGAAGCAAAGGAAATCCAAGTGGTCAATTCTTCTAAAATGCAGCATTTTCTGACAGGTTCTCAGAGTACTTTTGGATAGGGAGTTCCTGCAGAAATATTTAAGGAGTCCCTTGGTATTACAGGATAGAAATCTCAAACAAAATTATTAAATGCCTCCCTGCATGCTAATCCTTGCAGTTTAATCATCATATGTACTTAATTTCTACATCTGTGAATATGGCTTGCAATCACATTTCCCTTGGTGTTCTTTCATCCCTGACCATGTAAATATCCCATCTACACATAATTTTGAAATCATAAATGTATCATCTTACGCTGGTTATGAGGAGGAAGGTAGGTGAGAAGGGATATAGTTTTTGTTTTGAACCACCTTTGTTTATTTACTCTGTCTTGATACGGCTAAACCCATTTGCCAGAACTGGACACTTCAGCTGTAAGAAGGTAGGAGATGAAGCTGAAAAACTGAAACAGATGTTATTCATAATTTTGGGTTTGGTTTTCAGCAAAAACTAAATTTTAAAGTCTCAATAATAGTTTATCTGTCATCTTTGCCTTCCTAGAGAAAGGTCCCATCTGATTCAGGTGAAGAGCTGTTAACTAATACAACAGGAGATTGCACTGTCTCTTCCTTTGGCACCCAGAGCTGTTGAGAAATTAGATTAATTAATCTGCATACAGCACTTAGTATTCTAATCCAAAATAAGAGACTGGAAATCCTTACTCAGCTGAGATTTGACATCGAAATGGATTAATATTGAAAAATACAATAATTATTTTAGAAAATCTGTTTGTCCCTTTTGTACATCTTTTGACAGTACTTTTTATGATGTTCAATTAGTCAACAAATTGAAATAAAAGATCAACCAATATCAGCTTATGAGACAGAGAGAGGTACTGGCCAAAACTTGTTCTCACAATCCTCATTTTCTTTGCAAAATGTGTTTGGTAGAGTCTGGATAGATAAATATAAAGTTCCTTTTGATAACATGGACTTCAAAGTATTATGGACGCTACAGTTCTCTATGATAGACAAGCATAATTATGTGAATGGTAGTTGGGTTAAATAGTTATTATGTTTGAATGGGGTTTCAAAGCTACATTACTTCGGCTTGAAATCTCCAACAATATGAGGACTGATTAGTAATTTTTTTTATCATTCTTTCCTTCAAGAAATAATTTTTAAAAAATAAGGTAATTTGAGGATGTTTTTAGCAAGGATAACTTCTGAATAGCTAATTTACTGCATGCTTTTTAATATATAGCCAAAAAAGTAGCTAAACTATCTGAACACAAGCTAAACTTGTTAAACAGAAGTTCAGGTGCTGACTACCCTAAAACTCCCAGTGCCTGCCCTTTAATAAACTTGTTCTTGGAACTTTCCTTGTCATAGAAACCACCTGCAATTAGTCCTACCCATCTATCTGCAGTTAGTCATGCCCATGCTTTAAAAAAAGCTCTGCAGAAGTGTGAACCCATCCATGAGTAAGGCTTGCTGGACAGGGTGCTAGCTCATGAAGTTTAATCATAAACTCACACAGTTATATAGCTACTTGTTTTTATTATTTTTCTCCCTCCTAACATAGGCCAGATTTTTTTTTTATTAAAGTGATGCAGTTGTCTGATGGTTTCCATGGTTCTTCCATCTGTGAGTGTACTACTAAGTTTTTCTTGTACGTCATTTCAAGTTTTCATCCTTGTTCTCAGGTATATCTGCCATTATCTCTTGCATTTACTTATATTAACTGTGTTTAAATTTTCTGACCCATGTTAACAAGTATTTCCTGGTGATGAAAACGAGAGGTTGGAATTCAGTGGCATTGGCTTTTGCTGGTTCAATGTGCATGCAATGAAACTTAGATACAGATTTTCCATATGCTATTTTTTTGTCATAAACAGAATCAATAGAGGTAACTAAATATATCAGAGCAGATGGAAGAAGTGAGCAAGTGCTTCAGGTCCTGCTCTGTCAGCCTTATTCTTGCGTGAGAAGCTTTATTGCTCTCTTGGAGGTTTTGTGGAGGTAAGAATGAAAAAGGTTTATCCAGTGGAGGGAGCTGTGTTGCTTGAGTAGATATCTGTTGAGGAAGTAAATTGATATTTTCTAGAACACTGACAAAAACCATGTAAGAGACAGGAACTGGACCACTTTCAGAGGCCTTGATTATATCCTAGAAGGAATACCAAATTGGAAGCACAAGTCTAGAATTTGGCTGCAGAGGCGAAGTTATTTGGTTTGAAAATAGTGGTAGGGAAGGCGGAAAACCCCCCAAAGCTAAGGGGTAGTTGTATTTACACACAATAGTTCCACCACTGGTGTAAAAAAAGGTCTCCAAGGGATGATGAAGGGTTGGTCTTAGTATCAAGTGGTACAACAGTTTTTTACTAGATATATAATCACCCTCTTATCTTTTGGGAGACTTGATAATACACTGTATATATGTAGTGTTTGTCTGAAAAAAAGAAGAATACTCATGAAAACCTAACTTGGTTGATATCTGGAATGTTCTAGAATTCCTTCATATTACCTTGTGTCAGGCCTTTAGGAATCCTTGCCAAACTCTACAGTGTATTTAGTAAGAAAAATAATTGGCATATATGAAACTAATGGAATTGGACACCTAGTAAACACTGAGAATTTTGCTTCCAGGAGGAGATCTTGGCAACCCTCTTATAACCTCTCAAAGGCGCTGCATTTTTAGTTTTTTTGACTAATAGTTATTGCTCATCACAGACTTATTAAAGCAGATCTTGTGGTGTTTGGTAATATGCACTGTATAAAATAGCTTTAGTTTTCAAGAATATGAAGCATCAACTCAGTACAAGTGGAATTCTATGTGTTTATCTGTATTACCCATTTTGTGACATACTACACATACCTTTACACAGGCAAAATATTAGGTTCTTGCATGTTCTTTGAAATTTTTATCTTATCTCCATTATCCTGATTCTGGAATTCATCTTTTTTTATGGATTTATCCTTGAAAAAACTTTATGTCCTCCTACATGTATTTGAAAGGTGCAGTTGCCAATTTTCTTTCTTCCCTCCTTCTCTCTTTCCTTCTCCCTCCCCCTAACAACTTTGACCTCTGTGATGTTTCTCCCTGCATCCTCTTTCTGTTTCTGTAAACTTTTTAAGAAACATATGTGGACTGTGTTTTTTCATGTTTTACTCAAGTGCCAGAGTTTGTCAACCAAGATTTTGCTTGCCATCCCCCTGTCTCACCTTCTCACCTCTCTGTGGTAAATCCTCTAAGTAACAAACATAGGATTATTCAGTTCAAATATTTTATAATACCTGAGCTTTTTTTTGTTTTGTTTTGTTTTTGTTAATTGCAGTTAGATAACTAGTGTGGTATGTGAATTTAATTAAATGCTGCATTTTGGACAAAGTGAGTTTTCAGTAAAACAACTGACAGCTGCAATTGTATGTCAGAAAATAGTCTTCAATAAATCTGTTGGGAGTTTTCACTAGCTGTCAGGACTCATCAGAAATTTGAAGATTGTCTGTAAGTTTACAACCTAGAAAATAATATGAAATGCAATAAGGAAAATAAAAGAAATCAGATGAGAAAAACATATTTGTAAATGGAAGTACAATTAAAATAACCTTTGATTTCAGGCTTTTTAATCCCTAGTTCTCTATGGGACATTGTGTGTATTTTTGTCTGTTTTATACAGTTGATAAATATCAATCCATGATAAGCTGATTTGACATCCAGAGAATGATTGTGGTAGCTGAAAAATCTGTTTAGAAAAATGGGTAGAATGGCATTAAAATGTATTTAACGTTTTCTGTTACATCTGTCTTACGCCTGTATCCCAGAATTTTCCAAATCAATAAAATAATTGAAGGGCAGGAACTATATTTAAAAAAACAGAAACATTTTAGACTGAGTGAAGAAGTTTACTTGATTAAAATTTTATGGTGATGTTCACAGTGATTGAAATTCTCACCATTTTCAGAGCAGTAGTGCTCTGAAACATTTTCTATTTTCTCGCTGTTATTAATTTCATAAAAGTCAATTTAGTAGAAGCGGTAGTAGTTTACTCAAATCCTGTTGCAGTTATTGATACATTTCTGTAGTGAAAAATGCAAATGGGAGATAATAATAATGATTCAGAGGGAAAATTTCTCTTTCTTGGATTTGAAAAATGCAATTAAAGGAAAGACTTTCCTAAAATTTCTCTTTTCCAACAGCTTTTGTTAAAATAATTGTAATTGAAAAAAAGAGTTAAAGTAACTAGAGCTTGAAGTAGCTTTTCCTTCATTCCCTTTCTCATGCTGTTGCTCATGCTTTCTCACTCATACATGCTCTCACCTCTCTTTCTCTTTCTTTCTCTCTCATTCTGATGGAAAGTCTTCACAAATAAAAGTATTCACAATTCAGACAATTCAGATGAACCACTGTTAGCATGAGCTTCACCAATTCAGGATCAGGACTGTTTTGCATTTATTTCATTATCATGTCTTCACAAAACCTCAAAGGGTTCTTAGCAGAGTCAGAGGAAAAACTCATATTTTTATTTTCAAATACAATAATATCAGAGTTACTGTAAAAATTCCTTTTCTGTGAGCTTTGTTGAGTTGCTGCATTCATTTTCCTCCTTGGAGGAATTAAATACTTGCATGATCCTGACAGATGTATAAAATGCAGATCAAATTACTCAATGAGTAAGAAAGGCAGGGTAGAAGCCTAAATTTTTAATTTGAAAATTCTGATTGAAGAGGTTTCATTAAAGACGTTATGGAAAATATTTTAGAGAACTGTTAAGTTCTTTGTAATATTAACTGTTTTTACTGGTTTACTTTAATAGAACTGACATTACAAGGCCCTGTCTTTTGTTTTCTAGAAGTGACTGTTTTAACAGTATGCTTAGAGTTTGAATAATTAAGTAATTTTCTTACCTATTCGAGTGAAAAATCTATTATGTTTCTTTATTAATCTGACCTATGGTGTTCTTCCATAATCATGTTCTGATTTGTTGTTCTGATGTTCTCAGTTTGTGCAAGTGCTTATAATTTCTCTATGTCTTAGTATTACATTTTTAATATATGCCTGTAAAACTGTTAGTGTGTTGACCATCTAAGAGAAACCTGTATGTGTAGCTGTGGAATTGCTTATAATCTGTTACACCTTCCTAATATGAAGACCATCACATAGCAGCTATAAACTCTACTGCCTTCTTGGAACTGACATATAGTGATTAAGATTTTGATAAAAGCAGAACTTCCTCTCCATAACATGCAGAAATGGATATGGTCTCAATGTACACACACAAAAGTATACCTACAGTTCCTATTTCATCAATTCCTAGGTGAGATATTTTCTTATTGATAAACCAGCTGTTTTACACAAGGACCTGCCATGCAAATTATAAGCTCATGATAATGTGGCAGATGTGAACATGCCAAACCTTGGTTCTAGTTTTAAATATATCTAAATAAAGTAGAAAAATACTAGAAACATATCTGAACCTGCAAGTGGTATGTGGGATATTTAAAATTTCTGGCTGATTGCAGAAGGGTACTTTCTCTTTATATAATTTTCTGCTTATTCTGTTGGTGTTAGATACTGACATAGAACCTGGAAGTAAATGCTCTTCTATAGTGTTGTGTGTGTGCAGTATATGTGCCAAACATTAACAAGTACTGATCTTATGGCAATTTATCTAAGTTTATCTCCTGGACTTTCATAAAGTGCCTTGCCAATAAATGCATTGTGCAAGTCCTTTGGCATTTTTTCACCTTTCCTATCTGCCCCTGTTCCCTTTTTATTTCCCCCTGTAACTGATTCCTTAAACTAAGGATTTGTTGGGTTTTTATTTGTGCTGGCAAGTACAGTGAAATGTTATTATTTTTTTAATTTGGAAGAGAATGAGGGAAGTAAGCTTAACTAAGCTTAAAGTCTATAGAGTCTAATGAGAACCTGCATTCAGAGTACTTGAATGCTTCTGTGATAGGAATTGTGTGAGTAAACCTTGTATCTCTGCAGAATCTCTTCAAGTTTTAAGAACAGTAGTAGGCATGCAAGTGATGATCTGGTCAAAGAATGCAATTCTGTGGTTCAGTAGAAGTGTATTCTCCCTGATAGGTGAATAAATTGAAGCATCAAGAGCACATTCCTAAAGGTAAAACATAATGGAATGGATTGCTGCTGTTGTAGTTGTGGGGAAATTTAATGTCTGCTAGATAGCACCCTTCCTTTGATAAAATGACCTGTTGATACAGAGGGAAAGCTCAAGCAGTCGCAAGTGACAACAGCTTTATTGCAGCAGTTTGCTTCTGATTTTACCTAAAGAATGGAGGCATCTTTGTTTTACAGCTTTCAGAATTCACTAGTAAATTTTCTGTTGTGTCACTTCCAAGAAAAATGCTTTTTATTTTATAATTAAATATTCAAAACACATAAAATGGGAGACATTACCGTCAAAGTCTGATTTTGTTTTCTGAAAACTAATTGCTCCAACATGCATGTTAATTACATCTTTAAAATTAATAAATTTTCATTACTGTTTACAAGATAAAATTGTCATTGGAGATTATACAGAAGTGAGAAGTCCTCTGAAGTGCTTCATTTTTGTCTTTTTTAAATTCATATCTGTAGTATTTTAAATACTTAGGGAAATAGTTGTCATATTGGCTTAGATATTGTTCAGTGGCTGAAATCGCTTAGAATTTTGAGTTTTGGATACACTTCGACTTTTGTTTACTTTTATAATGCTCACTGGGAATTAACTCTTCCTCCCTAAAGTAATGTAAGATAAGCAGTGTTTTCTGTCAGAAATAGAAATTCACAATTACCCTTTTGGATCCTTTGCTAACCGTGTTTACTTAACTCTCAACACAGTCTAAAATGGTCTTTAGTGATATTTCCAGACTTTGTTATCTAGTTAATTCTTGTCTGAGTGAAGTTGCCAAGTCAGCCCCTGAAGGCAGAGCTGTGTGCCTTCAACTTCCAATAAAACACATAATATGATGCTGGTTATCAGCAAACACCCTAGAAATGTAAGAAATAGTGTGCAGAAGCATCCTTTTAGCATCCACAACCATTGGGATTATGTAATGAGCCTTCTCCTTGCTTCATTAAAGCCACAGGAGAATTTGATGACATGCCACAGCAGAGGACTGTATCTCCTGTCTACACAACTGACTCAAAACAAAATATTCAGGGGGTGGAGGCAAAAAAACCCCTTTTATAAATGTCCAGAATTACAAATGTCCAGCCTGGATGTGGCTGTACTACAGGTAAATGTTATGTTCTTTTTTTTTTTTTTTTTTTTTTTTTTTCCCTATGTGTTTGTGTAAATGAAAGACAAAGAATTGATAAGTTTATTCTTAATTAAAGACAGCATGGTACATATGTGAAGATCCCTGAGACAGGACTCTGCAGTTCTGATGCTGATGGGTGTCCTTTTGCTCTGTCCTGTTTAATTTTCCTTTGTGATTACTTGTCCCTTGCAGCAGACAGGCAAGAGGCACAAGAGACCTTGAGTTTTTCCTGTCACTAGAATTTTCATAGAGCTTCATACTTGACTGTAGTAATGTATTTTATTGCAGAATGCTACAGATATGAATTTTGGAATTTTATGTTCCCCAAACATATTTTATAACTTCATTACATCATGAAGTGCTAAATATTATTCTCACAAAAGTCTGAGAATGAGGAAAATCACGCTGTAGGCAGTGTCTGGCAGTGGATTCCATTTTTTATCAGAATCCTCTTAGAGTGGGCCTACTAACACCTCATTTAAGACTCTCTGTGGATAGAAGATTGTTGTGAATAAATGTAGGACCACTATAGGACAATTGTTTTATCTTTGATACACATTAATTTCTACCAAGTTATCAGCATACAAATGACAGGATGATTTAATGAGAAAATCATATGTGAGTTTCAGGAAAGTGTTTCATTTTAACGGGAGTCAGGGATAAAAATTACCCAAAACAGGGTAATCCTCTGTGTTGATTGGTAAAGAGATATTTTAAATATACCTCCCAATTCTCTGTAAGTATTAAAAAGAAAACATTGAAGTAGTCTTTAAATAGCCTTGCTGCATGTTGTTCTAGTGCCAGAATGAGAGGTGAGTTATTACTAGAAAGTTACTGACACAAAATTGTGGAAGACAGAATTCAGTCATCTTTGTTTAGGGTATCTAGTTGCTTTCCATAAATTTGTCAAACTGAAACTTAAAATGCTTGAAACTTTGGATTTAATACATGCTTTTGAATATAAGCATTGGAATTTAGAGAAAATACAGATACATAGGTGTTTTGCCGGGTAACTAACTGAACAGTATGCAAGAAATGCTATGGGACATAAAGTATAGTTCATCAAAAGTAGCCAAAGGACAAAGAAAAGGGATTTGGTTTTGTTTTGTTTTTAAAGTAAGCTAAATATACAAGTGGATGAGCTTTTGAGGCTTTGATGTAACTGGCTTTTTATATGAGATTTGTTCTGCCAGTTCTGACCAGGACAGAGCATGCATGTCAAATCCTTTTCTAAACAAGCCTCTCTGATTTCTTCCAGAGAGCCAGCAAGGCAAGGTTAACCCTTATTTAAGAAAAGTATAATGTTATTAAAGTTCAGAGAAAGCAAGATTGTAGCTCAGTGAAATAATGCTTCTAACAATAGACATCTATTTAAGCTTAAATAAATGATGGCATTGTTTCCAAAATGAGATAAGGACAATTCAGAATAAATAGCAAACTTTCAAGTTGCTAGAAGAAATGGTAAATTCACAAATCATCCTTTCATTTTTTCTCTAAAAATATTGAAAGTATTCATTCAACAATTAATAAGATTTTATAGCTGAAGAAAACCCAAATTTTCTGGTCAAATGTGACGTACATAAATTTGTTTCTTTATATTGTTTTGCTACAACCATACAATTAATACTGGTATCAGTAATGGCATAAAAGTAAAAACTTTGAAACTATTTTCCTGTAATAAATCTTGGTATAGTATGTCTTTTATGACGAACAAGAATGAGGACAAAAAGAACAGTTTTGAAAGATTAAATCTAATTCTTCTGAAAAGGCATGCACATGGCAAGAACCTCTGCTGAAGCCACATCTAAATCCCTTTTTATACTCAAACAGCGAAAGAGCAAGCACAGGGTTGCCAAGCCTGATCAGGCAATATTTGGACTGAAA
Source organism: Hylia prasina (assembly GCA_013397195.1). Lineage (NCBI taxonomy): Eukaryota > Metazoa > Chordata > Aves > Passeriformes > Sylviidae > Hylia > Hylia prasina. The sequence goes on along the minus strand of VYXD01010641.1, from coordinate 717,158 downwards.
CATTTAGAAACAGTGCTGTGGGTAATTATATTCTGTAAGGCTTTCAATAGAGGTTAATATATAATAACAGATAAGTATGAGTATGATTTTAGTGAAAAGATTGTGAAATCACTGACTGGGGCTTTGGACAACATAAATGTAATTAAAGGAAATATTAAGGATAGGAAATAGCTGTTTATACTCAATTTGTTGCATACCACTTGTATATTTCATGTTTACTCACCCATGGAATGTTTCAGAAAAAACACTGGGAAATCATCTCAACATTTTGCCAATGGAAAATGCAGTACAGCATTATTTAAGGACAGAATAACATTTTTAGGAGTCCCGATTTCAGACAGTAACTCTGTCAGCTTTGGATGTTGGCTGTTGGTTGTTGACCTTGTTGAAAATAAGGACAAATTCTGTGAGTTCTTCTGTACCCATTCACTCTTATTTATCTGGCAGTCCATATACTTTTAAACACTGTAACCAGTTCTAGTTATTGCTGTATACCACCTAAGTGTACTACATAAAATAGAATCTCTTTCTAGATATGGTAAAAAGATTTCTCAGAAGCTGTCAGAAAGCAGTTGGTTTTCACCCCAAGTATTTTACAGCTTTAATTTATGGTTAGAAGGAAGGTTATTCACTTACACTTCAGAAAAATTGAATGAGAGAAATATTCTCTCTAAAATGAGAAAGAAGTATTATAAACATAAAACATCTGATATAAATGAAGACAAAGAAATATAAAAGACAAAGGTATTTTTGTAAATTTTGTTTTAGTAAACAATGTCAAACTTTACAAACATCAAAACCATAAACTTTCAGACCCCCACTTTAATTTGCAATGACTTGACTCTGATTTTCTTTGGCTTTACTGGAGTATCTACTTAATACTCTGTGTGTATGGAGCTTCTTGGAAAGAGATTTAAAAACTCAGTGATATTGAAGCTTATTTTAGAAATTCCAAAGGATTTTGTTCTTGTTTGATACAAGTAAATAATACTTTTCATTTTTTTTTTTTTTTTGGAAAAGGATAGACTTATGCAAGACCCTTTGAAATGAGCTGTGTATATTACTGTGAAAGTAAGGAGAATGGGTTTTTCAGGTACTAATAATTTTATGTCTTATGAATGTTTGCAAACCATTTTAAGTTTCCATAAATTCTAAGCTCCCAAAAGGTGACTTAGTCTTGTGCTGCTTAGAGTAAAATCCAGCTATACTCCTTACCAGTCCTCAGAGCAATGGTGTTACACACATCTTGCAGAATGTGGAAATAATAGGGTTATCAGATCCTTCCTTCTTTGAATAAAAATTATCTAAAATGTATTTTGATTAGATCTGTGTTATGATATTGGGTAATAGTGTATGTGTATGTATTCCTATGATTATCCTTTTTGAAGATTCCTTTACTTTAAAATATTTTCCAGTACTCAAGAGGAAAGCTCAGTCTTGCCAATTAAGAAATTGTGTATGATGGTCATTGTGCTAGGCATAAGGTGTGCTAAATGTGAATTCACTTTTGATTTTCTGGTGTTTACCTGGAAAATACTTCTGCATTCGTTTTAGTTTTGTTAAGGATTTTTTGGCTGTTGCTCTTGGTTTTTCCTTATTTGACAGTTGTGCTGAAGATGCATCCCTCAAGCTAGGTCCGTGTTTATTGATGGAATAGATACAGCGTATTCTACTCCAAGAGTATTAGGATGTTGTGTGTTTCTAATTCTTCACAGATCCAAACTTAAGACTGGGCCATTTTCTGTCTTGGCTTTGATTGCCAAGAACTGTGTCTACAACTATCTTCTCTACACCATTGTCTTTCAGAGCAAACCTGAGGAACCTACTATCTCTCCAGTGGGGCAGAGTATGAGTTTCACGGGTCAGGCTCATTTCACATGGTCATTTAGAGGGCATTATTCAAGCAGAGTTCACACAACGTGTTAGAAGTCAGGTTTTAGGTATCTAATCTAAGCTAGCTGGAACTGGAGTCAACTTTGTATGTAAGTCAGATAATATATGTAGACAAGCATTATTTATGACAAAATAAGGCTGCTAAAGCAACACAGAAAATGTAAAACTGTGATAGTGCATTTACAGTTTGAGTTTCTTGGCAGTATGTAGTTGCAAGTTCATTTTTATATGTGACCATTCTTAAATGAAACAAAATATCTGTAGCTCTAAATTCCAACTACATTTTATACGCTCTGGTTTTACCAAAGTACAAGAATATGTTTCAGGTAAAGTGAAGCTGACTCTTTAGAACCGGTTTGTTCAGCTCAGTCAGAGACAGCCTGCCAAAGCAAGGCAAGTTAAATCCAAATCACTGCAAACGTGCTCTGGGAAGGAGGAAGACAGCAGTTATTTTTAGACCAATTAATTACACGCTTTGGGTTACTGGTTTTAGTGGGTGGTTTTAATAACCAAATGACCCACAAATACTCCATGGAAACCTTAGAAAAATTATTCTGTTTGAAGAAGGTTTTACTGTGTACTGTACAGCTTTGATCTTTCAAAAAACTTTTAATGCTAAGAATCATTTCAGAGCAAGTCATAGTCATAGCAAGTGAAGGAGGTATTTTAAACTTGCTGTAGCAAACATAGTTTTCTTGGATGGGAGTCTGAAATATTTCCAGTCTTCTGTAGCTTATATTGCTTTTTCTTTCATAGTTTTTTTTATGGATTCTCAGTAATAGATAATGTTAGTGATACACATTCCAGGAGGCCTCTTCTGCTTTGGCCTACTTTCAACATACCAGTACAGAAAGATGTGAGAGGATTAGTTTGGGCTGCAATCTCATGTATGCACTTTCAACAAGCATAAGTTAAAGCTGCCATCACTCTGTTCTGGCTTTCCCTCTGCCAGACTGCTTCCGTCATTCTTCTTTGCTTGCATCAGATAAAGAGTAGCCCAGGATGCCATGCCAAGTGAAAAGTAGTAAATGCAGCAGATGCCTACATAAATGCTTGTGCTGGCACTAGGGTGGAAGTAGTGGGCAGTGGGTTCTGAATAACAATGACACCTTTAAGCATCTCTGTGTGAAGCTATGACTTCAGAACTCCTGCCATTACAGTAATGATGCTCTCCTGCTCACTATCTCTACTGGAAGAAATTATTGTTATTTTTCAGAAATTAAGTTATTGTTGCTCTTGGGTTTCTCTGTCTTGCTGTTTTTATTTTTCTGTTCCATGACAATGCAGGATAAATTGTTTTTAGTTTAACAGTAGGATTTGTGGCCCAGGATTTTTATCCATGAGTTTATCTGCTCCTTATGTTGCTGATTTTTGTTTCTCCTTGAGGACTTACAGTCCCTTGAGGTTTGGTAACGGAAAAGATAAAGCTGCAGCAAGAAGTAGCCTAGAAAATCAGACTCCAAGGAAACACTTGCAACTGATTTATACTCTGTGAGTTTCACCCTGGGCTTCAGGAAAGCATGAGGGAATGCTTGCTCCTTAGGAGAGCTGTAGAAACTTCTACAGGCACAGACCAGTGTAAAGCACTGTTCCTTTCTAATTATTTTGTTGTCCTTTTTCCTTTTCCTGCCCACCCCCTGTCCTATCTCCCTCCCCTCAATTCTTGTCTTTTCAATCATAGTAGCCTCTCCCCAAATTCCTTCCATTTTTCTATTTACTCAAAGCAGACAAGCACCCTAACAATGAAAATTACCAAATGCCGGTCCTCTTCAGGGTAAGTTTGTCTTTCTGTTGTACAGTGATAGCACTACTGGGAATCTTTCATCTTGACTTTCAGTAACGGGGTTTTTTTCAAAATTTATATAATGAAACTGTGAATTTTGCTGCATCAGTCAACCAGTAATTGATTTGAGAGAGAAGAATAAAAATAAATTGTGTCTCTGTGGTGCTGGAAATAAATCATAATCATTTATTAGAAATATTATTTATGTTACATGACAGTCAAATTGCACAAACAATTGTATCAACAGAGAGGTGGGAAACTGTACCAATGGTGCCTAGAGGGATGATGAAATGACTGAGTAAGAGTCAAATTCCTGAAATTACTGATGGAAAATGTTTCTGTTCTACTTAACATTTCCATTCTTTGTCCCCAGCTACATGTTTGTCTCCATCAGATTGCGCCAAGACCAGCTGTGCATGTCTGAGACATTGGAACCTCTTTAAAATGTAGTGAAAACATTTATCTTCTATGAACATCATAATAATTCATGTAGAATTATTATGATTTTAGAGCCAGAGACACTTCACATAATTATGTAAGGCTATAATATATATATCAGAGTGTAAAGAAAAATTGCATCAAACAGGACAATCTGAGGTAAAATAGTTAAGGTAGTCAGAAAATATGGCAAATTTTATTTTCCTACAAGGAGGTAATTTGTATTTTATGCTTACAGTTATTTTTCTATAACTTATATTTGCAGTTGAATGTTTTTTCTTAGAATTAGAGGAAAGTAAACCAGATCAGATAAATTAGGATGCCAGCTTCTTATCTAAAGCCTGCTCCACAGGCAAAAATGTTTGGAGCTTTTTTTTTTTTGTTACTTGTCAGCATTCCATCACCAAAGGATATTTTGCTTTTAATGTCAGCCACCAATATGTAATATTCTGAGATTTTGAGCCCAGTGTTGAAAATGGGTCTGTATCTGTGTTTTTCTGTTCACAGCTCTGCTTTTGAGGGAAAAAGGAAGGAAAAAAAGGAAACAATTTTTGTAATTGTAAATGTACAATTGCATGCAGTGTTTGTAGTAGCACTTAGTCTAAACATCCATAAAATGGTTATAGGGTATCTGTGTTTGGGTATTTGTGAGTGGCTGCAGCATGGACCCATGTGCATTGATATGAACTGTATGCTGCAGCTGGTTTTTCTCATTTTGAAGATATGACTCTATTTCCACAAAGCAAAAAAAACCCCAACTCTAAATATGCTTCTACAATGGCTTTCTTTTGCTGAAGTGGCAATGTGAAAAAGGATTTTCCTGGGCAGATTAAAAACACTGGGTGCTCCAAACAGAACAATCGAGCATTTCAGAATGAATTACACTAACTTGCTGAACCAGACTCTTCTCCCTGTGGGCATGTATTTGTTTGCATATATTTATCAGTCTGCTTGGAAACAGAATGAGAAACATTCATGCATTGCCTTTTAGAGAAGAATCTGAATGGAACTTTTTTTATTATTGTTTTAGGGGGAAAAAAAGCCTCCTAGGGAAGATTGTAGCCACTTACTGTAAACTAGGAAGAGACTGTAAAGGCGCTTCTTCCCACTGATTTTCACAGTGTGAGTTGCTAGTTCATCTTTCCTTTAGATAATTCCATGCTTCAGTTTAACAGTTAAGCATACTGTAACTCCCTGTCTCCTAGTATAAGCTCCCTAAGGGAGGTATTTCAGGAAACCCTTACTTGCTTGCAGTTTCTTGACTGTCAGGCTATTTTACTTTATTTTCATTCATGACCACATATGAAGCACTTCAGACTTAATCTGATTGCTAGGACTTTAGCAACAAATTCAAATGCTTCCAGAATTAAAAGTTCTTAAACAAATGGCTTGCTCACTACATTTAATATTTTAATAGCTAGCTTCTCATGAAAGAACTTACTGGTCTGTTAAAGTTATGACCTTATGGCTTCAAAATCAGGTTAGGTCTGATATTAACCATGGTACTTCACAGGGTACAGGTCTATCTAGCAAGCCCACAGAGCAATTACAGCTACTGCCAAACTGCTCGAATTCTCTTCCCTTATGACAGGAAAAACTGTTCCAGCATTTGACATAAAACAAATGCTTACCAGTCACTGTGCGAGAGGTTGCTTGCAAAGGCATATGGGTTGTTCACACTGCTCAGTGCACACAGAGAAAGCTATATTAGGAGCCTGCTCACACACCACTGATGTTGTTAGTAAGTAAGCAGGCAAGTTCTTATAGTGGTGGTTTTGATTATTGGTCTGCAGAGCCTAAGAGCACTTCAGTATCCAGGTGCCCCATCAATCCATGTTATGATTTTATCTCATGAAAAGACTCAGGGTGCACCGTTCGCTCTTCTCAAATTTTATTTTGCCATCTAAGAATGATTTTCTTGGTTTTCTTTTACTTTTTATGTCCTTGCAAATCAACGCTATTGGACATTTGCTAATTTCTAGGCTAGGTTGCTTATAGCTCCCACTACCAGAACTCTGAACTGAAAACCAAAATACCAATACAGACAACTTCAGCATATCTTATACATCTCCTTCACATCAAAAGCCAGAAATATTGCTGAAAATAATGAGTATGTAATCACATTTTCCATAATGAGGAAAGTGTCCTGCTGTATGCTCTTTCAAGAGTATACTGAGGTTTTAGGAATAAACCCTCTTCATTTAAAGCCCTCCTATTATGTGAAAAATGTATTAGGCAACTAGAATGACAGTTGCACTGATTTTGCTTACTTATTTTTACTTTCTAATTAATCTGACATATATTCAAAGGGAAGCTGGTGCTTGTCATGGTTAATTGTGGATGTCTACCTGTATCTTTGGATAAAGATTTAAAGCAAGGCTGTTTGCTGTCTATGACTAGGAAAATAAATTGGCAGGAGTTTTAAAATCTTGGGGATAATTTGCTTTTCAGTAAAAGCAGTAATGGACTCATAGTCATCCATTTTCACCCACTATCTAGTAGAGTATAAAAGCTGGTAGAAGTTTTTAATAAGGAACAATGCCAAGATACTGATTGGTGAAATTGGGTAAATAAGGAACTAGGGAATGACACGATTTTTAATGACCTCCACATTTTGATTTATTAACGGTTTACACAGAAACTGTATATTTTTCTTACAAATGGCAGTTGTAACCATAACATGCCATGATGATTTTCTGCTCTATGCTTTGGCTGTTCATTTTCTGGGCCACAACAGTCTCATTAATATAACCTGTGTAACACTGGATTTATTTTCATGTACTTCCCTTTTATTTTTTACCCAAACTTGTTCTCTATCCTAGGGATCAAGAAATGGTTCAGACTAAAAATTATTAATCCAGGCCCATTTTCAGCCATGTATTATATTTACTAAATCTCCTTCCATTCTTTTTCATTGTTAAAAAAAAAAAACTAAACCAACAAACATTTTGGAGTGATGTGCCTCAACCATGAGGTGGGAGGAGAGGAGAGCTTTAGCTTACATCAGACACAAATCAAAGTCAAGAGCTGAAGCTCCCAAAGGAAAGATCTAAACAAGACAACTGTTTGACCGTGTCCTGCAGAATATTAAGACTGACATCGCATCAATCTGTTATCTGGACCAAATATGAAGCAATATTCCTGAAGTTTATTTGTGGTCAGAATTACTCTCATGAAATGGCCCAGCATTACAGTCTAGTCTTAGTGTATCCTGAAGAGTTAGTTGCTAAGTAGTTGGAAAGGCTTAGAGAAGTTCTTGAAAACCCTTCAAGATAGCTTCCCTTCCTCCCTTGCCTTGCAGTGAGATATAACCTGTCTTATGGAAATTTAGCCAGACAGATTGCCCTATGGATCTCTTGGTCCCTTGACTTGAAGTTGAAGTAACTGTGGTTTAGATTTAAGGCCAGTGCCTTAAATAAATTTAAACTAAATAAACTAAACTAAATAAATTTAGTTACATGACTGAGTAATATTTTTTTCAAGTTGAAATGAATACTTTCAGAAAAAATTGTATGTTTTAAGTCATTACTGTATTCAGCCAGCATGAATTATAGACACTAGACACTCAATAGTGACTGTAGATGGAACCTGTGGTTGCCTTATGCAGCTGTTGTCAGATGTTGCCAGACCTTTCAATGGGACTGCAGAGGGACAGAGCTGGTGAAGCTGGGGGATAGAATGGGCAGCATGTACCTTGGCAGGTTTCTCTCTGCCAGTATAGTTATCAGTGTATTCCCAAGGTGAATGTCATTGTCAGTGAGGAAAGTTTATTTGAGTAGGTAGGGTAGTGTAAATTACCTCTCCTTCCAACAACAGAAATGCAGAAACCAAGCTGTTTTGGCAAGCAGGGATCTACTTCTGGTCCTTGAACTCCTTGTTGCAGGATTAAAGAGGGAATGAGGCTTTTTGCTGCCCACATAATATCTCATTGAGGTTTTGGAGAAATAACAGCAGAGAAGTAATATTTGTTAATATCATTGCCTTTTTTTTATCCATACAAAGAAGAATTTGAAATATACTGCTTACTGTTGTTAAAGAATGATGGTTACCCATATTAATTCATGTGAGAAGCAATTTATAGAAAACAGTGTTGCTTAAATTGATGTCTTCAAATTGTGTTCATATCTGTCTCCCAAGTGTTATATGTGTGCTGTTGTACTCATGCTCTTTTGTTTTCACAAGTCCTTCTTAATTCTTACCAACATCAGCATTCATGTCAGCATCCAAAAAAGATTATCTACCTCTCCAGTTTTGATCTGAGAATTCAACATACATTTAGTAATCTCTAATGTTTATCTGGTAAACCGTTCTACACCGTATCACGGGACTGTAAGATCTAATGGAGCATGTGTGCCATTGCTGTCAGATGGGCTTTTTTTAACTTTGCAAAGTAGGATCAGAAGGAATTTGTCTCAATAGAGACAAGAAAGGGTAATAAAAGCATACTCTGGTTCAGAAATGACATGGCATTAAGTAACTGGAGTTCCTCTCGATGAAATACCTGTAACCTCCTTCTCAATCAACTTGCTATGCTTTGAGTTTTATAGTTTTCATTAAGTATTTTATATATTCTTTATGCATTGCTTGTCCAGTTGCTAAGTTTACTGTTTTTTATTCTCTTCATCTGAAGCCTCAGATGCCACACACCCCTTAAGGAGACACATGGTAGAATTTAGTTCCTTCATGTTGTTTTCAGTGAGTAGTTTTTTGTCTGGCTTATGCTGCACCAAGAGCCATACTTTGCCACAAAAAGGATAAACCTGTATTCCTCATCCTCCACCTTGCAACTTCTCCCCTTGCAAAGGCACCAGCAATCATGCAGGCACATGACTGGATCAATTAAGTAACTTATATAGTTGAAAAGTAAGCCAAAAAAAAAAAAAAAAGTGTTAGTTGTTTGGCCAGATCACTACCTTTTCAGTATTGGCCCAAAATAATTGCATTTTTAGTGTGGAAGGTGGCTTCGATACTTCCCGAACAAAAGTCTTTTACATGTCATTTTTAGTATAGAGTATTTTAGAACAAGGGTTGTTGAAATATGAAGCTTACGAGGTGTCACTGTCTGTCCTGTGCAGTAGGACCTTGGGAAGCTTTCTTGAATGACTCATTTGCAATACTTTGTGGTAACATTTATTGTGTTGATTGACATGACTCCCTGCAGAATAAAAACCTTGACATTGACGAATGTCTTGAAAGGTTTACAGGAATTCTTTAAAACTGCAAAATACCTGAAAATTTAACCAGAATATATATTAGAAAAAATCAAGGGGGAAAGAATGCACTTAGAATTTCCCATTTTATTTTGTGCAGTTGTTTTCTGTCCAATTCATGGATTTTGTCATACACACATTATATTATCATGTGAAGGATTTATTGATCTTTATTAGCAAGTCTGTTTGGACTGATTTGAAAGGTAACATTATTGAACCAATCAGAAATACTAAGCCAGACATTCAGAGTAGAACAGTCTGTTTTCTTAGTATGACTACATCTAACACCACTTCTTAAAGTTGTTTGTTTTGTAAAGCAGTTTCATACTCAGAGAATATTTTTCGAAGTTACACCATTGGTATGGATCCACAGAATTCTTTCTTTGCATTTCCAGCTGCTCTGTAATAAATTCCATCTGTTTTAGCCATATTTGCATTGATTTTTCAGCTATGCTAGCTTATGTCTGTCCTCTGCCTTACTGACCCTAAAGTCAACCAAAGTGGTGGGCATACAGCCAAATTCAGATGGCATTTGGTTAGTTTACTCCCTTTTAAAGTAGTTTAGGAAATGTTACTCAAATATTTCTCTTTTTGTCAAGACTGTTTAACTTTCACAGTTTCACCCCCTTTACTCTGAATTTCCTCCTCCTCAATATTTTCCAGTTCTAGGGAAAGGGATTAAAAATCTCATCTCCAGCTATTTTCATTCTAGCTTTCTTTCCAAATTTCTAGGGATTTTGTCTAGCTATGGGTTTTTTTCCCTATTCCTGGGTTTGTGTATATTTTGCTTTGTACTACTTTGCATTTGTGTTTTAAGACATAGTTATATAATCCCAACATGTAGCCTAAACTTATAACTTTAAAGGAAATTAGGCTGTGCACGGAGTGCCAGATTAGGCATTTGGAAAATGGTCAAGTGGAATTGCTTTCTTTTGAACAATGTACAATGAATATTTCTCTTAAAGAACTTCCATGGCTCTTGGCAACTTATTTCACTTCTTCTTAGGTAATCTATGTTCCGTTAGCATTTTTTGGTCTAAAGCCAGTTGATTCCTATAGGCTTTACTAAAGTGTGAGTTTTGTTTTATTTTTCTTTCTCTTTGGGTTTGTTGGGTTGTGGTTTTTTTCCTTTTATCATTTTCTGAAATTCATCTTTTGCTTGATGGCTATTGGTTTGGTTTTTTTTTTTCTTTTACCATTCTCTGAAATGAATCATGTTTTAGTTTCCCAGACCAGTGACCAGAATTGCAGCTCCTTGTTTTAAAAGCCCAGACCTTTGCTTATATGCTGATTTATTGCAGAATGTATGGGATGCCGTCTAGGCAATATCTGATTAAAGTATGATAAGAAAGCTTATTTAGTGATTAGACTTATCAGACTTATTTCATTTTTTGAGAATCACATCCCAGATCATGTATCACACCATACTACTGATCATACCAATCTCCTGGAAGTATTATTTAGGGCATGTTTTTTCTCATAGCTTACTGGGTAATTAGAAATAAAAATACTATATTGCCTTTTACATACACGTGAGACGGTTTCCTCACTTGGCTGTGTGTTGTGTTCTCTGGAATGTGTACTTGACTAAAGGAAGCTATACAGTATTTCTTAGAAGAATAAGCCAGGAAATAGTGATGCAAACAAAAGTCAGACAGGCATGGTTTTGAAGAGTGAGCTGGTGTGGTTACCTAGCTGACTGTATCCAAAATCCAAAGAAGAATTGCAGTTCTTTGAAGTGGGCTGAGGGGGACAAAAGATCCTTAAAATATTAAACAGAAGGTGCAAGGAAGAGCAAATAATTTAGGGTAATAATGAGATACTGACTTCCTTGTGTGCCAGTGAAAGGGCCTGCCAGCAATAAGGGGAATTTGCGTGCAGCAAATAGTTCAAAGGTCCGCGCTCAGCTTTGCTCCTTTAGTTGTTGAAAAGACAAGACTCATTTTGGTGTGGTTTCTGTTTCTGGAGATGTTTAAACATAGTTTGTTTTGTTGTTTGTACCTATCGATACCAGTAGAATGTGAATGTGTAAATAGTTATTCACCTCGATAGCTGTGATACCATGAATTGAATTTGCTGCCAAGGAACAACTGCTGCAGTTGCACTTGCCCTCACAGTGGGTACTTGTAGAAATTCATGAAACTTTTGGCACCTCTAGGCTCTGGCTTGCAGTACTCCTTACAGGGTACATCTTAAAGGAACTGACCAAATGTTGTAGTTGAGATACAGCATCCCTGAGCATGAAGTACTCCTCAGTCAAACCTCACATCACAATCTTTGTTATGTTCTGAAAATAGTGGTTACATGTTGTTCAGCTTTGTCAAAGAGAGGTCTCTCTCATGGCCTAACACTGTAGAAAGGAAAATATCAAAGTACCTTAGCACCTATGTTATCTACTCCATTCCATGTGAAAGCACAGTGTCATTCATAACAACTCATGTAAGACACAAACCCCAACAAACCGCCAAAATTGTGGGGTTTGGTTTTTTACAGAGCATGGTCTTTTTAAGCCATGGAAACTGAATACTTGCAAAATTGTTGTACCTAATGAAAACCTATACTGATAAATAGAAATCCAGTGCTTTTAAGAAACTCTATGTATCTGCTTCTTAACTGACTTTTCAAAATATTTTACCACAGGATACCTCATGATACCTATTCAACCTTGTTTTAAAAGATACTTCCAGTTTTGTTTTTTATTTAAATTTTCACTTTAACAATCAAAAATACTCTTTTAGAGAAGAAATATATGAAGAATACTTCAGAATCTTCTGGATATCTGCAGGTTAATATTTCTATCCTACAACAGAAGTGTGGCCATTTTATTGCTTGTTTTAATTGAGTTTAAAGTGAAAACAACCTTTTTTAAAATAGCGAGAGGGGTAAAACTTTTATCAAAATTCAAGAAGAAATAGCAGAAATCTTTAAATGTATGGCACAATATTTTTACCATTTCTGGTCATTGTTAAAAAAAAGAAATGGGAAAAAATGCCCAGCATTTACTAGAAAGTAGATAACAAAAATGAAGTGATTAAAGTGAAGTAATTTAGTTTAAGACTACATCTTAGGGAGGCATCAAAGCCTGCAGGCTTATGTCACACTTCACAGATTTTGTTCCAATAATCCTGCTCGAATGAAATGTAGCATTTTCATATTCAGGCTTACTGCAGTATAAAAACATTTGTCTTACAGTACTTTCTTGAAAGGAAGTTTTATGATACTATATCCTTTTGCAGTTTATTTTTGTCTCAGCTGAATAGCTGATGTATGCAAAACTTGAGGCTTCCCAAATATATGAGTAAGAAGCCCAGAAAGAGATGTATGGTACAAAATCTTTCAAAGGATTTCTGTGGAAGTTGAACATGTAAGACTGGGTCAAAATCAAAGTAAAAACTAATTTGGACAAGATTGTCCATCTATTTCTACCCAAATATATCTCAAAAAGTACATGAAAATGAGTTTATAAAGTCAAGTACAAGAAGTTACTTTTTCCATCTCCTATGAGTTCCTTTAATCTCTGTTCTCTCCCATACAGCATCTCATCAAGTTGCCCTGTAGACACTTTGAGCAAGCATAGGGAATGAAGGCAAGATAAACCCCTTGCTTTCAGTTCTTCTGCCTTTTATCTGGGAGTCAGAACATGATGTCTAGAAACATCCTGCTAAGCCAGGAACAGTCTAGAGGTCTTGATAGGCCACTCTGTGTGTGTGATTCATGGGCTTCCAACCCAATGGAAAAAATCTAGCTGAAATGATGATGTCATAATGAACATGCGCAAAGCTGAATTTTTGGTAGAAAGGGGTTTTGCTTGTTTCTTTTTAAATAAAAGAGCTTGTGATCAAGCCAAATATAGGCATAGTTTGGTGTAGAGAAAAAGTCTTATTTCTGGCACTATTCAGATTGTCTATCAAATAAATTAATTCTCTACAGAAGTGCTTGCATGCTATAATGCCCTTAAGGTGTAGTAATCACACTCCTTTAATTAATTTCAACTGCTAAACTTCAATTTCAAAGGCACCTGATTCCCACAAATGGAAATTTTACAAAGTGGTGAGAAGCTGATTGCAGATTCTTCTATCAGTGTGCTGTGGACATCTTTCATAAAAGATAATGTTGCACTTCCAAGAATGCATTACTGCTGATCAACAGACTGAATGCTTTCTCCATGGAAAACCATGGAAAATGTTCTGGCAGGTTTCGCACCAGCACATTTGGCATAGGTGAGGGTTGCACTGGCTTGGTGTCTCTTTGGTTGCTATGCAGGGAGGAATTGCTGATGCAAGATGTTTTGGTCTGTAAACAAAGTATCGTGCAATGGCAAAAGAGCTCTCTTAAAAAGCATTTTGTTGCAGTGTAGCATTGGAGTGGTTCATGATCCACTGAGTAAGGAGAAACACTAGTAAACAGCTTTTCTGTGTATTTTAGAACAATTGCATTCCCTTTTCTAAGCCAAAATATAGCCAGCACCATTCTATAAATATAAATCTTTCTTGAGATGTCTGGTTCTCTTCCTTCATTTCCTGTAGCATGTTAGCAGCAGCTTATTTCAGACTGATTTCTCTTAAGTTCCCAGAAAATGTAAACAGGGCATAAAAATCTTGTCTACAAATCTTCTAAGTAATTCTGAACTCCCACAGGGAGTACATTACCCATAAATCAGTTATTGCAAATTACTATTGAAGTTTTTTGGGGGTTGGTTTGGGGTTTTTATATGTTTTAATGTCTAAGAAGAAGAAACCTGGTTTCTAAAGGACAAAATTAAGTCTTTAGCAGGTTGTGCTTTGACAGCCCCAGCCTTCATAATGCATGTCTTTTTGTTATACATTATGGTGGATTTTGATTCCTCAATGTTCTGTTCAACTCGTGAGCATCCAACAAACATGATTCCACAAAGGAAGAAGATCTCACTGGAACACTGCACAAAGGGAGCTAAAATTATTTTGCTCTGTTGAGTTAATTTTGTTACTGTGGTGGTTTATTCTCCATTTAGCACTGTCTAATGTGTCAATATTCTGTTTTGCCCAACAGACTGAGGTGAATCAAACTATGCAAGAAGACAAGTTTTCCATCTATATTCAGCTTCAATTTTTCATTTCTTCATTTCATTCTGCTACTCCTCACAACAGTCTATGCTTACTTACTGTTTACCACTTGCAGATATCACTAGTTATCATTTAACAAACTCATGCATTATGTATTTCTTTGTAAAACCAGACATTATAGACCCATGCAAGCAATATTAATTATATAAGAAATTCCAGGTGTATTCATATTAAAATAATATTGTCAGAACTTTCAGTGCAGAAGTACTAAAACTTATCCTTGGAGAGATCTGTATAAAAGCTACTCTGAAATGCAAGGTAGTAATGAGCATTCAAAAGCCATGCATATATTTAGAGCAGCAGTCAAGGACAATATAATCACAAAAATATGCATTAAATGATAATTCAGTTGAAACCATAAACTGATGTGTAGTAGTTCTTGTTGGACAGTTGTGCCAGTGAACAAACTGGCTACTGTACAAACGGCCTGTTTTATCAATTAAGTCAACTCACAGTCTCATACCTTGGCAGGGAATTTTTTGAATATCTATTAAAATGTATTATTATCATTACACACACATATCAGTGTGTGTTATCTATACATTCAGAATATGTTAAGATGTTTAGTCTGAGAAATACAATTATTTGTTATTGAATGTGTTACAATATCACTAAATGTTTTAGTGCTTATTCTACAATGCCACTAGTTTTTATTACAAGGCTGAACAAAATCAGTTTTAATTTACTGATAAAATGCTGAGGTTTTTTCATTGTTTTCATAATTCTTTTAGCAATAGTAAAGATTTTGGAATGTTTGAATTCAGTGTTTCCAAGCAGCAGGTTGAAACAGTTGTTGCCAATACTCTAACCCTGGTTGTGAAATGGTGCCAAATACTTTCATATTCAGATGATAAAACTACTCAGGTCCCTTGAGTTAATGATGTGGTCTTTTATAGCACATTTCTGTTCCACTGCTCATGCACAGCCTTCTAGTCTTTGAAACTGCCATAATTTGAACGTGGGGCTGGACAGCATGAGGGCACCCTCTGGCAGAAGTGAAGGAGAAACAGGATATGGTGTGGTTCTCTGAGGGCAGTGCTTCAGACCTGTGAGAAAGAGGCTGCCATGGCTCAGTTTAGTGGCAACTGTAGATTTACTGTGAGCTGTGGAGTAGTTGGAGTGAGAGGGTTCACTGGGGGAGGTGAAGGAAGCACAAACTGGCAGGTAACAAAATGAGAAGATGGCATGGGGAGTAAATATGCTCTACTTGCATGGAAATATACTTGTACATGAAGGATTGCTACTGGGGTCAATGGCAGCAGTTTAACTATCAGGAGTATTTAGAAAGACAAAACCTGTACTTTGAAACCTGTTTGACCAGTCAGAGAGAGAACTGGAACTTTCATTGAAAGTCAGTTGAGTCCTAACTTCCAGACCTCTGGGAGGTCACCCTTTCCACAAGGGTAGAAACCTAAGCTTTCATATGCGTTTATCTTAGATTTTTAGATAGCTTTCTTGAGAGCATTGCCAGTTTCTGTTGCAGCAGAGACATACTGCTACTTGCAGAAGAGCAAATGTAGAACAGCACATCAAAGGTCAAAGGATATCTCCTCCTACCCTGAACATGTCTCTTGTGGTGTCATTTGTTCCATTCAGATGAACTGATGTCAGATGACAGGGCCTGGACAGTAAATTGCTTGCAGAATCAGCAGTGAGTTATTTGTCAGTAGCCTGAACACCTGCTGAAGATGATGGGATAGTTCTGAAATAAACTGGTACTTCTGCAGCATTTAGCAGTAGAAAGGATGAGTTCCATAAGACATCACATTTTAAATTACTATTTGACAATGCTATATTTTTTTACCTTGGTTTAATTTATTCTTAAAGTATTAAGTATAAAGTATTAAGTATTTTCCTTGTCAGTTAGAAATGTTTTATTTACATTAATCTTGAATCAGACAACTTGAAACCTGATCTTTCTGGGCATACATTCTCCTAAATTGTTCCTATATGTTTCTTATTTTGCTGAAGTTGTTTGCTTTGGTTTTTTGGGTTGTTTTTTTTTTCCTCTGAGGTGAATTTTAGTGTGCTAATTTAAATGTGTAATGTAATTATGATGTTGTCAATATATTTATTCTTCTGTTGTTTTATTAAGCTGTTTTTTTTTCTAGTTTGAGAGTTTCTCACAAGTAAACAAACTAGTTCAGGCCTCTGTTGAGGGCAAGAATGTGGTATAAAAATAGCAGAGTTGGTTTTCTGTTGATCTGAAAGTACAACTGACTTGGGTACAGCTGGAGTCTTATAGGAAGGTAGTTATAAATGCACCTTTGTATTCTATGTAATTATTTTTTTCATGCACTTGTGCCCAGGAGCAGTCACTATTGCCCTGTACATCAGTGACTTAAAGCAGTGCTCTCTGTTCCAGTTTATTATTTATTTTCTGCTTCATCCAACATCCACGGGAGCTTGCCACAATGGAAGGCATTTTAACATTATTTAAGGACTTGTTTTCATAACTTAATACTAAGGAACCATATTGAGAAATACAGAAATGCTTCCAGATTCCCAGACAGAATTAGAAAGTTTGAAATTTAGCTATACCACCTTTGTTGATTTTTTTCAAAATGTTGGTTCTTGTCAGACTGCATGAAAGGACTGTCTCAGAACACTTTTACTAATTTTAAATCACTACTTTGTTAAGGGTATTCCTTTTAAGGAGTAACAGCTCAATAAGCTCCTTAGAAAACTAGATCTCTGTGGATCAAGTTTTGTTTCAGTTGTCAGTTTGGACATATTGAATATATATTCCCCTGAACTGTTGTAATTTTCTCATTTAAATTAAAAGAAAGAAATCACTTCCTACAGAATTCCTTGATCTTTGTTTAAAAAAAAAAAAAAAAAAAAAGCTATCACATAAATAGACTTAAAAAGACTAAATCTAAAAGATGTGAACAAAAAATACAGTGACCAGCAGGGACTGCTTTTTGGTTGGGTTTTTTTAACTTTTTTTTTTTTAAGTGTTCTTCCTTGCTTGCTGTGGCTCTTATATAGACATGTACACTTTGACTGCCAATTCTTTCTCCTGAAGTACCTGAAGTGCTACTAACACTAAATATCAAGCAACAGTAGGAAGTGTTCCCCTAGCAAATTTCACTGTCTTCCTGCAGATTAGCTGCTCTTTAGAAAGGCTACTTTTAAAAGTTTTGGGATATGTTGAGGGTAAGACTAGTCTCGCTTTCTTTCTTCACGTAGCATAACAGAATATTAACATTTTTAAAAGTAGGTAGCAGTGTTGAAGGATTCCTTTTCTCTGCAGAAAGCACCGGTGAAATCCCCACAGGACACGCTGTAACCTGTTCTAAAGAACAATGGAAAACATGACAGGAATCTGTGAGTTTTTACACTGGAACTTCATAGCTTCGTTTTCCTTTGTCTTGTTGCCAGTGGTTTGCAGACGCGGCGCGGGGAGCGCTGCCGCTCGGGAAGCCGCGGCCGTGCGGTGGGAGCCCCGGAGCTGCGGGGCGAGCGGAGGGAGCCGCAGCGCTGCCCNGGGGCCCGGGCGGGGTGGCCCGCTGGAGCCGGGCCGGGCCCGGCCGGGGGCGGTGCGGCCCGGGGGGCTCAGCCAGACAAAGAACAGTCCCGGCAACCAAATAAGGAAGTTGGAGCTGGAGGATTTCAGAATAGGAGCGGAGGGGGAGATGCCAGGGAAGCCGGGGGAGCAGTCTGTGTGCAGGGAGCCGCTCTCTGTTGTTTTAGCGGAGTGGTGAATGCAGGGGATCGAGGCCGGCGGACTTGTCCGTATCCTTCTGTGATCTTTAGCCAGCAAAGTTAAGAACTCAAGCTGTGTTTGTCATATTTTCTCATGTTTCTGAAAGCTCTCTACAGATTTTTGTTTAGAAAGGAGGGGTCTTTGGCAGCCCCGTTGGTTAGCAGACTGAAGATAAATGAGTCATCCTTTGCCAGGGGAAAGAGTCCCATTGCAGATCATTTCAAGCATTACAAAAACCTAAGTTTTTGTCTACTGTAAGTGTTCTAATTAAAACTTAGAAGTTGATCTACAAAGGATGGACACACAGCCCTGAGAGTCAGAGGTGTCTTTCCAGTTAAAAACGGTAGTAGAGAAAGAGAGAATAAAAAGAAAATAAGTATTAGAAAACCCTAAAACTGTCCTGACAATTCAGATAGAAAAGCATTTCATAACAACATAAAATATGGGGAAATGCTACGGGATTTCAGAAAGGCAAGTTAGGTACTGGTTTAAACCTAGGTGTAAAATTCATGCCCTGTGATCCCGTGTCTTGGGACGTTGTTTTAGCTACTTATATGGGCTGATGTTTAAAGGACTTACTCCTAGTGGAGAAACACATGGGACACCAGTCACTTTTTCACTTCAGACTCACTTACAGCAGGAAGAATCCACACAACAAATATTCAGAAGAAAGAGCTATAATCTCTGCTGAGTGTGTGAAACCTAGAATAGAGAAAACTAAATAGCTGTGGGCACAAACTTCAGCAGTAACTTTTAACATACTGGTCTGGTTTGCTCTGGTTTCAAAACGTTACCAATAGAATGTGTCCCAAAGTCAAGCCTTTATAGCAAACAATTACATGCACTGTGAGCTTGACATCCTGATGAAAGGAAGTAAGTTATGCCTTGATCTTGAAATTGTGACAAGATCAGCTCATAAACAGCTACTGAAAAACATTTTAAATACTGTAGGGAAGCCTGGCTCAGAAGAAACAGCTTCTTTATCTTTCCTGACAGGCCTCACAATTACAGCAGCTGTAAGTTACTGAAGTGTAGCTAATTGAAAGATACAACACACTCACTATTGCCGTATCCGGGCTATTAAAGAAGGGAATGTAGTGTTGAGATTTGAGTTCAGAACTGGGAAGGACTTACAGGTGACATTCAAATTGCTGTAATCTGCAACTTTTTATACGCCTTCTAACAATTTTAGCATCTGAAAGTGCAGGTAGACCTGTCATAAATCCATGGCAATGGTTGTAAAAGTGCATTTCAGTATCACAGCTGAAAAGTGTTATGTCACCTTTACTATGAAGTAAAGCCTGAGCAGTGAATGGGTTTTTTTCTAGGTTATATTTTCTAGGTTATAATTTCCAGAGCTCTCACACATTGCTGTATCAGTAGTTCTGCAGGCCAGGAAATCTCATGGATTGCTCATGGATGAAACAGAACAATCATGTGGTTACTGAAGTATCTAGGAACTTTAGGAAGTCATTGGGATACTTGACTTCTCCATGCTCTTGTTCAACCATCACTGTTCCAGTTCCTCATTTGAAAGTACTCACGTAGTAGACGCATAGTTTTTCTCTGTGCTGTCATAGGGGTTGCACAGTAAGTCTGATAAATATAATTTTTTTTTTTACCCTGAGGACCTTTGCTATTTTAGTCTGAAAGGCAAAATAGTGGTATAACAAAGAGGACATAAGTGTGGGTCACTTCGTCACCATGTATGTACACACACGTGAGTATACGTCTATTTCCACAAAAATGGTAACTCTGGCCTCATGAAAATTGTCTCAGAAATAGAAACTTCTAATTTTTATTTTTCTGTTGGTATTGTTAGAAGTTTGGACAGAATTATTTTGTTGTTGTTGTTGTTGAATCATGTTTTCCTAGATCAGAGACTGCAGTATGATTTGCTATCACGTGTTGGCCCTAGCTGGGTTTTCCTTTTTTGTTAAGCACATAACTTTAATGGTGTGTATTTGCAGAATTGAAAGTGATGGAAAATGTTTGCCTAAATATTCTTTCTTGCAACAAACATGTGATCTTTTGTTTTCCAGAAGTGCTAAGAACAACAATAAACACAAATAGCTTGGAACTTCTAATTCAGACATTGTGAATTTCCCCAAACAGAAATAATACCAGACAAAGCAATTTACAGTTCCTACCTCAGTGTCTGACAACACCAGCCAAGTTAGGTAGTACAGGATACTTGAAACAGTGCTAAATGCTTTTGACTGGCACACGTTTGGTAACTACCATTTCAGAGGTATAGTCAGTCACTTTTGGTTTTGGGAAATCCTAATTTTTCATTCTGGCCTTCTAAAGAAATCTCAAATTCTCACACATTCCAAGAAAATCAGTGTCCTGTTCCTGCCTTAGGAAAAAACTTTGACCTTTTTGTCAAGTACAGTAGGGGAGGTGATGTAGTCTTATGGAAATACCTTTTTGTTGTTGTTTTAAATGAAAAATTTAAAATCTGCAATGGTTGGCATGCCAAAAGTGTAAATGGGATGCATTTCTCTTAGGCAGGAAAAACAGGGAGACTGCTGAACTGGCCTCCATAGATCACTGAATTCAGTAAGCTGCATATGAATCAGTTTGAAAGCTTGTAAACTCTTTCAATTCCCTCTTCTGATCAGTCCTTCAGGTCTATTTTACTGACATTTCCATCTGAGTTTAATGATGTTTGAACTGTAATATGATGCAAAGCTGCATTGTGGCTAGCTGAATACTATTTGGCTTGATTTACAGGCATGCCTCTATCCTTGCATTAATTTCCAGTTTTTAAGACCAAAAGAATCTCATGTCATGTGTCTTCCTCATTAGAAAACACCATTTGAAGTTCAATCACAACTCCTTCCTAGATCTCAGAATTTTTATGTTTCAGTTGTTGAATTTTTTTATCCTTTTTGTCAAAACATCCTGTTTTGATTTAAAAAATTTGAGAGTTGTGGTCTTAACTAGTGTGATCAGAATTGCACACTCCACTATAGCTTTAAATGTCTCAGTTAAGTCAGCAGCTACAATGCTAAATTTTTGCGTATCATAATAAAGAAAAATCAATGAGGCAAAGATAAGAAAGGAAACAGAAGTGTGTAGTTTTTTGTATTATAGTAGCACCTGGAAAACAGCTGTTTTGAGTAAAAATATATGTACACTATTAAAATACACTTCCTTCACTGAAGATACACTGCAGGCAAAAAAAGATTAAATGCTACAAGTTATTCTGTAATAGTTTAAGAATTTGACAGACTCTCTCATTAAGTCCATTGAGTAATTTTCATTTATTTTCACTCATTGCTGAGGATGTGATTACTTAGAGTAAGATTTTCTCTCTGCATTTTCAGCTTTTCTTTCCTGAAGGAATTCCTCAGGAAATCCGTTTTTGTGCTTCAAACAATACTGATTTCATTTTATTTACAGGATGATTTGAAAGTAAATCTTAATTTTGTGAAACGTCTCAAAGTTTGAACAAATGCTAGCAAGAAAACTTCAGGCAGTTTGATGTTTGCCTGCTTTACTAGTGATATCTACCATTATCTTCCCTGGTCCACAGAAATTAATTGTTGGGCTCCTTTACTGAATTTTTCCAAAAGCTGTTTGTTATCATTATAATTATGTTTTAATTATTTCTTTTAAATATTAGGACTTAACTGGAGTTGTAGACAGTTGTCTTTTTATATGTAAATTTGTTTCCCTCATTTCAGTTTGCCAGTCATGCTGTAGATACAGTTGGAAACTCCTTAAACCAGAAACAAATGTTCCTGGGACTGGAATTATAGGCAAAGTTGTTTACAAGAAAGAATCACAGATCATATTAAGTTAAGCATATGGTTTTACTTCTTTTCTCTTTGGATCTTAATCTTACAATGTGCCTCATGATTGTTTCCCAGTAAGCTGAGTTCCATTTTCACTTTCCATGCCCCAATATGCTGTGGAGTCAGAGAAAAACAAGTGTCTTGAGCTAAGCTGATGTGCACAAGCTGTCTCTGTGTTCATCTTCCATCCTCATGAACTGAACATATGCATACACACACAGACATAAAATTCTTATGTGCAAAAATTTTAAGAGCTGTGACAGAAGAAATGTTGGAGAACTTCTCAATGCATGTCTTTGATGCAGTATTATCTCAATCTGTTATAATCAAATACAAAGGGGAAGGTGCAGTTAAAAGATGTGAAGTCCAGGTACTGTTTTTCTATCACAGACCTTTCCTACTGTACATCAGTCTGCTCTTTGTTGTCATCTGCACCTGTTACAGATGTAACAGAACTGTGTTCTGCTTTTTAGATAAAATACTATTGTCAACAAGCATATCTACCAGAAATCATAGAGAGATCTCATCAGCCATGAGTGATACTCTTTTTATCTTTGTACTATCTTAATACTGTGTGTATAAGCTAGCGTGCTTCTTCCCCAGAGTCATGTACCAGAATTGGAAACAGGGTGCTAGTGCAGTGCCAGCCTTCTCGCTGCCAGGTTCTGGCATGCCACTCTGTTCCTGCAATGGGGAGATGCTTTACTTCCCCCACCCTTTTTCCTAACTGGCAGCATTCCTCTGTTCTTCCTGTTATATTCTGGAGTGATTGAGTGATGTGCAATGAGTTCTGAGTCCTAAAGAGGGCTTAAAGGGGAAATGGTGTGAAAGGGGTTGAGTAAGCAGAGACATTTTAGTGCTACCTTGTTCTGCATTGTCCACTGTGGAATGAAATTTCACCAGTAGAGGTCTTGCTCATTTTGGAGGTTCATACCAGCTGGGGGGAAATAGTTATGGTGATATTCTTCTAAACCAAACAGTCTTCCAAGTGTCCAGAGCTGAACTATAATACACACTGATTGGAAACTGGAGCTCAGAGAAAAAGATGATCACCCTTGCTTTCATCTGCCCTAAAATCTTCTAACCGTTGTCCAGGCTGTTGAACAGAGAGATAAAAGGCAGCATGTTCATACACTTACTTGCTGCTCATGAGATAGAAAATGCAAGTGATACCACCAATCACCTTCATGGGCTAAGCAGGGAATTTAGAATAGTGATTTTACTGATGTATCTTTTGAGATCATCAATCTTGTTTTAAATAGATGTTTAAGTAGATGTTACTAGTGATTAGTTGTGTTTTATGATTGCTTATAAAACTGATGTTGGCATGTAACCTGTAAGAAACCACCGTATCTGGACCGAGTGGCTTATGGTAGGAAGGGTATGAACCAACAACAGAAATCTGACGCCCTTCATCTCCTTGTGGAAAAGAAGAAGAAAAAAAAGAGGGAAAAAAAAAAGAATTATCTACCTTCAAATGAACACCTTATTGGAATATGTAGTAGTAATTAATGTATTTAGAATAAGTGACACTCTGGAAGATTTTTAATTTCCATAATTAGATCACAAAACAAGTAGATTTTTTGTATCCTATAGTAATTTTTTTCTTAGCACTGATGCCATTCTTTGGCAGGTGAAGAATGCACAGGAGACCATTTGTAAAACAGATGACTACAGTGCAATAACACAATACTTTTTTTTCTGAAAAAGGTTTTAAATTCAGTTTAATCTGAACACTTGGGCTCTTGGTAGTGATGAGTAGTGGCATAAGTGTTATTTTAAAAGAACAGAGAAGTATTAAAGGACTTAGAAGAACAACTTGAGACATTGTTTCTGCAGTTTTACATTAAACGTGTAGCCATCCCAGCCGCTCTGTCAGGCAGACAAAAATGATGTGGCAATCGTGGAAACTTTTGCCTCGCAGAGGAGCTGATGTAAATTCTCGTAGCAACGCTTTCGTGCAGCTGTATGGCAATATGGAAGAGCCTGGGATATTTCTCTAGGCCGTTGCAGTGCCTTCTCAAGCTTTCCTGCCGGCTATGGATGTTCCAGGAGGGGAAAAGTGAACTTCCAGCCTGGGACTCGAGCGTCTTTTGGCAAAAAGTGTACCAGAGTCACAGTTCTTGCAGCTCCGAGGGAGTAACTAAGACTTAGGCTGCGGCAGCAGGGAGAAACATCCCGATGGCGACTCGCTGCGGGAAACCCACGTCTCTCCGCCGTTCCCGGCAGCCTGGTAACGCCTCCCGCACGCATCGGGGCGCCCGGGGCGGCCGCGGGACTCTTAACGTGAAGCTGCCGGAGTGGGACGCGCCGGCGGCGGCTCCTCAGTGAGTCACGGCCGGAGCTGCGCCCCGGGCCCGCCCTATATAGCCGCGGGTACCTGCGGGCGCTGCTCCGCTCCGCGTCCCCGGGAAAGCTGCGCTCGGCTATGTGAGAGCTGCCCGCTCCGCCGTGCCGAGGTAAGATGGCAGGGTACTTTTGGGAGTTCGCAGTGACGCGTCTTCTTCAGATGAGGTGAACGCACGGCAGAAGCGGTGATAGGAGGCGAAAGGTCAGGGCACATGAAATTATGCTGTAATCGGGCCGGGCTGATCGCCTTTCTTTCGAGTATTTCTACTTTTGATCTACTCTTTTTTGCTTTTTTTAATTTGCCTCGTCGTTTGTAGCGGCATTCGAGTTTGGCTGATGCACTTTATTTGCCGACCCCGACCGTCCCCTTGGTGTTTCCAAACACAGAAAGGATGCTTTTGTGGCGGCAGCGGCTCTGTGCATCTCTGTAGCACAAGACTTGCTAGATCGGTCCTTAACAAATATGATAGGGCAGTAAACTATGAATGCCTTCCCAGCCTTCTTTGTACGACGCTTCTGTAGGAATCCAGTGATACAGTTCTGGATTAAGAGAGTTGGTAATGGGCAGGAGACCTGATTTTTTAGAAGATTTACTACATCTTCTTACCAAAATTAAACAAAACACTGGCGTTTTGTGTCGTTCTGTGGAATTCATGTGTCTATAAGGAACATATATTTGGTGATCTACACTTAATATACTCTTGTAGCTAAATTTTTTTGTCTAATATTTATCACTGGGTGTTGAAAGGAATTTGGTGTTACTTAGTAACTTTGTAACTTGCAACAGTAACGAGGCTGTGGAGGGTTTTTTTCCTTCTTTTCCAAGTCTGCAGCACACATCAGACATTTGTTTAAATTTTAGTAGTGAAGACAA
>VYXD01010641.1:670494-691957 GCA_013397195.1 Hylia prasina | reverse complement strand
GAGGAAAGTTTCCTGGCAGTAGGCACATAATTAGAAAGAAGGCTGGGAAAAGTAAGACTGGCCTTCTTTATAATGATGTGTTTACAGAAACTTGGAAAGCAGAGATATGCATTGGCTATCAAAGAAAAACCAACGTATGCTATTGGAACATTTGGGTCAGCTTTATATTAAGGAATATGGCACTGCAGAACACACATCTAAAAATAGGAGTGGACAAAGTCAATGTTTCATTAGGCTTTGAGGTCAAGAAACTCTTTTTCCACGGTATTCTGTGGCTGTATTGAACTGAAACCATGATTCTTGTGAACAAACCTTATATTTCTGAAATTAGTTTTGTAAGATGTATTACATACATACTTACAGAAAGTTTTGTCTTCACTCACAGGTTTGTGTGCACAGAGACACCCTAGCATTCTGGGGTGGAAAAGTTATGATGTTCTTTAAGAAAGCCCAGCAGTTTCCAGACATCCGGAGCTGCTCTGTGATTCACAATGCATACCAGACATAAAAGGATTAAGATATAGAATTGATAACAAGAGGATGGAAAAAAAACCATAGAAAGAGTTAGATGGCTCTGAGCATATGTCCATTGATTGTATCTAATCTACTTCACTATGAAAATGGGGCAAATACTTGTGAGAACAAGATTCTGAAAGAGATTGTGTTGCATCCTGCTTTTGGTTGGGGAACAAAACCTGAAAGAACTGTCTCTGAAATTATATTCTTGTACTAATTTTCCTGGCCAGAAGGACAAACCCTGTGGGAAAAGGTGGGGGCAGAGGGATAAGAGTTTGGATAAAGGAAACTGGAAATATGGGGTGGGAGATATACAAATGTTCTTGCAATGTTTGAAACGTAGGAATATGCAGGTAGGATATTGTTGGAAATAGGAGTGTCTCATTTGGATAAAACAAATCCTCATCTTTGAGATAGTGAAAATCTGACGTGGATGTCATCTTTGAGATGAGATTTCTTTCATCTTTGAGATAGTGGAAATCTGATAATCACAAAGTCAGAATTTATCAAGTTATCACACACTGCAATCTGATGTAGCAGTTTTCCAAAAATTACAATGGTTGGATATGTGGTAAAGGTTTGTTAGCAGCTGGTGGATATATGTCATGTAACTTTTCTTGCAGCTTTCTGAGTCAAGAACATTTTTTTTCAGTAAAAAACTGCCCTGAAAATGCAAAGTGTGTTTTAACTAACAATTTAAAAGCATTGAAGTAAGATAAGTGTTTTTATGCTGTTACACTTACTGAAATCCTAGAAAATTCTCTATTATCTTCANTTTACTGGCAAAGTTCATCTTGCTGGACGCTCATGCACCAATTATTGTGGGCCTATTGACTAGCCTGAGTCTACTGTTTTCTCTTTGCAGAGACTGTGTGATGATTGCAACATACAAAAGTTTGCTCTGCAGAATTTTTTGAGTTTATATGATGGTTGTGGGAGGCATGATAGTCTAACTGTTCCACAAGCAGGAGTGTGATTGCAGTTTTGTCATCCACTTTGTGGTCTGTGTGACTGCAGCAGCCATTTCTAATAGCTATGTTAGAACAGCATGCTTCCTTTTTTGTAAGGACACAGTGGTAAATCTGATGAGTAATGTTCAGCTGCTGGGCTTTAGGCATTGGAAGCCCAAGGAAGAAGTCTGCCTGGAATTGACCTATGGGATGCTGGTCAGCCCACTTATATGGAGAATTTCTTCTTTCTCTCCCCTACAGAATTTCTTTCTATCACTCTTTCAAAATGATCCATGAGAGACTTACCTTATCGAACTTACCTCGTTCTCAGCTGGGCAGCATAAACCAGTCATACTTGTAAAATCATGTGGTTGATGGAAAATACTGTATTCCTCAAACAGCAACCTAATTTTTCATCTAGTTCTACTTAAATTAGCTGCTTTGCAATTTTATTCATTCCAACATTCATGTGGATCCGTGTGCCTGGGAGCAGAGTAGACTGAGTGTGATGTCATGTCATGTAATTTTCTTTCTGTGTATAGCATAATTTCCTGTAGATTATGAATATTTGTAGACACTAACCTGAAAGACATGAAGATAAAGATGTTTGGTTTTAAAAAGCTGAGTTTCTAATCTGAAAATGTGTAGATAAGTGCATAGAGCGCCGTGCAAAGAAACTGTCTGAAAGGTGAAGATAGTATATGCAACATTAGTTGCATAATTTCAATATAAAATGTTTTATTGTTATGTGTTCTGTGTTTTTTCTATTGTTTTTTCTATTGTTATTGTTCTGTGGTTTTTTCATTTGCTGTTTGCTGTCCATGAAAGGAGTCTTCAAGTATTTGGGGTTGTACTGGACCTTTAGTAATCTGCAAAGAGTTGGTGGCCCTAAGGTTTTGTTTTCCCAATAAAAATTTCAAGGTTATGTAGAACATATAAATTGACTGATAGTCTCTGATATATTCTTGAGAACATAATAATTGACTGGAAGTCTTTTATCCTGGGAATATTATTTAATCAAAATATGCCTATGGACTTTTGTATTCATGTATCATCTTCCATCTTGGAAACATTCCGGCTTTTTTAGCAGATAGCATTTCAGTGCTAGATTAAGTAATAAGGTTCCCTTTGGAGTGAGGTGCCCACTCAGTGGTGTCAATACTCAGCAATGATTTCATAGTGATAATAGATGCATTTGAAAGAATAAGAAAGAATATGTATGGAGTAATTAGTAACCAAATTATAGTATGCCTAGAAGACTAATTTTAACCTCTAACCTGAAGAAGGTGAAGAGTCTTGTGACCAAAAGTGTCAGAACTTTTTGGAGCATTATAGATCATTTACATTTTGGTATTCATATAATTAAAATATTATTATCATAATTAAAATATAATTATCATAGAAGAAGAACCAATAATTAAGGCAGTTCTCTTTACATGTGTAGTCCGCTTTCTGGATTAGCACATGAATAGAAAATTTAGGAAATACTTTTCCTCCACATGCCTGTCTAGACACTTACATGGTCCTTTTCCCACCTGCTCGAGACATTCTAACTTTTGCCAAGGCAGGAAGTTTGTATTTCCTTTATTGAAGCAGAAAGTGATTGTAATTAGTGTATTGTGTATGGCGCTCCCCAGCACTTCCCCCTTCCACAAGGGGAAGGAATTTTAAGATAAACAGCGCTTATTTTTATATAAATAAATAAATATAGTGGGCTCAGTTTCTTGTTGGGCTTTTTCTGCCTCATGCACCTGTGTGAGGTGAACCAAGCAGCAACTGAATCTGCTTTCCCTAGTTTTCATAGTGTTTCCTATTTCTCCAGTGATAATTTGAGTAAGAAATCTGTGATTACCTTAGATTTTCTTAAACCATTGTTTGTAGCAGTTACTCAGAATTCTTTCCAGTCTTTCCCAGGACATTATTCTGAGCCTGGGAAATTGTATTCATTCACATCAACAAAATGTGTTCCTGTTGAAATTTCTCTTTAAAATGGGTTTCACATTTTGTTTGTTACCAGTTTCAGAAGATGGTCTGCATTATATGTGCTAGAATATAACACAGGATAAGAAAAACAATTCTATCTCTTTGAGAAACCAATCTTACATCACGGTTCACTGTAGTGCATTTCAAGCTGGAAGTGGTAATGTGGGGTTGAGTTCCTACCTCAGCCTTAATAATATGGAAGAGTTATTTAGTTGAAGAGCAGAGTCTATGTTTTGGGAACTTCTATACTGCATTGCCAAAGTGTCCAAGTTCTGGTAAATGTTCATAAGGTGAAACAGATCTTACTTGTTCTTTTGGGATTGTATGAAGTAAAAGTTTTTTAGAAAGACTATTATTTGCAGACATGATGTGTCAGCCAGCAGAAATGTACAGGAAAAGAATTTTTTGGTTTTCATTGGCAACATGGTTACATTTTTTTTCCAGGCTTAAATGTAAAAATAGATTAGCACACAAAAAAACCCTGTTTTAGGGGTGTTAACGATTATACCAACCATATTACCCCATTGAATTCACAGTAAAGACTGATACTTGTTTTGTATGCTACTGTACCCATTATGACAACACAGAACCTGAGATGTGCATGTAAATAATGGGAAAACACCAGGTATTACATTTACAACATTAGTATTTAACTGTTACAATCTCAAGTGGATTTGTTTCAATCTTAGCATTTAAAAGATTTCTGATTATTTTAAAACAGAAGGCCAAGAAGGTCTATGACATCCTGGCCTGTATCAGCAATAGTGTGGCAGCAGGACCAGGGCTGTGGCTGTCCCCCTGTACTCTGCACTGCTGAGGCCACACCTGGAGTATTGCATTCAGTTTTGGGCTCCTCACTTTGAAAATGACATTTTGATGCTGCAGCATGTCCAGCGAAGGGCAACAAGGCTTGTGAAAGGACTGGAGAACATGAGGACTGGCTGAGGGAGCTGGGCATGTTTAGCCTGGAGGAGGCTCAAGGGGACCTAATTGCCCTCTACACCTGCCTGAAATGAGGTCGTGTTGAGGTGGGGGTCAGTCTCTTCTACCTACCTGCAGTAAGAGGATCAGAGATAATGGCATCAAGCAGAGAAGGGTGAGATTCTGATTAGATACCAGGAAAAAAAAATTATATGGTTAAGTGGTTTAGAGTTTACAGTGGTAGTGCTGGGTTAATGGTTGGACTTGATGAGCTTAAAGGTCTCTTCCAAAATATTGAATTGTGATAAAGATTCAGTCAGCTGGATTTAATTTTTAAATTGCAAGTTTAAATGAATTCCTCTCCTATGATGAAAATAAAATGTACATCAGAGAGCAAGAAATGCATGCAGGCAGTGTCTGGTAGACTGGACAAACTTCATTAGGAGGTCCTGCCTGGGCTTTAGTGAATAGAAAAGGAGAATGGAATATTTAGATTTTTTTGTACTTCTGCTACAGATTCATTTAAAAAGTATGACCCCATTTCTCCAGCCACACTGAATACAGAAATCTGGTTTAAATCATGACCCACATGTGTTATAGCAACTTTTCTCAGGAGAGCCAACCTGATGGGTTTAGGCCAAGCTTTCAGCTGAGCTTGCTCCTACCCATTTTTGCACCTTACTCACAACTTGGAAGACTTATCCTTAAAATAGCATGATTATTTTTATGTAGTTGGATTTTGAAGCATTTTAAAATTTTTTCTCTATGGCTGAATTCATTCTTCTGAATAGGCTGAATCACAATATGAAAGCACTCACTAGAAATAGAATTGTTTCTTTCAGTTCTAAGTGCCGTGTGTGTATGTATATCCATATGTGTGTAAAATGTTTATAACTTCAAAGAACAGATTATGCAGAATTTCTTTTATGAGAGAAGATAATGCAAGTCTGTTTCTGCGTGCATATGAATCTAATGGAGTGTGAATATATATATGTGTGTGTGTCCTTACACAAAATAAAATCTCCATCTGACTTATGGGGGTGCTTTGTTTAAAGCAGCTATTAAAGTGAAAAACAATTTTAATAGGCAACTTTGGCCAGCAAGGAGATTCACCAAGGCAACGTGGAAAGTTTCGCACACATGAAAGTAGAGTTTCCTTGCTCAGAAACCCAGTGGTGCTGTATTTCTTTTAGCCCACCACACTCTACTTACTTTGGCTCTGAAATATAAAGCCTTGCTTTACAGTGTTTGAAGGCTTCAGGAGGGCAACCTAATTTATGGTTATTTTTGTTTTGACCCAAGATCTAGTGAAATTTTTAGTAGAAGTGAAGCTTTGAAAATCCCAGGGGTGATCATAATATTTTGTGGATGGGGTATTTTCATGCAGTCTGTGTTTGTGTGTGATTTGTGTTTCTTCTTAAAACTTCTAGGGAGTTTAATAAAGGCATGATTTACTTGGTGTTACATTACTGATGGTGAGTCTGTTGCAAGATGATGCCATTTATTTCTGTGCAAATCCTAGGTGCCTAAAACCGGAATTACATAAAGAGTATTTAAAGGGAATATTGATATCCACACCTACAGAAGTGTTGGTGCATAACAAATGTCTTTCAGACGTTTTCATGAAAAGACTGCCTGGGTTTCAGAAGTGTTTATCTGTATTTCTCAGCTGACAAGCTACCAGACTCTATTTTTCTCTATAAACTGCAAATTATTTGCTTTTCCACAAAATGTATCTTCTTCATCTGACATGGCCAAATTCTACTCTTTTTCTGTTTCCAACACTACCTGGTAATTTTCATATATCCATGGCAATTCTCACATCCATTGATTCAATGTCCTGCTGAATAATTCCTATTTTTTCCCATATAACATTTGTAGGCAATTTTTTAAGGCAGTAAATAGATTGCCATACTGCTTGACTATGTTCTAGGAGAAAGTCTTGATTTTCTATAAAACTTCATCGTTTTCCTATCTTTTTCAAAATCTTGAGAACTGTATGTGATGTAAAAAAGAGAGACACCTCTTGTATCAGTGTCTGTAGGCATATGAAATCCATAAAGTGAGACTGTGCAAATTCACACTGTATTGAAAGTACATTGTGTTGTCTTATGAGTCTCTAGGATGTTACATGTGGTTTCCATTCCTTTATCTGTAGTGACTTCTGGAGTTTCTGCTGGAGATTTTGCAGTTGTTAACTGTTTAATATTTTAAGTGGTTCATCAGGAATTATTGGGAAATGATTGCTTCTGTTTTCTGCTTTGTATTAAAATACCTAAGCCTCTTTTTTTAAATTTTTTGGTTTTGTTTTTAAGAAAAAAGTACTATCAGTTGTATTTCTGAAATACTTATGCTTAGATGCTGCTTTCATGCTTTCATGGATATGCAACTGAATTAGATGACTGTTGCATGCACATTTTCCACATAGATGGAGAGAAAAAAGGAGTGGCTGTTAAGATAAAATCAAAATGATATGTCAACATTTTCTAAAACAAAGGATAAACTTTCAGCTATTGACTCTGCAGTTACATCTACAGTTGTCTCTGACCCATAAACCACACCAACTTTAAATGTTTCTGTGATTTCAGAAATAAAAATTATACACTGATTCTAAAACTCGAGGTTCTATGTCTCCCATCCTTTCAACAGGCAACAGTCATGCTGATGGATAAAGAGATGATTAATATAAATAGTGACATTTATCAGAACTGCATGAAATACCCAGAAAAAGGAGCAGGAGGCCCAGAATCAGGATCTCTGCCAGGTTTCCCTTGCTCTCCTCCCAGTTATATGGCTGCCATCAGCAGCCAGCTGCAAGCAACACGTCAGCCTTCTCTGCAGCCCTGGTGGAACATATTGCACCAATCTAGTCTTGATGTCAAAGGCACGTCATGTGGTGTGCGGGCTGGCGTGCGGTGGAACCATTCCTGGGATGGTGAAGCTTAGCACTGACCACATGCACCACAGTTAGCCCAAAATCAATGTCTTGGTTTCAACTCTGAGGAATCTTTGAAGTAGGGAAGCAGTGTTTTTTGGAGCAGGAGCTGATATCTTCAAGGAGCAGGGGCTTGTGATTGTCTAAGCATCAACATACCCAGTTGGTGTGTGGTATCTCACTGGAAGTTTTCTTCAACAAACAATCCCAGGGATTCTGCAGGATCACAGAAGTATCAAGAAATTTAGACCTCAGAAACACACATAGAAGTTGTGGATGTTCTGTTTGTTACAGGCTGCAGTTATAAATGAGGGTATTAACATGGGAGCACAAATGTTATTAATTACTTTCAGGGTTTTTTTGGTATCCAGGTCTTGAGATGAAGTAAGCCATTTGTGTGCTTCTTTAACAGATCTGATTTTTATCTGGGGCATGACTCTATGTGGTGAAATATTTGGTTCATAAAAAGTATTGAAATTTTTAATGTTAATCTTGTTTTACAAAAAAAGGCAACGAAATACCTGTGCTTTTGTCCTCTTCTGGCTGCAGTTTGCTGCTTCTACAAGTTGGCTGACAGGGCTATTGGATCCTCACTTTTAACAGTCTTTGAAACTGTTTTGTAACTTTGTCAAGTTAACATTCCTGCTGGGTACAAACTTTGGATTTTTTTGTGGTGGACTGGAACTAGAAAAGAGGAGTGACCTAGGGACAGTTAATTATAATAAATTACAAGAAAGCTCTGTTGACCACTGAGGCTAATTGTCAGTTTGTAGCTAAAACACAGCACTCACATTATGTCCTTTTTTGGATTAAGAAGATAGACGTTTGTGCTTTAAGCATTACTGTCTACAAATGCAAGAGACAGGCCCTGTTTACTGAGTGAATTCTTGTAAGAGTACTGAATCAGAGGAACTGTTTGCAATGCTAATATTTGAAGGAACATGCTCATTGATAAAGAGCAGAACAGAATAGAATTGGAATGCTTTTAAGCAGAAAGCTGATCGGCAGTAAATGAAAGCTGGGGAAATAGAGTGAATTTGTATGAACATACAGAGTTCTGTGACGCCCAGTACTTTTGCTTAGTAACCTCTCTTTTCTCCAAAAAGATTTATTATGTCTGCCAGAATTTCCAATACTGGCAAAGTTGATTATACAGAGTAATGGAGAATTGACTAATTAGAGTGAAACTGGGATTTTTGGGAGAGATTTGTAAAACGTGAGTAGTACCTATCTATTTAATGGAAAGGCCAGGGCCTCATATAAAGAGTGATACAAGACAGAAGCTGCTTGTCTGAGAGATTAAAATTTTCACAAATTCATAAGTTAATAATACTTAATGTGCTTCTGAGTTAGGGAAATTCTCTCTGTCATCATTGATGGTCTTTTTGATAGAGGTAGAATCACAGAAATTTGCTATTCAGCTTTCCAAACTACCGGTGTTACTCTCTGTGGTTGGTTTTTGCAATTGTTCTCAAATGCTTCCTCTATTTAAGTACCTCAGATTCCTCAAAAGTTGTGTTACAGGTTGTTCATTACTTTACATGAATTTGAAATGTTTTTGTTGGGATACTTAAAAAGGAAGGAAGATACTAATATGATTAGTTTATCAATTAATTACCTTTAATTTTGAAAACTTTAGGATTTGCTAAGATGGCTGACCACTCATGTAATTTGTAGAATAATTGAAGCTAAGTAACTGCAACATGCTGCATTAAGGACAGAAAGAGGTAGTGAAATAGTTTTTTGGGTACTGGGGGACATGAAGAACATATTTTCCTTATTGAGAAGCAGTTTATTGTTTCAGAGTTTTCCTTGGATACTCTTGGGTGTATCCATTCACATCTAAAGTAATGGTTTGTCCTCTTAAATTGCTGAATGTGCCTCATAGTCTTGTTATCTATAATCAAGTCTTGTATGACAAGACTCCAGTCATATGAGTATTGCACATGGATGTGCAGATTGTCATGTTGTGTGGACAGGAACATGTTTAAACTAAACTCGTGCTTTTGGTTTAATGAAACCATTTCAGTGCCTTTTTTCAGAAAATATTATTAGTTTTCCTATTACAGTAGTACACATTGTCCAATGTTTTTGAACAATTGTCTTTCTACTCAAATTCTCATCAAGGTGCTAACTCAGGATTTATCTGTGCCATGTTTATATTTTTTATTCCCCAGTAAAATAACAGTACATTTACTGTTGTTGATGAATTTACACAGTGGCCAAAATACTGAAAGATAGTAAGCCATGAGAAATAATAGTGTTGTACATCGTATCCAGGCTAAGCCAGGCAATGGCTGGGAGTAACTCAGTTACAAGAGTCTTTAGGAACTGTCAGGTTTACTTAGTTGTGTTTCATTAACTCTAAACTTTGCTGTTTCTGTTCTATAATAAGTATGTACAACTAAGTAGTTTAGAGGGCCTGTTGTGTTAGGAGTATTTTTCCACCAGCCCAGCTGCTTCCTTCAGTTCTAGTTTCATGTTTTCTAGCCCAAGACAGAGGGAAAAACAACATTTCTAAACTGTAGATGAAAAGTACAGCATAGAACTAGTACAACTGGTTGCTAAGCCAAGGTTAACTAAGTGATAATTAGGTGGTATTGAAGGAGATTGATACATTTTTAGGCATTTTAAACTGTTATTCAGCTGATGTTTCTTGTGAAACTTCATTGTGTGAGCTGTCTTAAGATTGCATAGAAAAGACCTTTAACCCATCAAGTCCAACCATTAACCCAGCACCATCACTATGTTCACCATGTCCTCACATGCCATATCCACACATTTTTTGAACACTTCCAGGCATGGTGACTCCAACTCTTCTCTAGGCAGCCTATTCCAGTTTACATCTTGTAAGAGTTATGTATTATTGCTACCTTGGTCATTTTACAAAAAAAGTTCTCCTGAGCTTATGAGAAATTCTGCCATACCAGTTATTCCAATTTTTGAAGCAGATTATGTCATTCATCACTGCTATTTAAACTACCTGGATTTGTACGCCATGATAAGCCTTCTCTGTGATCTGAGTGTTTAATTAAATCTTGGAAAAAAACTCCAGAGTGACACCAAATATTCTCATACTCCTTTTTATATAGGGACATCTTCCAGGCACAAAAGAAAGATTTCTGCATTTTCACTGCTTAAATGTTCTAATAAAGGTTGATACAAAAGGTAGCATATTCAGACATTGTAACAAGTTTTCTGGAAAGAGCATGAAGACTGATTAACTTCAATCACACTACCAAATGCTGATCAGGTGCTTTCCATTTCTGTTGCTACTGATAGGACTTAACCTGGGGCATAGGTATGAAACCTTTACATCTCCAAGAATGTCTATGCCATTTAAGTAACAGCAAATTACTGAGATACTTCATTCTCCTTAAAGAAATATATTACACTGAGAGCAAAAACTAATATATTTTTAATGTATTTCAATATGTGGCTGAATTGTAAGCATAAATTTTTAAGTTCACTTGAATGAAGTTAAATTCATATGAAAGTTGCCTGATTTTTCAGAGCTACTAACTACTGTTGCTCCCATTAGTTTCACTGGTGTGTCAGTGTGTTTGAACAGACAGGCTACTGGTTTGAATTTCTGAATTCATTTAAATAAGCTTGGAAAGCAGTTGTATCTTGATTTTTCTGTGATAAAACAAAAAGACGATGGATTCAACATGTATGTGCCCAGCTAGTGTATCAGTTCTGCTTGTGGTTGCATACAGTAGGATAACTTGCATAATAATAGTGGTGGGATGGATGAGTGAGAGACTTGCAGTTAATTTTTTCCATTACAGCTAATTTTAGCAGATGTTTTCTCTGATTCTAAAATGGCACAGCAACACAGTATGAAACCTAAGAGTTATGACAACTTGCTTAGCAGGAATTCTGCCACCCAATCAGCTGGTTTTGGTGAAGTTTTATTGTAATAAGATTCAATTAATATTAGATGCCGTAACATTAGGTGCCATATTATTTTCAATTTTGAGTTTAACTTCATTCATCTGCTTTTCCTGATGTTTTCTTGAAATTAGGCACTAGTTGAAACCACTGCAAAAATGATCGTTTAGAAAATGAACACTGGCTGATGCTAATAATTCTAATATTGTTTTAGAAAAAAGAAAACCTAATTACAGAGTAAGTAGCTAAATCATGGATCAACAAAAATACACAAAGATGAAACTAGTCAAGTGAATATTGTTATTTATACCTTTGTCATTCATGCAATCAAGTCTTAAGCTACATGTCCTCATTTATAGGCCTGTACTGCGTTCTTGGTAAGAGTGTAATACTGCACAAATACCCCTATTTGCAATCTTGAGATAGTTAGATACTTCTAGCAATGGAGGTGAAATTTTCTCCAGTTATTCATTGGGCATACTAACCAGTTTGAATTTACTTTTCTCTTGTAAATTAAACTTTGGGTTTACCTCCATTAAAGACTTCATTCATTTTTGGGACAGTTGAATTAAAAATGTATATGTGAAATAAAACTTCAAGATCTTAATTGGTCATTGCCATTGAGAGAGTAAACAACAGTCATCCATAGAAGAATGGATGTAGAAGTTCATTCTTATCCTTCACAATTAGCAGCTAAAATGGGCTTTGCAAACCCTGCCTTGGCAGTGTGAGCTATGAGAGGTCCAGCTTTCAGGTGCTTGTTCCTGGACAGCACCACCTCACTGCCATGCCAGCAGAACCCTTCAGGTGGCTGCTCTTTTCTTCTGAAGGAGTGAACAGACTCAAGACTTTAAAAGGCTGAACAAACAAACAAAACAACCCATCACCCAAACTCAAGCCACTAAAAACCCAACCAGCAAACAAAACCATCAGTTTACTCAATTCTATGTTGACTTTCAACTTTTAATTCACTTGCTCTTTCTGCTTGGGTCCTGAGCTGTTTCACTTCCATCACAAATGGAAGTGAAAGAACAGAGTGGGACATAAGAAGTATTACGGGATGTCTTCCTAAGGGCGACAGAGAATTCATGGTATTGTAAGACCAGGTGGTTCTTAAGTGAGAGCAATCACAGTGACATGCAGTGTAGCTCAGCTTACATTTATTTTTTGCATACCTTTACTAGATTAGTATTTTCTTTACTGAGAGCCACTGATGTAAACATGGCAACAATTACTGTAATTTTTTAAAGATTGTTTGCTGCACAGCTGCAGCTAAAAGCAGTAGGAGCCACTCAGTGAACTTCTCACAAATGTTTTTTGGAAAAAACAGAGGACAAAGTGACCTACCATGACTTTTTGTACTGTGGTAAATACATTTTTGTGTTCATGTGTGTCTGTATGACAGTGCCTCAATAAATTATGTTCTCAATAAAATTCCATGCCAGCAAATGCAGCATGCAGACTTGATGGAGAATTGGAGTTTTCCTCAGCAATATGCACATTAGAAATACAATAACTGGCATTTATGTTTACGTTAATTACAACATGAACATAAATTTCTCTGGGCTCTTTTGCTTCTTCATGTACTATGTGGATCCCTTTTCATCCCTCAGTATATGACACAATAAAGATTGGCAATCTCAGTAATGGATGAGGAAAACTGAGTGCAAGGACTACTCTTTTTTTTTCAGAGGAATCTTGTAGGTCTATTGGGTTTCGCTGCACATATAATTTATTTTCATTGTGTACAGTCAAAAAGTCCTATTGTTTTGGTGAAAGGCTCAAACTCTGTGGGTGGCAACATGTGTCTCATAGTAAATAAATATCATATAATATTTTACATAATTAATTTCTTCAGAAGATTTTGTCTTTTTGAGGAACAGAAAGAGTAAGCAGCAAATTGAACTGAGATAGGTGCTTGTGTTTCTGTCCTATTTATATCTGCTGGATTAAGCCTCTGTTTTTAATTTGTTGGTTTCTAGAGGAACTTCTGAGTCTGCAGAAGTAGCATCATAGGAATTAGAACTTTATCCTTTGCTTTTTACAGGAATTATGTACATTATACATGTCTTTTCTTATGCAATTATGCAATTCCCTTGCTCTGTGGTTGGTGGCATTTAAAAGGTGGTTTTCACTAGAGAGTTTCTTTTTGGTGTACTGGGAGATCCAGCTTCATGTTCTAGCCCTTGGCAGCTAACTGCTGGCCATATATGATGATCCTCACTGAAGACTTTGTGGACACTTCTGAGTGTTTAAAGCAAGATGTTAAGTTGCAGAGAGGTTTCCTATTAAGGAAAAGTGATGTAATGTCAGTGGAACACGGCCAACTTCTCTCTGCTCATTTTATTTATATTAGCTGCATACCAAAGAAAACGCTCCATAAAACACGAGTGCTCCTTTCTATATTTAGCCAAGCTAGTATACTAATACCAGGAGATTATGTTTATATGCAATTGAAAGAATTATAAAAAGATTTGGGGGCATCTTACAGAAATAAAAGAGGTTGAACTTGGGAAAAGTAAATTATAGATTTGCTCCTGGTGCATAAAAAGACTAGGGTATTTTTTAACATTTATACTTCCAAGATGTGTATTTCTGTGCTGCAGAGCATTGTTTAACATTTTAATTGAACTATTTTGCTGATTGTTTAGGGAACATAAAGTACAAGGAAGTTAATTACATTGATCTGAGCCTTTTCAGACTAAGCAATGCAGATGTCTCACTTTGAAGCAATTGGCAAGATTGGTGTGATTAAAACCAAGCTTCCCATTCCTGTTCCAGTGTGATCTTTTGGTCTGAAATATTCACATTCCTCTTCATACAGAATACAGTGAGATACTGTGCATTTTTGGCAATGTTTGAAATCAGTTTGGCATATCTTGTTTCATCACCTTCTCTGACTTTCTTTAGTACTACTTTTTAAATGAGTAAATGAGTCTCCTTTTAAATGAGTAGATTTTTTTCCCCTGGCTTTTGTTCAACTCTTTGTTCTACAGCTGATGGTGTTGATAAATAATCACAAGATTTCTTCCTGACTCTAACAATGTTCCTTCATAATGCTGTTAAACAATTTGACCTTTTCTATTAATTCTACTACTACATGGTGACATTAGCTGGGTGTGGTAGTGTTGGAACTATGGATCCTCCCTCATACTAATTCCACCTAAAAGAATATTCCCTATCAAGAGTAGCTGAGTACATTTGTTAACTGATAACTAAGAGCTGTCTTACTAGTTAACTAACTCATAATGTATATGAAAGAAAAAGGTACTTTAATAAATTAAATTATAAGTCTAGTATGACTGTGAAACCATGTGATGTATTATGAGTTCTTCAGTTGTCTCATGAGCTACTTAAGTTGTGGGTGGGGGAAAAAATTTTGGGTAGTGTTATTTTTATCTGCATTACTAAGGATGCGTTGAACATTTTATGTGTTTTCTGCACAAACTTGAGTAATCTGTCTTCTTTGTGAAGCCTGTGGTTTATTGGGATGACTTCTAAAGACACTCTTTGAGGGTGTCTTCATACATTCTGATGTTTAGCATGGAGTTTACGCACTCTAAACTGCACTCTGACAGTTTCCCTGACTCTCTACGAGGCTGTACTACTAGTTATGTAAGTGAGATGCCAAAGAGGAGTGGTGAGAACATTTGCCTGTGTATCTACTTTTGACTAGAAGAATTAGAGCAACATGACATCAAACTGAAAGCCAGTAGAAAAAGTCATATCACAAATCAGGTATTACTGTTTTACACATCTGGACCTTGTTTCAGAAATATAAAGCTATGTAATCTATAAAAGATTTGAAAATGATTGCAAGATTCTGTTGCTATTTCCAAGTATGCAGATCTCTTCTCATTCATTCTGAGTGATTCACTGGGGAAGTAGATCATGCTGC
Source organism: Hylia prasina (assembly GCA_013397195.1). Taxonomy (NCBI): domain Eukaryota; kingdom Metazoa; phylum Chordata; class Aves; order Passeriformes; family Sylviidae; genus Hylia; species Hylia prasina. The sequence goes on along the minus strand of VYXD01010641.1, from coordinate 676,860 downwards.
TAAAAATCATGAGAAAAAATTTTGAGTCAACCAAGGGTCAAAAAACATTTCCTGCAATTATGAATTATATGAAACTAGGACTTTTGCCTTACTGATGCCTCTCAATTTCAAATGTAAGATTTTAAACATTAGCAAATTTAAACCAAACAAAAAATCGTGAATCATGAGATGCCATTTTTAGTGTGAGGCTCTTGTGGGCAAATGTACTCCCTAGTGTAGAAGATCAGACATAACTAATCTGTGAAGCATTGCCTGGACAGTGTACAGCAAGAATTATGTGCTATCAATTCTTGCTCAGCAAAGTTTGTTTCCCCATTTTTAAACTAAGGCCTGGTGGATTACAGATTACTTAAGTAACTTTAATATTGAAGTCTTGAAATTCATTTGGAAAACTGCAGTCTCGGAAGGTTTATGAAATTACCAAGGAACGGACAGCTTCAAACAACACTGCCTTTAGGGCGTGAGAATGTAATTAGTGTGGTAAGTCTGAGTGCATGGACTCATTACAGTCTTGGCATGAGAAAGAGGATGACTGTAGGGGAATGTACTTGTTTTCCTCCAAACAAAAATACTAAGCAGCAAAGCCTTTTCTGCAATTCTGGGTGCTCACTTTCCCTGATTTATAGCACAGCTAGTTGGAGAACTTATGTGTCCTTGCCTTATTTTGTACCTTTATGACAAAAACGACTATATTTTAAAATTCTTTCTGGTTTCTCTAGCTTTTTGGCTTTTTACTTATTCATTTAAATAAATTGTAAATTATTATCAGATTTTGTATGAATTGTCTAATCAATTAGCTGACCTCAAATCATCCAAATGCTGTTGTTATTGTGTACACTTTTGTTCAGTGCTGTGCTTGAGGTTTCTACCTGAAACAGAATAGGAATAGGAGGATCCTTCAAGTGAGAAAGAGGATCAATGTACTGTGTAAATTTTATTTGTGGCTACAGAGTAGCTTAAGTAAACTGGCCCAGAGACACAAGGGTTATGCAGGTTCTAACACCTCAAATAACTTTCCTTGAATTCACAGTAGAAAACTGTAGTAGATGAGGTTATTTTAGACCAGTGTTTTCCAGAGAATGAAGCATGGTTTTCTAGAGAAGCTAGCATATGTAGTGAGATAGAAGGTAAACTCATGAATTTTTATATTGTACACCCTAAGAAGGTCTTCTGAAGCTCCCAAGGGGTGGTGAAAATTTTCTGATAACCCAAGGGAAGAGGCAGAGAGACAGATGAGAAGGCAGACCAGCATTATACCATAATCTGAGTATTGCTGAGAGAAACAGAACCATGTGGAAACTCAGCATGAAAAAAGGAACAACCATATGATCCACACTGATGCTGATTTCAGTGCTGCCAATATTGTTACTGTCGATATCCTTCTGTCTTTGAAGTAACCTGGAAGTCTCAGATGACATATTTGAAATGGAACTATTGGTTGTTCATCAAAGCACAGCCTGATTTTTCTTTATCTCGGCTGGTTTTGAGGTAAATGATACTTGGAGTCAAAGATGTTGTGATACTTGTAGAGAAGGTTTACACATAATTAATGCTGTCTTCATTGTGAAAGATATGTATTGCAACTTTTACATCTTGCTAGCACTAACAGTAATAGAAACAAAGCATGGATTACTTTTTTCTAATTTCAGTTTGTTAATAGTGATTTACCAATAGTTACCAAATGTAATTTAAGAAATCTGCTTATGTTAAGGAAACAATTTATATATAGAATCGTGTAACAGTTTGGGTTGGAGGAGATATTAAAGAACATCTAGTCCCAACCTTCCTGCCGTGGGCAAGGAACATGGGCAGGAATAAAGTGCACTTATAATTCAATGTAAAAACCTTTTACAGCAGTGACAGTAAGGACAAAACAAGCTGCTGTGGGTCAAGGTAAACCAAATGAACTTTACCGTAGGAGTAGGAAAACCACTCTTCTTGTCATCCGTTCTGGAATGTTCATTTTAACATAAATCTTATTTTAATAAATATGGAAAAATATAACTTGGAACCCTTAAATCAGACAAGTGCTGTTTCTAATATTCTTTGAAAGTGTCCAGCTCGAGGCTAAGAAGGTGCATGAATCATCAAAATAATGAGTCCATAAAGAGAGAATCTTCATAATTTTCAGACAAAATGGTTTTAAATCCTGAGAAATACACTTTGTAACTAACTTCTTACAAACTACTCGGTAATCTGACTGAAAGCAAAAAAAGACATGTTTGTTTTGTCTGGGAGGTTTTTACTGCAGGGCAGATGGGAGGAGTGGAATTAATTGATTTCTGGAGGTCAGCTGCAGGGAATCAAATAGGAAAATCTGTACTATGACATAGAAATAATAAAATTGCTAACTAGGATAAGTCAATCCATTGTCTCTGAGTATGTAAATGTTAAATAATATGCAAGATACCATATCTTTGACATCTATTACACATCAGTATGTTGTGCACTTTTAAAGTGTAAAGATATCCTATAAAGAAAATCCTACATATTAAATAAATTAATTTTCAGCATATTCATTTAGAAAGAGATGTGTTTGACTTACCAGAAATTGACACACAAAATATAAAGCCAGAATCTCTTGTGATATACACAGTTTTAAAAGCCTCTTGGATTGAATGGTTTGGCTATCACTTCATGGTAGTTTATTCAGTGTATAGCCCACATTAGCAAATAATGCACAGAAACAAGTGTGGCTCCATAGGGTGAAGAATCATGCTGAGGGCATGGTATCTGCACACTTCAGGATCATTGAGCTTGGGGCTTTCCTTTTTTTTTTGGACTAGCTCTAGTCTGTTCCATGGACTGAGGCTCATTGGTGGCTCAAGTTGGTTAGTTAATTTTACCTGATAGGAAAGGAGTTCATGTTCTTGAGAGGCTTCTCAAGGATGCAAACCAGAGAAAAAGGAAGTGGGAAATGGTTGGAAATTTGTTTTAAAAGCACACTTCTGACCCAAGCAGAAACCCAAATGCAGATGTGTCCTTACAATTCCCTTAGGAGAAGTGCCAGGTTCCTTGGTTTTGGCTAGTCATCATGTTGGTCACAATTTTATTTGGGAAAAAATGAAATATGGTTTTTCCTTTTGTTTTCTCTGTATAGGACAGCTGACTGCTCTCACTGAGAGCTAAGCAAGATTCAAAACAATTTTAGAGAAGGGACCAGCCATTCATACTATTGGCACAGTATTTTACAAATGTTGATCATTACATGTTTGCCTGTATGATTCCTTCTTTTTTATGTGATTATACGTCACTTAAGGTGCAGCTTAATTCAGAGAAATCCTTACTATATGTCTCCCATACTCAAGGTTGTTTGCTATAGTAAAAACCCAATAGTACCTGAAGTGAATCATCTTTATGGAATGTATTTTCACTGTAAAGTACAAAAGAAATTATTTTCTCTTCCATTTATGCATAAAGTATTCCATTTAAGCTTTCCAGAACAATATACTGTACTCCTACCTAGCAGCTAAAAAAATATATAAAATTATGTGTTGCCATTGCAAGAAGCTAATTCAGGTTGTATGTCAGTGTCCAGATTTGTGTAACAGTATGCATTGTTTCTTTTTGTGATGACCAGGAATGTCATTAGTACTGGTCAGGTGTGTTCAAATGTTCAGGAGCATAATATATTCTGACTACTCAAAAGCAGGTTTTGGCTGCAGTGACTTCTGTGTACTGTAGGTGGATTTTGCCTCTGCTTAGTAATCCTGCTTAAAGATTTTAATATTGTATTTGTTCGGTTTTTTTAGCCAAACAATGGGAAAATTAAGTTTATAATGCAAAAAGTAGCTGCTCTTCATATCTGAGGGTACTTTAGCAACATATTGGGTATCATTATTTTTCTTGTCTCTTTATACATCAGGGAAGACTTCTTTTAAAAACAAACAAAAAATTTCAGCCTCCAAATTCATACTTCTGAAGTACATGTCTGGCTAGATAAGGAGTGACAGTGCCCTGTAAACTGTTTTATTTTGGGGGATATAGCATCTTCTGCTGTATTAAGCCTAAGATATAATTACATTAGGATTGTATTGGTTGAATAAATGTCACAGAAGTTGTGAGTAATGTTGCAATGTTGTTTTCACTTTCCAGTGCTCCTGACAACCAGGCTGAAAGAGTATTGTCTTTAGCAGTTGGTCCTAATTCCTGATGCTTCTCCTCCTCCCATAAAAGCTGGTGTATATTGTTGAGGGGGTTATTTCTGTGTGCACAGAAGGACTTCAGGAAGATTTGTATAGCACTAAACCTTTATGGCATTAAGATGGGGCTGACACTTAAATTAAGTCTATCATATTGTTATAATGGAAGAATTGCAGAAGTAAATAATTATTTCATGTAAATACCAGTTCTTATGTATTTATTTCCTTTTCAGTTGTTCCTTTTCATATGGTAGTTTAAGAATAGGGTGCCTCCACCGAGTTTCAGTAACATAAACTACTGATGTGTCAGCTGGTAATATCCCAGCTTTACATGAGGCAGCTACCTACTCAAATGTCAGAACTGTTTGTGAATACAGAATAGCTGATAAAAGGGCCTAGAACTTAGGTTCTAAAGCTATCTTAGTTTTGTGAGTATTTTTAATAGAGAGTTGATATTTTCATTTTCCTAAAAACACACTGTATGCTCCCTTTAATGTCAGGACATCCGGTAGCTACTCAGTTTTTTCTCTTTTAATATATTATCCATACTTCCTCACAAAAGTATCTCTTTCAGTAGTACAAAGCAGTCATCTTTATATGTAACCCAAAGAACACACTTGACAGATACTGGAATGTTAATATTGAAGACCTGGAGGTCCAATTTTAAGCCCACTGTAACAGTTATTGAGTGGGTATAAAAATAAGCAAATCTCCTCACTCCGGTGGTCAGTAGTAGATGAAATTTGGTGATTTATACAGCATCTTAATCAAATATATTAAATTTAAAATAAATATGTAAATTAAAAAAGACAACTGTGCATGTGTTCCAGTGAGAAAATGTATTGTACTTACGTCTTTTTCTTCTGTTCACTTTTGGTTTTAGGCTAGCACAGTTTTTCATACTTTGAAATATTTTTTTTTCCACCCCATATTTTCTTTGAATGTATACCAGTCAGCACAGAACATAACCTTCTACATAGTATAGCATAATCAGAGTCAGAAGATCTATTTTTCTGTTTGCAGGCCAGTTCATTCCTGCATTCCAAGTAATGATTTCCTACACTTTGGGCTGATTCAGCTGCAGATTAGAACCTGTATTTTAATTAATGTCTTGGTGCAATTTACCTCTCAATAACATTACACTTTTAGCTTCCCTTGTCAGTAAAACCTGTTGCCTGTGTAATATTTTAACTGTTATATCCATCGCTGGATAGCCTGTGCAACAGTTGTGCAACACAACTGAATTACCAAGCCAGACAGATTTTTTGACTACCAGACCAATTCTTATGAACTCTACCAGAGATATGAAGTTTAGCACTTTTGCTAAAGCTGTATTGTATCTTTATGACTTCTGGGAACAATAAATGTGCACAAGAGCACCATTTCCTCTCTTTCTGTATTCAAGCTAAAAGTGTTATCTCGCTGGTGCATATTTTGAAAAATATCCCCACAGTGGTATTGAGGGGTAAAAAATGGTTCCTGTCTCTAAAAGAATGGCTTGTGTTTGCTGAATACTGGCAATATCTCTGCTGTTGGTTTCCTTAACAGAAATTACCTCGATGTGTTTGACAGATAATCAAACCAGAGTGGAAAATGGGCACAGCTACAGCTGCCACTTTTTAGGATAGATAGAAAAGTTTTTAACAGCCAAATTACAGCAGAACCTCCTTACAAGAGAGTTCACTGTTTACACTTCTCATCTGTGCGTATGAAGTTTCTTAGATGAAAAATTAAGCTCAACTTCACAGTGTGCTCATAACACAATCCCTGTGTTAGTTCTTGCACAGTATTTCTTCTTCTAGGAGTGTGTTAGGTTACATTGAAACTAATTATAAATGCTCCTGTAGATCAACCTGAAATATGGAAAATATTGGTGTGACTCTGCATTTTTAAATTGTTAAGCTTTGAAGGGAAGGTAATAAAAATGTTAAAGGGTTGCAGTTGCTGGAGATGGTTCCTAGTTATAGTTCTCCAGTTACCCAGCATGAGGTTTAAATTGTAATGACAACCTGCATCCTCCCTGTAATCTCCTAGTGTAGAAAAAATATACCCCTGAATATTTTCATACTAGAACCCAATCTGGTGCTGGTTTCTATGTGTTGTCATTCCCTCATCCTGTCCCCTCCACCACCTGCCTCCCTGCATTTTTATTTTAACTGATAATTCTAGTCTTACATAAATATGAACCCTTGCAGCATTTAAAGCAGTCCACCTTTTTTTTTTT
>VYXD01010641.1:617163-670466 GCA_013397195.1 Hylia prasina | reverse complement strand
TTTTCCCCTTCACAATGACTGCTCAGCCTCAGAAAACATAAAGTTTGTCTAAGTGTATTTGTATTGATACAGCCTGGAGGCTGTCTGTGTGTTGAATGCATAGCAGTTTTTGTTAAAAGAGGTAACTATTCTTCCTTTACTTCACATTCTTGCCTTGACATATATATGCGTTTTTAACATTTCTAAAAATAAGCAAACATTTCTGCAGTGGATATTTAAGTTGGAATTACTTCTGTATTCTCAGTACTTATGTTCAGTACAGCTGTTAATTAATTCACTGGCAGATTAAGTTAGGTTTGGGGGTTTTTTTCATTTTTAACAACTGAGTAATTTATAAGGATGGTGGAAAACTTCAAATTGTGTTAGGAATTTTGTGAAGAGTAGAATTCTAGATATCCATGATTGCTATCACATTTTGGATAAATTGGTATGTATACTTTCATTTCTTAGTAACTGTCAGAAGTAGTTAAGAAAATTACTAATTTTCAGCAGGTACTATATCAGTACACATGTTGTGCTTCTAGGAAGCAAATAAAATGTCTTTAAGAGCTACCTGGCAGATCTGTCCTGCCAGCTGCTGGGAGCCACAGATACAGAAGCAGGTATCTGGTTTGGCTGCCCAGGAGCTAGAGAGATATATGTGATACATTCCAATTTTAATAAATTAACAAATTATGGAAAAAACCTATCATCCAGGATTTTATTGTATAAATACCAAAGTTTAGAGATAAATATAGCTAAATGTACACATATAAAAATACATGTATACATAGAGAGCTGCTGAGGTGAAACTCAGTGAGAAGAGCCCCTGCCATTTGATACAGTATGATGGTGACTGTCTCCATTTTGGTAGAGCTCTGGCATAATTCTGAAGCAATAATATTGAGTTAGAAGCTAGATCTTTATTGAAAAGCAGAGTTCATGGAGATGAGTAGTAGTTACCCCAAATATACAGACATTTTCTGGCATTGTTTTTGAATCTTAACTTAGAAAAATAGCTCAACCTTTTAAAGTTGTGCTTAATTCTGATTATTTTTCATTTAAAATATTCCTGTACCTTCATTTCAGTGCTATGTTTTGTGTATTTCTGTAAAACTGCACAATATGTTTCTCAAAGAGCAGGTCACTGGTAGGATTGTGAAGGGGCCGGTCTGCTTTTGCTCAGGAATGGCTTGAGACAGAAGGGAGCTTATTATTCTTCCATACCTGAGATAAATAGGACTCTTTCTTTCAAACAAAAATTGATTTCTTTGTTCTGCTTTCCATTTGTTCCTTTTGTTAAGATCAGGAAGGACAAAATGGGGAATTTTAAGAAGTTGTAGAAAACATCACTTAATCTTGGTTCTTTACCTGTGGTCATTTCATTGCCATTTACTTTGTATACTATTTTGTAAACCACTGACTGAATTTCAATGTCCTTGCATAATTCGTGGTAAGCATAACTCAGTAAGGTTCATTTTTTACACAAAGGCTTCAAGACTTGAACAGCATTTCTCTACCTTTGGAGAACATCCTCTTTCAAGAGAGGTAATTTGGATGGAAGGGCTTCCATATGAACTTTTGTGTTTAAAGGTACATAAAATTGATGATTAAACTGCAGAGAGTAAGATACTTCCCAGAAGAGGGGCATTGTTTCTCCAAATAAGCTTTGTAATGTGAGATAAAAGTAAAGCTGGTCCATATCTTAATACTGGGAGTATGTGAAATGAGCCTTGGAGAGAAGTTAAATGTGAAAGATTTATTGCATTCCTGGAAATGCCATCTGCTGTAATGTGCTCTGCAATCCAGTAGCCAGGTCTTGTTGAGACTTTGAGAGATGTACAACCACTACCTCTGTCCCCTCCTCTACTCCACTGTGTTCAGGCACTTGGAGTTACAGTTCCTGATGGAACTGATGGGGGCTGTCACAAATTTAATTCTCAATCACAGACTGCTCTATTTTCAAAACAATGTGATACAAAGGGGTTACAAAAAGCATTATGAAAATGGGATAAAGACATAAACTTGCCTATTGTAAGTTAAACCAAGTACATACCTCAAAATATGATTTCTCAAGTAGCTGTTAAACTGTGGTGTATGTATTAGCACCCATAGTTGTCCACCAAGAAAGCTAATTTCTCATGTCTGTAGTCTTTGCTTTTAAGATCTGTTTTCAAATGTTTCTTGCTATTCCTTAGCTCTGAAAGTCATCACCTTACTGAGCACGTTCTGAGTGCCTGGTACTAAACCTGTGCATGAAGCTGCTCTTCTTACAGGCAGCATGTGTGAGAAACCTCACCTCTATTGTAACTAATATCTGCTTTCATTAACACCTTACTGCCTTACTGCTTGCATTTTTGAACTGTTTTAGCATATCTATTAGATCATCTGAAAAGGTATTTTAATATCTTGGTTAGGAATATCTGGTATTGGAAAAACATCACAAATTCTAAAGCAGAATTTTTGAACATATTTATACAGTACTAGGCCTGCTTTTCAGTGAGTTGATGAAATTTCTCAATATTCATTTCACCCTAGCTATGATTTTTTTAATTACTTACCTTTACCATTTACTGATTGAATTTACTAGAAAATTACTTTTAAATGCTCATTCTTATATTATTATAATTAATTATTTGGCAAAAAAAAATCTCCACATGAGAAAATAAGTTTATGCTCTACTGTTTAGATAAGCTTGATGCATTCCCTGAAAGCATGTGTGCCCTTTAAAATTACAAAACATATTTCAGCTAATTGGAAAGAGGATGTAATTACAATTAAATTAGTTTTTCTTGTAATCTCATCCAAAAAGTAACTCTTTTAATTCCCTTCTTTGTTTCCCTACTAATGAGGGCTGATGACCTTCCATAATTTTGGCAGCTGGGCTCTCCCCGTCTGTCACAGCAGTGTTATCTTTCAGGGACCTACCTGCTTAGACCTTCCACCACTGATGGTGTCATTCCAAAGAAACACCCTTTCTTCTGTATCAACAGGATTAATATTCTTTCCTCTACTTTTCTTTTTCATAATGACACATCTCTAGGATGCCTCTCCTCAAGAAAATAGTATGGCAGTGTCTGATGTTAAAAGAATAGCTCTGAGGTAGAGAACATTCCTTTGCAGGCAAGGATTGTACACTTTTACAACTGGCATGAAAATTTGCTCTAAGATGGAGCAAATCTTTGTGGATTTTTCCCCATGGACTGACGTGATAATGGTTGTTTGCATGTTGCTTTTCAAGCAAACACTTGATTTATGCAGATTCTAAGCTGACCAAAAGCGGTTCAACTGGAATCAGTCCTGTCCTGGGCTAATAAACCCTAATTTACAGACATGCATATTCCTGTGGCCTCAAGTCAAGCTTAGTGTGAGAGCAGAGCAGCGTCATTTTTGCCTGTCACTCTTTTGTAGACATACCCTGAATCTGGTCTCTGCTTCTGCCTGGCGGGGTCAGCAGCAGTGCAGCAGCAGTGCTGCAGTGCTGCACTTGCATTGACAGGGCCATAGATGGGCATTTGTGGGATGCTGCTGGCCAGGCACAGCCCATGTGATTTGGCAAATGCAAATAAAAAGGTCTCAAGACATGACACTCCTACTTGCTTTCAGCACATGTTGGATAAACATAGGAGTGTTGGAGACAGCTATGTTTCTTCTATATTCAACACCTCATTTACAGTGCTAAATTTTTGCCTTTTTTGTTTTTTTTACCTGTAATAATAAAAAAACTGAGGGTGATTATGATGAAAAATAAAAAAACTATTATTTGTAAATAATTTTAGAGGTATTGGACAATAGGTCTCCAAATATTCAGGCCAAAGATGAAGAATGAGGTGAAAGCAGTAATCTTGCAGGGTTTTCTGTCCACTCAGAGGTGACCTGAACTATTTCTGTCATCAACTAAGAAAGTCAAATGCTGATGGGAACTAAAATTGTGTTGTTTTAACCAATTTAAATAAAGGCGACTGTTAAGTAATTTCACAGAAACAGAAGACTAAGTTTCAGCGTGTGTCCTGTGGAGTGAAAAGTTGAACTGATAGGGATTTAGTCCCTATTGTCAACACTAAAAAATGAATTATAAAATTTACAAAGTGAACTGTAACATTTAGATATTCTTGTTGCTAATTTTACTAAAAAAGAAAAAGTTAATCTCCTTTTAAGTACTGAAATTTGTAGTTAGTGAGACACTGCTAGAATTAAACCATCTTTACAACACCACCGCCAAAGAAAGGCAACTGTTAAGCATAAGTGACTGATTTTTCACTTTTCTGCCCTAAAACAGCTTGCTCCCCTTTTTCTTATCTAAGCAATCTCCTTTGGCCTGAGATCATAAGCAGAATTATTGTCAGAAAATATTTTCTGGGAAATGTAAATGGTTGGAATATCAAAATTAATCTTCAAGTGGAAAATATGATGTTATTACCATTTCTAATTTTGTTGCTATCAACAAAAGTATATTGTTGTGCCAGAATCATACATTCATATGCCATGCATTAGGCAGACTGCTTCTAAAATTTCTGCTTAGATGACCTAAATTATATATAAACAATGACATACTTGTATACAATAAAGTATTTATATATTAAATATACAGAAAAGGTATATGTGCATATGCTAAAACTTTGTGGCTATCTGAAGTATTGAGATAAAATTACATTTTCCAGCTGAAAAACAACAATTTTTATGCAAGTCAGTCTGATGTATTGTCACGTTAGACCGCACAGTTAATTTTGAGCTTAATGTATTTCAAACAACTGTATTGAGACAAAAAAAACCCAGTTCTGATTTGCTTCACTGCTGAATATTTTACTTTTTTCTCTTTTTTCCTTTAATTAAGAGTTTTGAGTGCTTCTGCATATTAACTTTTTTAGTCTCTACTCTTCTTCCAGTGAATTTCTGCATTTCTAAATGAAATTCTTACTTCCATTTGAGCTGATAGTACTGCAATGTCTCAGAACTATATTAAGTATCTATTAAGATTTGTCTCAGGACCTACAGTTGAAAATAAAATTGGGAAGAAAAAGTGGGACTAGGGAAGCCCAGTTCACAGCTTCCCTGGGTTACAGATGTTTCTCGGAAGTCTTTGCTCAGCTACATACATGGGTGGTTCTAGCACAGAAGTTGGTCCCTTGTCTCCAAGTACCTCATTTAAAGTACGGCTGTAATTAGATCTGTGATTGGCACATAGCAGAAATTCACCTATGACTGAAGTTGTTACTGGGTAAATATTTCAGCCTTATTATTGAAACAGGACCATTGAATAAAAAGCACAAGAAACAAAAATGAAACCTTGTTAAGAATTTCAGTACTTTTACCTTTAATTCCATTATCTGGATTGTTCCTTTAAAATATCCTAAGTGCTTCAAATTGCTATATAATCCACCTTTTTGAAGAATTGATGGGTCTGTTAAATTCTGTTATGCATACTCTTTTTCCTTCATCTTGAGGACAAAAAAATTGACTTTTGTAGCGGTGTGTTAACTGTGAAGAAATGGAGCTATTCAACATATGTAAATGCTTTGAACTTTCCTTCTCTTTCAAATTTCATGGACCATAGATCAGTGGAACTTTTACTGCCTCCCCAGCCAGCACGTCATGTCTGATCATCTTTTTGTCTATTTTTCATTTCCACAGGGACCCCCAGAAAATACAGCAGCTGCAGAACCAAATTCGTCTGGAGCAAGAAAGTGGACAGTGGTATCGTCACCAACAGCAACCTGATCATCATCAGCATCCTCCCTCTTCTCCTTCCTTTCCTCCTCCCCCCTCCTTCCAAGAGCTTGAGTCCAGCCAGTCTGCCACCTCTCCTGTGCCAATGAGTATTCTTAACTCTCATACTTCCCCAACCATGCAGTCTTCCAGCTCCTTCAACTATGCTCGCCCTAAGCAGTTCATTGCTGCCCAGAACATCAGCCCTGCTTCAGGTTATGTGACTCCATCTTCTGGGTCATCTACATCCAGCCTTCCTTCTCCTATGTCTCCAACTGCTTCTCAGAAACAGTTTGGGAGAGTGCCAGTTCCTCCCTTCTCTCAGCAGTTTGCTCCAGAAGGGGAATATGCCTGGTCTCCTTCTTCTCCATCCCCTCCACCCCCACCTCCACCTGTCTTTAGTCCAACAGCAACATACCCAGTGTGTGATTCCTTTCCACTTCCACCTCCTCCACCTCCTCCTCTTCCTTCACTTTCTTCACCTTCCCACAGCCTGTCTCCAACTCCAAGATTTCCTAATTCCAGCCAGTCTCCAGCAGCTTTTCTCAGCTCCATGCTGCCATCCCAGCCACCACCCATTTCTGTCAACGCATTAGGCCTTCCGAAAGGAGTGACGCCTCCGTAAGTATCAGCTGATGAGCTCCTTGATGTACTGAAGATTGTAATGAAGATTATTGCACTTGCTTCATTTATACTTTTCTAGGCTTCTTTGCTGTTAGCTGTTACCTGAGAAGGAGAGATGTGTGGATAAATCACAAGTGCTTCTGTGCTAGAGAGCTGAGATAGTTTTTTAACCCTCACAGAAGTGAGGTTCTGAAAGAGCGCTACAGTAGGAACACAAAAGATGAGAAGCTGAAGCTTTAAACTGGAGTTTAAGAAAATAGGAAAGCAGCAGCAAAAGGCTCTGCAGGCCCAGGGGAGTGGAAGGGGATCTAAGAAAACGCTCCTCATATCCCTGTTCTTTTAAAGTCACATATTCAGTGATATTTGCAATTTGTTTTCGTGTTACATCTGCAGGTAAGGAAATATCAAGTACAGAGAGTATCTTTCAGAAATCCCTATAGCTTTGTGATACTGAAGATACAAGGTATTAAAGTATATATCTGATAACAAAGTGGTCATAACAATTGGCTTTGGCTAGAGATTTTGTTCTGAGGAAGTTTGGGAAAGTGTTTAGGGAGGGATTTAGAATAGCAGTGTATGAAAACAAACAGCATCCCAATCCCTAACAACTCTGCACACTTATTTTCCCCTTTTGTCTTCTCTAAAGGCCAAAATAGTATTTTGGAGCATGTCAGCTCCCATCATAGATCAGTTTGTCTTTCCCCTGGCACTAGACTCTCATTCCATCCTTAGAGAACAAAGAGACATGCTGAAGAACAAAAATGAGAATAGTTGTATCCAAGGCTTATTTATATCTTTGTCCAGAAGTTTGTCTAAACATATCTACAGTATCTAGGTGACTTGCTCAGCTACATAATGTTACAGTGGGAACTTCTGTTATTTCAGTCCAAGATATGAAAAGGAAGAGAAGGGAGAAAGAGGACAGATATTAAAGTAATAAGTCTTGTATATGCTTTAAAGCATTTCTTTATCTTGATTTGTGTCATACAGCTCATTATGGAGTCTGGCCATGAAACTTTTTTAGGAGAAAAATTAATAAATAGTGCAGTTTGCCCTTGCAGTCATAATAGTTGTGATTTTCTGTCTTATTGTGTCCTTTGCACTGGTTGAGTTTTCACTGTTGATACCAAGCACTGAAAATTGCATGATTAATTTACTGACAGCTTGCCAGTAAGCACAGCCCACCAAAGCCTGCTATTGCCCTTGATTTTGCAAGAAAAGGCTCTAGTCCAGCTATACAGTTCTGACAAGAACTGGATTCTTTTTTGAGTTGACCTCTGTGTGCTGTGAGAGTAACAGCAGCAGCTTGAGACTCTGCTGTGTCTCTCTTTCCCTGTTATGCTGTGCTTACGGATACATGTTCTCACTTGAAGCATTAGCTGTACTCTTCCTCATTCTCTTTGATCTTTGGACAGAGAAACAATTCTGCAAAGATTCTTCCCCCTTCCCCATGCCTCTCACTTCCCCAAGCACAGCAGCCAGTCTGGGTATGCACATGATGGTGTCTATCCATATTCCTCCCTCCCCCACCCCGACAAGGCAGCAACCTCGGGGTCTGAGCTGAGGATGAGGTAGTTGGCTGTTTTTCTGCATTCCCTCAGGAAATAAAGTCCAGATGGGAGCTGGATTGTGTTAACTATACTGAATGTATGTATGTATAATTTATGTGTCTATATATGTGTGTGTGTATATATATACACAGTGAGCATTTGTCATCTGAATTATAACATTAAAACATGGTAAAATATGTACTGTGTGATGCAGAAAAGCCATAATCTATTGTTATGTATCTTTGATGCCAATTTTTTCCTGGCTTCTCCTTTTTCATGTTACTGTGTAGGTTAATGTCTGGTGTGTCTTGCTGAGTACATCACTCTGTTTCTTGTAATTCTTATACCACTCCTGAGCAGTTCTTCCCCTGGCCTCCATTTCCCCCTCAGCTTTAGGTCTTTTCTGCTTTGTGCTATAGGCTCAGTTCTTTTTTGGGCCGCTTTCACTTTTTGCTTCTTTTCCTTTGTCTTTTGCTCCATCCTCACAAATCCTCTTCAGCACGTGTATCTTTCCAAGACACAGTTTCTGAGCTTCACACAGTATTCCATAACTTCGGCCTGTAGTCTCACCATTTTTCCATGATATCCAAGATGAGTTGGCTGAAAATGATGATACTGTTTCCTGACAGTATGTTTTACAGACTGGGTGCAAGGAATAAATTGCAGGATTCAAAGTTCTGCTCAGCAGCTGAAATCATAATCAAGCCATTTATCTTCAAAGACTTTGTCATTGGTAAATCTTGGCACAACTATAGATCTGCTCCTCAAAAGCAGAACTTGATAGGCATCATTTTTTTTAATTTTCATGTTGTGGCAGGAGCAGAATAAAGGTAAAATAATAAACACTGCAGGTGGAGGCAGTTACTTTTGGAAATAGTCAAAGGCAGCACCAATGAAGTTCTCTGTGGCTGTATACAAACCAGTAGTTTTTGTTACTCCTCATGGAGTCAAACCTTCCCTTCATCACCTTTCTTTAGGCATTTCCTTTCCCATGCATGTATATTTTCTCTACTTAAAAGATAAATCAATCCAAGGAGATGCAGGACAAAGCAAAAAGAGCCCAAAGCTTTGGCCCAGCCCCAGAGATATGACATCATTGGCATAAGCAAAAACTGGTGCAGTGAGTCCTGGGACTGGTATGCCATGAAGGATGGTTACATGCTCTTCAGGGGGGATAGGCAGGGAGGTTGGCATTGTATGTAGTGGAGGGTCTGGGATGAATGGTGCTTAAAGTTAGCAATGGCATGGTCAAAAGCCTCTGGGTAAGGATTAAGGGACAAACAAGTAACGCAGATGTCATCGTGGGAGTCTGTTATAGACCTCCTATCCAGAACAGTGGTGCTGATGAGTTATTCTTTAAGGAACTAAGGGACGTATGTAAGTCAACCACTCTTATGGGGGACTCTAGCTTGGCAAATGTTAACTGGGAATACCAGCTAATACAAGCAGGTTCAGAAGGTTCCTAAACACCAGGATGACCACTACTTGGTGCAGACACTAAGGGAGCCAACTCAGTAAGATACCCTCTAAAGATGGTGGTTGTCTTGGCCACAGCGATCATGAAGCAATTGGATTTAAAACTTCAGACTGCTCAGGGAACTAATGAGTAAGGTCCCCTGAGAAAATGTTTTTGATGGTGCTGGGGTCCACCAGTGCTAGTGACTTTTTAAGCACCACCTCCTAAGGGCACAGGAGCAGGCAATTTCAAAATGTTGGAAAAGCAGGTGAGGCAGAAGGCCAACTTGGCTAGGCAAGGATCTTCTTCTAGAGGTAATGCAAAAAAAAGTAAATGTTTGACCAGCAGAAGCAAGAGATGACATGGGAGGACTACAGGGATGCTGCTCGCCTCCATGGGGAGAAAATTGTGAGGCAAAAGCTCAATTAGAGCTGAAGCCAGCCAGTACTAACACAATAAAAAGGACTTTGAAAAATATACTAGTAGCAAAAGGGAATCCAGAAATAACAGTGACCTGTTAAAGTATGAGGATGTTCACCATATGAACAGGGACATAGACAAGGGGGAGGTGGTTAATGCTCTCTTCAGTCTTCAGCACCAGTCATGGACTCAGTGCCCTGAGCTGAAGGACAAGGGTTCTGAGAATTATAAACTCAGAGTCAACTCTGAACTTGTGAGGGAATCACTGCTCCAGCTGGATCCCTGTAAGTCTATGGGACCTGATGGGATTCATCCAAGAATTCTCAAAGAGCTAGCTGATGTCATTGCAAGACTTCTCTCAATGACTGTTTAAACGGTTTTGGGAATCTGGAGAGGTCCCACTTGACTGAATGCTGGCTAATGTTGTCCCAGTTTTCAAGAACAGCAGGAAGGAAACTATAGGTGTGTCAGTCTCATTTCATTGCCTGGTAGAATTATGGAGAAGATTACTCTTGGAGTTATTGAAAAACACCTGAAGGTTAATGTGGTCATCGGCCAGAACGGCTTCATCAGGGGAAAGTCCTGTTTGACTAGCTTAATTTCCACTTATGACAAGGTAACCCACCTAGCTGACCAAAGGAAACCTGTTCATGAAATATCTTTGGAGTTTGGTTGAGCTTTCAATACTGTCTTTCATGGTGTTCTTCTGGACAAAATGTCCAGCATTCAGCTGGATCAACACATCATATGATGGGTGCACAACTGGCTTATGGGTCAGGCAGAAAGCATTCCAGTAAATAGGGTTACATCAGGCTGGCAAACAGTCACTAGTGGGGCTCTACACAGTGGCTCCACTGTAGGGCCAGTGCTCTTCAAGGTCTTCATAAATTACTTGGACACAGAACTCGAAGGAACACTAAGTAAGTTTGCTGGTGATACCAGACTGGGGGGAACTGTCAACTACCTTGAGGGCAAAGAGGCACTACAGAGAGATCTTGACAAATTAGAGGGTTGAGCAATCACTAACTGTACAAAGTTTATTGAAGGCAAGTTCTAGATTTTGCACCTGGGACAGAGCAACCCTGGATATACAAGAGGGACCTAGGGGTCCTGATAGATGGAAAGTTGAATTTGAGTCATTGTGCCCTGGCAGCCAGGAGGGCCAAGGGTGTCCTGTGGAACATCAGGCCCAGCATTGCCAGCCCGTCAAGGAGGAGATTGTCCTGCTCTGCTCTGCTCTGCTCTGCTCTGCTCTGGGGCAGCCTCACCTCAAGTCCTGTGTGCAGTTTTGGACACCGCAATACAAAAAAGACATTAAGCCATTAGAGAGATGGAGGAGGAGATGAGATGGAGATGAGAGATGCCCTCAAGAGGAGGGCAGTGAAGATGGTGAAGGGCCTTAAAGGGAAGCCATATGAGGAGCAGCTGAAGTCACTGGGTCTGTTCAGCCTGGAGAAGAGGCAACTGAGGGGAGACCTCATTGCAATCTGCAGCTTCCTTGTGAGAGGAAGAGGAGGTGCAGGCACTGTTCTCTCCTCTGCGGTGACCAGTGACAGGACCAAAGGGGATGGCCTGAAGCTGTGTCAGGGAAGATTTGGGTTGGATACTAGGACAAGAGTCTACACCCAGAGGGTGGTTGGGCACTGGAACAGGCTCTCCAGGGAAGTGGTCAAAGCACCAAGCCTGACAGGGTTCAAGAAGTGTTTGGACAATGTTCTCAAGCACATGGTGTAACTCTTGGGGTGTCCTGTTTAGGGCCAGGAGTTGGATTCAGTTCTTCTTGTGAGCCCCTTCCAATTCAGAATATTCTCAGAATATTCTGTAAAAGCATTTCTAACCCTCTCTTACATTCCTTTATTCTGTGGGCCCATGAACAGTAAATACCAAGCTAATGTTTCAACATTTTCCTTGGGTTTGAACCCTGAGATTTTGTTGAAATGACTGCATTATGAATATTCTTTCAAGTTAAATTTAGATAGATTTGGAAACATTGCACTGGGAATTGTTAATTTGTTTGTAATGGATTTTTTTGTGGTTTGGTTGTTTCAGATTTTTTTTTTAATAGCATGTGGTCTTACAGTCTTGTGTGTATTATGGGAATACCTGCTTGTGAATGTACTACATTTTATTTGGACATCTGAAACAACAGAAGGCTGCTTTGTGTCATTAATACCTACTAATTCATCTTTAAATATTTTAAGCATTTATTTGTAACAATATGGTGAGTGTTTCCCTTGAATAAATTGTATCTGTTGTTTCAGATAAGCTTTAGATTATTAGCTGGTCACTTTGTAGTGACCAGCATTTTCAAGCTGCGGCTATGGTGGTGTTAGCTGAACAAGCTTTGGGAATAACCTCTTTCTATTAATGGAGTAGATTTGGTAGACTTTGTGTCTTGCTAGAGTATTGTGTTAAGCAGAAGTGGAACTGCTTATCTAATCAAGTACTTCAGGGAATTACAAGCACTTGTCAGTAATTTCTGAAGTAAAACTTGGCTGGAGTAAGTTTGTTAAATACTGTTCTTAAAAATCTCAGTTCTTTCCTTCTTTACCTAAAGAAAACTAGGGTGGATCTGTTGTATTCAGGTTAACTTTTGGTTACAAAAGCCTTTCAGGGAACAGAGTTAATGCGACAGAAACATACAATTTCTGAATCATACGGGGTTTAGTTCACAGTTAAGTTTGTAGAAGGTAGAAACTGATCTTTACTGTTCCTAGAAATAAACAAGTTACATGTGAAGGAACAGAAATAAGTATATCTAGAAGTTCTAGATAAGTACATATGTTATATGTTTACATGAGTGTTTGTGAAAGCACAAATAATCCCATGAGAAGGATTTGGTGACTACTTAGCGAATATTTGATTTTAAAAAGTATAAAACCTGCCAGTAAAGGGTGTGGAATTATCCAACCTGGAGAAATGAGATCTCTTTCTAAGTATAAAAAATACATACTGTTAGCTATACATATATCCTTTTGAAGGCAACTTTAAAAATTAATAGTTTTCCTTAAAGCAGACCTTTTCTTAAAGTAGATATCTTCAGTAATACTACCTTAGTTAAAAACAGGAAAAAATCTGACTGTACAGAATTGGTGAAAGAACATGAATATCAATTTAGTACTTTCTTGAAAAAGATGGTAATGGAAAAGAAGGCATTACTTGAATGCAAGATTTTCCAAATTACCTTGTAAAAGGTAATTAAATAAGCTGCTTTTATCATTCTATGCAAAATTTAACTGCTGTCTCAGTGACCTTTAGAACATTAAATCCAAATTATAAAGGAGATTATGTGGGAATCATGAGGAAAGCAATATCAGAAAGAGATTGCACTTTTTTCCCCTTTGAACCAGAACTGCTGGTCTGTTCTTGCAGCTGTGTACTGTGACTTTTCCATTGCAATCTGTCTCTAATGGAATTGAAACAAATATTTTAGTAATCATCATGCTCCTTTGGTCAGCTGGCGATGATGGTGACCAGTCTGAGGAAAAAATACACTTCTCTATCTTTTTGTCTTACAGCCCTCAACACCCTCCCAGCACAAATGCCAGCTTTCATTTTAAAGTAAACTGCATTGCTGTCCTATGTAAGTGGGACTTATACTTTTCCTGTTTCTCTAAGTTAAGCCTGTCACAATTGTAAAAAATGGAGGTTATCTACAGTATGTTTGATGTGAAAATCATGATGTAGGAGGAAGTACCTTGATTAAGAACTCCAGCATCAAACTGAGAAGACAGGTCAGGGTGTTGCCTTGCTTCTCAGAGAGAGAGAGACTTCATCTCTCTTTGCTGCCTATTCCATCATACCTGGAGGTATTCCCAGATAACATATCAGGAAAACATCTAAAGACAACTATTGCTCTAACTGGAAAAATTCCAGAAAATATCAGGGTTTGTATTCATTCTCAACCTCCAATTTTCTTAAGCTATTCCTCCGGTCCATTAAACTATATTTGTTTAAGTTTTCTTTTCCCATAGCTTGAATATTACTTGTGGCTGTTTTACCAACACATGAGGGGTTTAGCTGTGATATTAGACCAATTCTTGTTGGTTGTGCTAAGAAACAGCTCATATTTGGGGCTTTGTTTTTGCACAGTTTTTGTACCTTTTCATTAGGCATGTGCACATGATTATCATAAAATACATATTCATATCAGCTTTTCTGTAATATGATGAATGCATGTTTGTTCCACTTGAACTTAGAAATCTGGGTTGTGCCCCAGATCTAATCAATTAAAGCTGTGCAAAAGTAGAGATCAAGGATGTAACATGGAGACAAACAGACGTTAGCCGAAGTAACAGTATCCTGACAATCATTGCATCTGGAAGTATTAATTTTCAAGATATTTTTATCCAGTTCTTTTTCAAAATGGTATTTGCAGATACTTCAGTATATTGAAGATGGCAATGAACTTAACTAAGAGAATTAGTACACATATTTCCCTGTTGCAAAGACAGAGAGGCTGTTCACAGCATGGTTTTGATGTGTGTTTTGGTCTGCAGATTTTTCTTTTCAGGGGACTTAACTTCATAATTTCTTTATTTTAAAGAGATCTGGATGCCACAAAAACATCTGTGGATGTGAAAGCTAGGTACAATGCTTGATAGTTGCAGAGACCTTAACCAGTAACCTCACATCAACTGGAATTGGTTAATATTTTGGACATAATACCTTTTCCCAGTCCAGTGTAGCTTTTTCTTCACATGCTTATCGCAGTTACCTGTTGTTCTAAAGATTTCAGGACATAGGGATTGTGCCAGCCTTTTCTACATTCAGGAGCAGTTGGTGCTTTAGTTATTTCTTCTTGACCATCAGTTCTAGCATACTTCTGGTAACAATCAAAAATTTAGATAAGATTACAGATTACAAAATAGGCATTTGATTTTTAATTTGATATCAAAATGTATGCACATCTTTTGAAAGGTAAATGGGTTATGTAGCTATGGTAACCAGTGTAGCATGAGGCAGAGAGATAGCTTGCTCAGAAGGGGAAGGAACTGAACAGGGGAATGACAAAGTAGTAATTCTTCTTTTCATGAGTAAAAATGCATTTTTAAACATAAGCTTTAGAGAAAAAAAATGGTTTTAATCATGCACTTTAAAGGTGAGTTGTACTTTTTGTTATCCAATCATTAAGAGGGATCAAACATGTTCAGAAATATATATTATTCATGTCAGTCTTAACCCTATTCAATGCTGACACATTATTTATTTTTTTCAACTACAATTTCAGAACATTGGGTGGTAGAAATAATTGAACTTTTATTGTATTTGTTCCATTTACTGGAAGTCATCCTTAGTCAGGTCTGTTCCTCAGGCATTCCCTTAATTCAGATGCATGTAACATCTGTACTGGACAGAGCTGAAGCTGCTGGTCTCCATAGCACATGTGACGAGATCAGACTAAACCAATTTTATTCTACAGCTTCCAAGTTTTTGACCTGTTACAGTGCTTGTAGTAACTTTGCTTTTACAGTAGGTGAAAAATGTGTGAAGTGAGCAGGAATTAGATGTAGTTTTGGAAGGCTTTAGTTTTAAAGGAAAAAAATCAAGTTACTGTTCATTACTTCAGTACTAGAGAATTAATTTGGATTTCTGTGAAACCAAGCCATATTGGCAGCAACCAGGAATTTGTTCTTGGAAGGTTAACAACAGCCAGCCTGTTGCCCTTGTTTACACTGTAAAAGGTACATAGGAAAAGAGGGAATTGCATCCAGCTTGCACTCTGTGTAATTAAAACATGAAAAGTACTGCTGGTTTGGCCTTCTTTCTAAACAAATATCAGGGCAAATATTCAAAACTAAAGAGAGCCAAGCTGAGGCTGCAAAAGTCTCTATGTGAATTAAGATGACAATTTTGGCAATTTCATTACACCCTTTCTGACCAAAAGAAATCAGACAATTGTGCTTTTATCTATGCCTGGATTCAGGCCCCCACTGACTTAGGTGTATTTCAGAGGTGCTTAAAATCCATATGAGTTGCAGCCTACTTCTCAAGGCTGTTAGTTTCTCTGCACATTTGTGGTGGTGGTTGTGTGCTCAAGACTGATGCTGTCAATAGTCTGAAATATGCTTTCTCCTGCTAGCTCAGTGCAGTAAATCTGAAATTTGCATTGGGCAAAGAATCAACATATGAATACATAAGTGAATTGGCAGATTTTTTTTGTTTGATATTATCCCTGAGAGAAGACAGAAAGAAAGCTCATGCGTCACTGAGGACACAAATCTTTGGAGCTAAACGCATCCAGATAAGGGCATGTAAGGATGGTGGAAAATATTTGCAAAAGTAGCTGAAGAAAGTTTGCTGCCAGGCTGTCTTGCCTTGTAAACCATTACTCAGGCTGAAAGGATCTGTGCTTTGGAAGATAGATTTACCTAAGTCCTTCTATTTGTTATCATTGCTTTATAGACATTTTGAAATTCATCCCAAAAATGTGTGTCTTAAGAGTTAACTTGCTGTGGGGGTATGTATGCATATATATATATGGACAGTTTTAAAAATGTATATATTTAGAGAAAGAGATTCTGAAGGAGGAGGTGGAAGCAGAGCATCTGCAAGAAGAACTATGTTTCCTTATGCACTGCTTTGGGTATCTTGTCCCAGTTTAAAACAGTACCTAAAGAGGAAGGGAGAAGCTCTCTAAAGGTAATTGAAGAAATTTTGACTGATGCTCACTTTCATAGTTAAATTTTTGAACCAACTACTTCTGTGTTTAAATACTTAATAAAGGGAAGATAATGTACTTTTCAGGCAAATTGCCTTCATTAGGTCTTGGGTGACACTTCCACACTGACTGTGCAGAGCTCACGATCATCTTACACAAAACCAGAGATCTGGAAGGCTGTTAAGGAGTCTGCCTCTCCTGTTAAAAGTTACCCAGGGATCCCCAGGCCATTCCTGTCATATTTGCATACCTTGCTCTTAAATAAAATTCCTATGTAGCTTTGCTACATAACTTGCTCCAGGGTTTAAATGTCACTGTTGTAGGCTGGAGAGAGTTCCACATTGTTTGTGTCTAAGCTAGGCCTGTTCTTCTTCAAGTTATTGTGACTTATCCTCAATGGACATGAAGAATGATTAAAGACCAGGTATTTTCTGATGTCATCTGTTGTCTAATTTCTGACATTTCACTTGATTTGCCTGTCTATCTTTATTCTCCTAATTTCCTGACTAAAAAACCAAGAAATTTTACCTCTCTGTGTGTGACATAGTCACAAAAGCTATGCTTTTAAAACCATGTGGTAGTTTTCTTGTTCTAAAACTTTCCAGTTTCCTGTATTTTTCTTGAAATGCAGTGGTAAAACTGGAGTCAGTGTCTAATAGCAAGGAATAAAGGAAAACAGCTCAATTTCATGTCTTATGCTGACATGTCCTGGAATTATATTTCTTTCCCTTTTGAAATAATAGTGTTCTTTTCCAAGTTTTAATTTCATAGATTCTCAAGAGATGCTTAACGTATTAATACTAATTTTCCATTAACATTGCTATCAGGCTTTGAGCATTTTCCTGAGTTTCATCATTAGAACACCTCTAGATAAATCATGAAGATTATTGTACGAGACAATTCTTACCTGCAAAAGAATTGCAGCCTCTGCAAGTTCAGTGTCATCAGCCAATTTTAGAAATGGCTCAGTTTCTCTATTCCACTTTTCCAATTAAGGCCGAAATCCTAAGTGCTCAGCTTAGTGTACAGAGCTCTTTAAAATGTCTCATTGGACTGTATTATTTCAGTTTGGTAGAAAAAGAAATCACTGGTTGTCTCTGAATTGCCTTTTCTGACTGAATAGCTTTACACAGCCATATCATAGAAATTTCAGCCAGACTCTGTTTCCCTGATTTACCAGGGAACTTACTGCAGCTCCTGAAGGCTAACTCAGAAGCCATAAACTGAAGTGCATTAAAGCTACTTCTTGTTGCCTATCTACATGCTCTTCAGCCTGACAGAGAGATAAACATGAGGTTTGACATGATTCAATTTTTCATTTTCTTATCCTACATTGTTTAGAAATGAACTGTGATACTGTTTTTCTGTGTTTAGTATGGATGTTGAACTTACAACTTGTAATTCTCTGGGTACTCATTCCCCTGTGAAAAATGTGTGTATTTGCTCAGGGGGTTTTGTTTTCAGAGATAATCAATAATGCTTCAGAAAATCCGTTACTTGAAATCCACTCCCAAGTTCATCTTTTTCCTACACTGTTGTGATTTACTTGGGTGAACTGTACATTTCACCTTTACAACCTATGGAGTGCCAAGCACAAGCAGGCCTTTTTGCCTTTTTCTGGTAAAACTCTATCCAGTATGAAATTTATGAGAATGAGAAATGAAAGCTGTTTCTTAATGTATCACTTGGAATTTTCAAAGGGAAGATGCCTGTCTCCATTAAAAACTGGCAAAGGGTAAAGTCAAAAGGTGAAGCCAAACTTGAAATCTGCTGCCTTGAAGTTGGCTGATTTTTGGGTTGTATTTAGTTTAGGGTTGTTTTGATTTGGTTTGTTTGGGGGTTTTAAATTTTTTTGGGGTGTAGTCTAAAAAGTGACAAAATTTGGTTTCATGGCAATGCTGGCCTAGATAATTAAGTGCTGGGAGGTGAAGGGAGACTGAAAGGGGAGAAACAAATGGCACCTGTCCACTAGCCTTCCAGTCAAGCCTTCCCAAGAGACATTCTCTTCTGATCCCCTCCTTCCCACCTTCTCCTGTCCAATTGCCTTCCATATCTTCCTTTGCATTTACTGTACCAAATCCCTGGAGTTATCGAGGCATCTCTTTCTTGAAGAGAACTTATCCCTTCCTTTTAACATTTTCTTATCACCCTGTACATGGGACAGTTTTCTTATCTCTTCCCCAAAACAGAGTGGAGGAGACTTGCTTTCTTATTTGTGACTGAGAAGACCCCAGCTGAAAGCTGAGGGAATTATTCTACTTGGTAATCACCAGCTAACAAATCAATATTTCTAGGGCAAGGGATATAGTTCTCAGTATCTTTGTGAAATCAGGCAAATGTCTGCTCTTCTGCTGTGATTTAATATAAAAATGCAGTTCTTTTTACAAAAACTTCACTGTTTTCACATTTTCTTACAGCAATGGAATATGAAATGTTTTAGTTAGGAAGGTTTCCAACTATTGTCTTCTCCATCTATTCAGTTAATTTCTTTTTGGCTTTAGAATGGTATATGTATGCGTATGACAGTATATGTATATTTTTTCTATTTTTTTCTAATGCTAGAAATTACCATTCAAATCACTTGCTGAAGAATGAAGTTTCTCTAACCATAGAAACATAGAATTGAATAATATCCAAGACAGTTTGTTGCCTCGGTATGATTTTTGTTTAGAATTTTGGCACCAGTAATTAAATTATCAAGTTGTGTACTGGAAATAAATTCACCAATTACATGCTAGTCTGACTTTTTTTTTCCTATCTCTGTCATCTGAGTTTGTCTATTTATCTGATTCAATCCCGTGTTTTCCATGTCATTCCCATGTAATGGTCTGAGCCCTATTTACTCAACAAAGGTATAAAACCCTGCAAACTAATATTGAACCAGTTATCAGTGTTTTAAATGATCGTGTGTGACTTCACTGGAGAAACGAGTGTGCTACAGGTTTCAAATATGACAGCAATGCTGATTTCATCACAACTGCCCGAAGAACAGCTGATCTCCAGTAGAAACCACCCATGTTGGGCATTTCCAGCAATAAAGCCATCATAACATTAGTGAAAAGTGTTAAATATTAGTGCAGTCTGGAAAAATAAAATTTCCTGTACTGTTTAAGAAAATGGGAGTGAAAATTGATGAAAGTGCAATCCTAACCTGTAGGCTGGTAAGAGGAATAAATTAGCCCTGTGAATGTGAACTGTTTAATGGCTGCTATTCCACTGGGAAATGTTGCTGCTGAGAACTGCTTCCCAGGGATGATTTTTCTTTTTGCCAGTGTAACTGACACACTGTGAATGACTCTTCTTTGAGCAACAACATTTAATATGTTGCCTTATGGGTATGTGTTCACAGAGATATGAAGAATAAACATGAAGTTAGGCAGTGAGTATTGCAAAGTTGCTACAAGGAATTGGTTAATAAATAACATAAGTAATTAATAATTAACTGCCTTGACTTACATCTTCCTGATCTTTATTCATCTGGTACTTCATAGGAACCTAGTTTATCTTCCATCCCCACTTATCTAGTCATGCTTTCTCTTTCATGTTTCCTCTTGTTTTGCTTTATTGCCACTGCTCATCAGTTTCATCTGTGAGTGTATGGTGTTTACAGCCATTGCCAAGCAATCCTGAGGGCTATTTTAACTAGCGCACAAATAAAGGAGAGTTTCATCTTTGTCCTTAAACTAACCATTTAATCAGCAGTGTGAGTTAGTAAGCACACTATAGAAAGAAAGATGTCACACCTCTATTTTCAAAGACACAATGTTGTTTTCTTCATTAATAGCAGTGATTCCAGACACATTCCTAAATACGAATGACTTCAGGAAAGCTCATGATTTTTTTTTTGTACTGTTTTGCAGGGGATTTCCCAAGAAAACAGGCAGAACTGCTAGGATAGCATCAGATGAAGAGATTCAGGGGTCAAAAGATGCTGTAATTCAGGATCTGGAGAGGAAACTTCGCTTCAAAGAAGACCTTCTGAACAATGGGCAACCGGTACAAAACCTTAAAATACCCTGGGGAATGGGAGTGGGTGGGAGAGGGCATCACTGGTAGTTTCTGAGATATGCTGCATATAAAATAATTGTTGTAGATCGCTTTTTATGTGTTTATAATTTCTAATTGAATTTTCAAAACTGCATTTCCAAAAAAAATGATAGCATACATTTTGTTCTATCATTTCTTCTCCTGTTTGACAACTTCACTTGGACTTAACACAGCAATGGAGGTCACAAAAATGGTGAATTTGCATAAGAAGCCTGCACAGTCTGTACCTCCAGGACTTTTTGAGCCTCAAGGACCATTTGCTTTTGACTGTTCATTACTGAGTGGATGAACATGCACAGCTCTTTTTCAGCCCAGGCTCATTCTACCTTGTGCCCAGCCACTGGATGATGGGGGAAGCAATAGGTGGTAACTGGACATCAGAGGAGGACAAGGCAGTTCATCATGGCAGTTTATGAAAAACAACTATCAGGCATCATTAGATTCTGCAGTTGGGGGGGGCTTCTTTTGACCAATAGAATTTTGACCAGTAGAATAGAAATAACCTATAGCACTAACTTACAGAATCAAGAGTTAATGACCTGCTTGAGGAGTCAAGAAATTAGGTAAAATGAGCATATCAAGCAATGGAAATGCACAGCCACAAAGATCTCTATTCATTTTTAAGCACTTAAGATACACATAATTGCTTCTCATCAGCTCTGAGCAGGAAGAATACAAATTCTTCCTGCTCAGAGTTGATGAGAAGCAACTTTCCTAAGATTTTTTTACAGTTATTATGACACTATCTTTGAAGCAGGAATTTCTTTTAAGAGAAAAGTAATTTTAAAAATGTAAACTGTCACCCTTCTTTTGTCAATAAAATATTTTAAAAAGCATCCAAATACCTTGGTATGCCTTTGTGTCACTTTAAAAGGAAGTGGAATCTTGTTTCTAAGGAGAATACCCAGAAGTTTACTAAGTTTGTTACTAGGTCTGAGCTGTGAACTGTGGTGGTGTAGCTCAAGAAAGCCCATTGAGTCAGACTGTCTATCAAGAGTCATTTGATTTCAGTTCTTAATAAGATCAGTGAAGTAGGGAGAATGTTCAGAGTGGCTGCTGCTTCTGTTACCTTTCTTCATTGACTGCCCAGCGTTTGGCAGTTTCCTGTAGCAGTTAAGCAAAATCACTGTCATAGTGTATTAGTTCCTGGTTTTTTTCCAAGGAGGTGGATTGGCAATGCCTATTTTGGAAAGTGAGGGAGATGTTTGGCCTGGGCAAATGGATGGAATGTCCTGAGAATGCCCACATTGCCCAAGGTAANAAAAAAAAAAAATTAAAAAGACCAACTGTGATCAGATGACGTGGGAGCTTGAACTAAATGAACTCTGTTTTGGTGCTTGCCTTGAGGCTTTGGCCTTTCAGATTCCTGTCTTGGGTAAACTCTGTATGTGTAGTCATGGCTGTGGGCACTTGGAGTGACTCCAGAAGAAATAAAAATGAAGAAAAGTTCATGAATTTCTTGGATGCTTGTAACCGAGAGAGCACTGCTGCCTAGTTGTCATGAGTTTCAGCCTGCTGGTTTAGCTGCAATTTGACATTAAAAAAAAAAATTAAATGACCTTTCTTAAAAACACGAGCATGAAGTAGATGCAATGTTTACAATTTCCATTCTCTGTTCATTTTTCATTTTTCTCTTTAAATGAGGTGTTTCACCATGAAATGAGTTTGTCTTCCACAAACTAGCATTTTTTGTAATGTTGATTTGTGAGAAAGTGTCTGAAATGCATTCATAAGTGCAGGAAGAAAAGTAATAATGAAATAATTGATTTATACATAAAGGTTTTCCTTTAACTCATTTTCTCTTCTTAGTGTAAATTGTCTTTTATAAGCTGTCTCCTCAATTTCTGGAAGAGCAAGAAGGAATAGAAATTTTAAAATCTTAAAGAATACATTTTTCTGTGTTTTGGACAAAATATGCAAGTAGAGTAGGATCTCCTTATCAATTCTGGCCGTGTTTTCTGCCTTGTGTTTCCAATGTAAACACTGAGCAGAATGACTTGGGTAAGATTTGGGATGATTTGATATGCCCTCTTCTGATGGCCATGCTGATTTAAGCAGTTCCTATTGCTCATTCCTACCCAAGTTCCTGGCACAAGGATGGAAACAAATGGCAGAGTCAGTGCAAGGGTTGCTTAAGCCAAAAGAGCCACTTGTAATACTAAAAAAATGCATTACAAACTGTGGTAGAAAATTTCTGTTAGAAACGTATTGCTGCTCTCTTTTATCAACATTACTGTAAGCATTGCTGACTGTGTACTGCTCTCTAGTTGGAGAAATAATCTTTTCTTTCTTTTGCCTCCCCCCTCATCTCCTTTTTATTTTTTGTCCAGAGATTAACATATGAGGAAAAAATGGCTCGTCGATTGCTGGGAGCAGACAGTGCTGCAACTGTCTTCAATATACAGGAACCAGAAGAAGATCCTGCTATACAGGTGCCACATAACTCTGCAATTTCATAGGAACAAATGCCTTTCAGTTTTTCCTTTTTACAGACTATGATTGTCATCAAAATAAAGTCCTACATAAGACAATAAGATAGGATGGCTATTGATTACAGAAGTCATATGTTACCTATTAGTGAAATAATCTGGAGGATCACATGTCTATTGCTCAGTTTTTCCATAAGGTTGAGACTTCTCAAATGTCTGCTTTCTGCTTTAAATTCTTACATTTATCCTATTCTGTCCTGACCTTTAAGTCTCTCAAGGCAAAAATACGTCTACTATCTTGAAACCATCTTCTCTTTATTTGTGCAATAGGCACTTTTTGGGTTCAGACCAAAACCACAACAGAAAGTCTGCTTGAAAGGCCAGGTACACACTCTCCATTGTTCAGATGCCAGAGTTGCTATTCAGAAATGTGTAGCATTTGTTTGCTTATGGTGCTGATCAAAGTACATTTTCCTGATAAAAACTCTGAGGAACTGTCATGGATATCTCTTGGTCTTCTTTCTTCCTCTTGATCTTTTTTTCTACCCTTGCAGGAAGCTCGCTCTGTTGGTGCTTCTGTAGTGAGTCCTGTGGATATTCAAAAGGTTAACATTTTCACCTTTGTCTGTCTTTTTTTTGTCTATTTTTTTCTTTCCCCTTTCCATTCTGCTGCTCTTGGTCAATAACAAGAGGTCATCTAGAACTAATAACTGTGGAGAATTGGGCTGTACTCCATTTGTGAGGATGTTCAAGTTTTCTAGAAGCCTGTGTGAGTGCAGACAGTTTAACAGCAATCATCGTGTGCTCCACTATCTTTGTGCTGTAACAATAACATACACTGGTATGATACTAACTGTGTCATGGACTTCATGGTTTACTTCTGTGGTACACTTCAGGAAACAAATAAATTTTAAAACTATCTGCAGTTTGCAAGGTTTAAACTGCTCTTCCATTTTTTTGTGATTATCGAGGGTTACGATTAGTTCTGTTACCGATGGTAGAAAGATGTCACGTTGTTCTCAGACCAGAGGCAGCAACAGAGGATGGGGATGTGGAAGGATGCTTTGCATGAGATGCATGTTCTATCTGAAATACAGCAAGGGTCAGAGACAATGGCCAGAAGTAATTTGAAAGAGTGTCTGAATTTCTGCTGACTGAGAAGACCATTGACAAATATTTTTTTTTCCTGCTTCTGAACTATTTTGCAGTCTGACATTATCACCATTATCAGTAAGATTCCAAGCAGGAATTCTGTACTGCAAAGTAGACAGTTCAAGAAAGCAAATAACAGTGTATATCAGTAAATCATAACAAATTCAAACAAGTCATAGTGATTTACACTTGATGAACCTTTCTGCTCTTCCTGCTACATCTTCAATACTGTTAGGATAAATTTCATCCCACACAAGGGGACCATAGCAACTGGAGTAAAGGGAAACAACTACCATAGACTGCCACTGTTGCCATTTTCTCTTATTTTTTTCCTCATTTTTACAGACAACTGTAAACAAAATAATTTTTTCCTTCTGGTTCAGCCTCTGGTACAGTTCTATGCAAATAGCAGATGTGAACCATATGGTCTTCTAGCCATCTGGAAACAAAACCCCTAAATCTGTCTGTACCCTCAAGGAAATATTAGTGTGTTTCTTTTGTCTTTATGAACTGCCTCAGAATACTTTTATTCTTACAGGATTTTTTAAAAAATTGAAAGAAAGCAACCAATGACTTTCTTTCCCCTTATAAATTAGCCCTTAAGACAACATGAAATACAGTTTTTGCCTCATACCAGATGTCTCAATTGTTTCATAGGGAAGTTTTTGGAGACAACGATTATAGTGTTTTTCTTCAACAAGATACATTTTCCTTTTATACGTAAAAACTTAATGGATTGTTAAAGATCAGTAAAATAAAAAAATCCAAACATTTAGAACATATCTTCCTGAGTAATGTGTTGAAGCTGGACACTAATGTCTACCTCTCATTTGACAGGAATATAAAGTCTCCAGCTTTGAGCAAAGGTTGATCAGTGAAATTGAATACAGGCTGGAGAGATCTCCTGTGGAAGAATCAGATGATGAAGTGCAACATGGAGATGAACCTATTGATAACAGTATGTCACCATATTTTGAGATAAAGCTGAAGCACTACAAAATCTTTGAGGGAATGCCAGTCACATTCACATGCAAAGTGGCAGGAAATCCAAAGCCAAAGGTAAGAAAAGATGGTAAATGTTTCTAGAATTTCTTGGAAGAGTTCTGTGTTAGTACTTTATCATCAGGCTGTAGACTCTATGGGCTGTATCTTACAGGATCAGGAGATATTCACACTTGACAAGAAAGACTCCTAACTGGCATAAACTTCCAAATCTCTTTTAGCATAACTGGCATTATTTAGTCAAAATTTAGTAAAAAATGCTACCATGATGCTTCTGTTCTCAGCTCTCCTGAGACTTCTCAACTATTTTACCTGGAAGTAATGCTTCTGTCATTTTCGAGTTACCTCTAGGGTACATTTGTAGCACAGAATGCAGTGCAATGCTGGAAAGCCCCACGTGAGCTTCGGCACAGGAGTCCCAAAAGCCACCTCGTTTTGCTAGCATGGGTAATTAGTTCAGGCATGGCAGCATGCTAATGCAAAAATATGTGGGTTCTAGTTCAGAAGCCAGCATAGTATCTCTCATTCTCCAGCATCTACACACACTAACAAGACTAGATTTTACTGGAATGTAGAAGGCGGCGTAATAAAATACCATAAGCTCCCATATATCCCAGCAGCAAGATGAGACATGATGGTGAGGTTTTAATGATGAACTTCTGAGGGAGGGTTGGGCTTGGGAATCATTTCCTTGTAGCAAATGTAAAAGTACCAGTTGTGTGACATCAGTAGTTTGGAAGAATGCCCTCCTTGAGTAGGTTGCATACAACCATTTCAGAAATTGCTTGGCAGTCAACTGACTGATTATGCAGCAGGCAAACCGCAGCAGCTTCTTCAACTCCCCTGCCAAGGCCTGTGTCTCCCGTGTGAGGTCCCCTGCTCTCACAGTGACCTCTGGTGGACAGGGGCTCTTCTTAGACAAGATCAAAGATGCCCTATCTCTTACAAGACCTTCTGGAAGCGCTCACATCCAAATCTCTCATATAGCGTAAGTTTTATGGGTACTTAGGATTTCAAACGGAGATAAATGCAAGTGACTTTGCATGCCCAATGATACATGTGTATCATACTGTACAAGCTTTTAATTAAGAGTAAAAAAGGACTTAATGAGGTAGCAGAGGAAGGACAACAGAGAACTAGGGCTACATCTACATCAGCAAGGAGTGCAGATCAGAAGAAGAAAATCTCTAGAATGAGATATCCAACCCTGCACACATGTCAGAAGGTTTTACTCCAGGCTAGCTCTATCTCGTCCCAGAGACTGAAGCAGATGCACATTAGATGAGTTCTTGGAGCACATTTTCTGGCTTAGTTTCATCTGAAAGGAATCCAGTTCTGTGGTCCAAGACCACAACATGATGTGAACCACTGCAAAGTAAGTGGGGTTGATCAGTATACTTATATCAGTAAAGCACTTCTGCTTCAAACTGAAAACACACACACTGAGAAGATAAGCCCAGTCTGACTGAAACCAAACTTTTCATGTCTAGCATTCTGAG
This sequence comes from Hylia prasina, assembly GCA_013397195.1. Classification (NCBI taxonomy): domain Eukaryota; kingdom Metazoa; phylum Chordata; class Aves; order Passeriformes; family Sylviidae; genus Hylia; species Hylia prasina. The sequence continues at coordinate 643,941 of VYXD01010641.1, read as the reverse complement.
ATGACCATAGGTAAGAGTCTGTTGTGCTGAACAGGTGTGGAATGCAAATGTGTCTGTTGCTGACAGAAGTGCAATGTGTGCAGAGATAGTCTTTCTGCCTGAGGCTCATGACTAAGTTGCTAGATGACCTGTTATGAGTCAGCCTTAGTCAACTTCACCATTCCCTAATTTCCACAGTTTCCAATTAAGGTGTAGTTTCTCCTGCTGATTTAAGACAGATGAAAGGGGATGTCTCCTTTCCCTCGCTGGAGTGATAAGGATTGCACAGCCAATAAACCAAATTCTTAGTACTTCCCCTAAAGCATGTCCTTACAGAGGAGCATCTGATGTGACTGCCCTGTGATTCACAGTGATGTTCTGTTTGCCTGCAGTTTCAAAGCCTGCACATTAAGAAGTGGTTTGCTCTTGCACCTGGAACTCCGGCCCTTTGTTCCATTCACTCGTAGATGCTTTGTGCAATTTGTTAAGTTGCTTGGGATGGAACCAATATCAGTCCTGTTGTGTGGCTGCTTGTTAGCCAGGCTTTGCAAATGTACAAGGCCGTGTCTCCCTCTCATCTGCCAGAGCATTCCAAGACGGCAGTTTTGAAAAGCTCAGTGGCTGAGGGCTGCCCTTCTGCTGTCATTTGTTGAAGCTGGAAGTGTTGCCTGTGAATAGATTTTTTACTCTGGCAAATGAAAAGCTGGAAATAATTTACTAACTTGACGCTCCTCCCTTCTAAGTATTCTGTTAGGTCTGCCAAGGAATGGCTTTGGGAAGGACTGTAGTGTTTCTAAAATCTGGCATTCATTACAAGGGATTTTTCTAAGCGGAGTTATTGGCTTGATTATTTTTTCCCCTGAACATGCCATGTAAATTGAATACTGATGTGCAAATTCTGTCTTTACATATATGACTTTTTAAATCTGAGCATACTCTTTGTTATAACCTTTGGAATAATGTAAAACTGTTTTCTCATCGAAATGAGAAACCTATGGTGCTACAGGAGGGACTATGGCATACTTCTTTTTAAGGGATTATTTCACCTCAGAATTAACACAATGCCATACAAGAGGTTAATTGAGACACAAATGTTACATAAATTTCATACTGTTCACTCTTCACATGGCTGAATGTAACTCTTGGTGATTATAAATGCTTTTGCTGCCCAAGATCAGACCCCCTTTTGTACTGTGTATACCATTGTATTCCTAGTCATTACACATTGGTTTCTGAAAATCTGGTGCAAATAAAAGCAATCCAGATGCAATGTTCAGTGTTTACATAGTTTAATGGTACATTTATCCTACAAAGAAAATACTTCATTGCAAGGGCCATTGTCTCCTGCACTGGTAGTATTTTACTTATTAACTCCATGTCAGATAAAGGTAATATTAAGAATTTACTGCTCATATGGTATGCCAGTGCTTTTAAACTTAGTTGAAATAAGTTTTGGACAACATATACATGATGTTTGGATAGCTGGTTCAGTTAATATTTGTGTGTATTTCCATGCATGTCTCCTGACATTTCTGATAAGTGTACTGTTATTAAATAGTCACTACTTAATGCAGCAGATTTCCAAGCAGTATTGTGACACATGTAAAGCATGCAAATTAAAACTCTTTTTTTGCAGCAATGTTGCTTTAGTAGCCATTAGCATGTGTATATAAGTGATCAGGTATCTCTTACATCTCCAGTAAGTGCTCTGTCAGCAGACAAGACATGACTAAATCTTTTGTTCAGGCCACAGAGTCTCTGCAAGGCTGCTGACAGACAAAATGGGAAACAAGTATAACCAGCTATTGAGGAAATGAAATCATTTCAACTTACGCACAAAGTTTGTTAATACAAAAATCATACACAGTAATAAAATTTTAAGGAATATTTCCATTCATTTTCACAAAAAGAATCTCCATTGTTTTTTATGAAATTCAGAAGTATATCCTTAACTTTCCCCCAAGTGAGTGAATTTCAAACGTTGAAATGTTGGTACATATGAAGAACCCAGCAGATTAAACTCTATCAGGAATTGAATTGCACATTGCTCTGTCACTTCATTTTTTACTAGAGAGCCAACACCCTTTCCTCACTCTTAAGACCTAAATTCCCACTTCAAGAATGAGGCTGAGCAAAACGTGTGTGTTTTCCTCATGCTAAATAGTCCCAGCAGGACCAGGGCAAATACAGCTGTATTTTGAATGAGTTGGCCTTGTAAAAATGGTGTAGGTATCTGCACAAGTAACAGTGGTGTAAGTAGCTGCACAAGTGTCTCAAATGCTGAACACAATTGATGTTATGCGTAGTACACATTTCAGAAATGATAAATAACATTCTACTTAAATATGGGTTTGGGCTGCTGAGTACAGCCTTCCTAGTATAACATTTTTCAGATATTCCTCTGTGTGTGTTCATGCATACACAACATTTACTTTTGATTCCAGCAGATATCTGCTTAGGATTTTTTTATTATAATACTTTTAAAAAATCCTGAAAGCTAGGTCAGGGGGTTTTTTCCCTTCAAGTTTGAGGCATTAAAATACATTTTTTCTGTGTGTAATTCATGGATTACGGTAAGATATTATCCTGCACACATCATTTTCTTGGCTCACTGAAAGTATATCTTGGGTCAGCCAGAGAATAAAATTATGTATCAAAAGCACTGGAAAAGCCCTGTGTTTGATAGCCAATGTAACTGTTCTGTGCAGCTTGGAACTGTGCTGCTGTTGGCATGCCTTTATTAACGGATGTCGATGTGCTGCTTTGCTTTGAAGTATTTCCTGTTACTTTGCAAAGCTGTCCACTTGCGTAGCTGGCCTGTCATACCGGGGTGACATTGTTAGTTCCAATCATGTCATTACACTGAGCTGGCCCCTCCACACACTAAGCTGCTCACTGCCAGCAGGAGCAGCTCTATCCCCTCTGGCATTTTGGTCCAGTCCAGTCAGCATAATGGATATGAGACAAAACGGGTGTTTCAACAGTGAGATCATTGCTTCTATTTTATTCATCATTGAATTAATTCAGCCTATCATTATCTTGCTTTTTTAAATTTATGTTTTTATTTTCTGAAAAGAGAGCAAAAGCATTCTCAAGTTTTTTCTCCAACTTCTTCAGCTTGAAGCAAAATAAACATAAAATTAGTAATCTCTGAAATTAGTAATCTTTTCTTTGTAATGACGTTTAGTTTCAGTTCTTGAAATGTTCAGTCCTTATGCAGCTGTACATTTTGTTGGAAAATGTTCAAGCTGTTGTTTCTCTTTGGTCCACTGATAATCTTGTAACTGCTAGTGAAAGTGGCTCACAGAATGAGGAGTGGAGCAGAGCAGTTTTCTTTTACTACTTACCAGAGAGTTTTTCAGCAGCAAAATTTGTTAGTGCCATTAAATGAGAAATTATGACAATGAGCACCCACCTCTTACCAGCTGTGCTTTGTTTTCTCCCTGCAGATTTATTGGTTTAAAGATGGGAAGCAAATTTCTAAACGAAGTGATCACTACCGAATTCAAAGAGAACCTGATGGAACTTGCTCACTGCATACTGCAGCCTCCACCCTGGATGATGATGGGAATTACACCATTATGGCTGCTAACCCACAGGTAAATGAAGGTTTGGCTCCAGAGCAAACATCCTCCTGGACATAAATCTTCAGAAAACTATCTCATCTCACATATGCATGATTTAATTAAATGATGAAGTCACCTTAAAGTAGGCAAGTTAGATTTCTGTTTTCTTCTTGCATCAGTAGGGTGGGACCTTTCTATCTCCAAGAGATTAGCAAATCAACAGTAGTTTTTTTCCTATGGTTTGAGGTTTTAGGGGGAGGGGTGTAATTTTTTAATTACTCTTCCACTAGTTGTTTCAGCTGATAACATCTCAGTATTCTAACTGAGCAGGGATATCCCATATATATAAAGGAAGAAAAAGATCTAGTTTACCAGTAGAAATAACCCAGTCCAGCGATTTAACCTTTTTCTGTTGACCCTACTCACTGACTGAGGCCAATTTTTTTGAAGTGAGTGGGAGGATATCACACCTCAACATGCTTACATTAGGCAGATTGCAAGTCTGTAAGGCAAAAAAAAAAAAATCTGAAACACAGAGTGTTACTGGTTTAGCAATGCAATTTTTTCTTTGCAGATTTAATACAAGAGTTGAGGGTACACAGCAGAAACCCACTAGTTCATTACACATAGCCAAACTTACAGGCCACTCATCCTTCATCAAAAGGCCACTCATCAAAAGTGGATTGAAGCTTTTTCAATCCACTTTTCCTACACCACAGCAAATTGAGGGGAAAGAGTTGCATGTGAGAACCAAAGCAGTAACATAACTTTGGGGATGTAATGAATTATATTCTTCTGTAGTGCTAAATATCTTGCCAAGACTAGGCCTGGAAGCAGAATCACACTGTAGAATAACAAACTGTATCACTGAGACAGAGTTTAATCTAAGCAGGAGTGTTGTGCTCTGTTATGCATGTTGCTAGGTTACTCAGCATGATGCTGCCATTTTTGTCTCACTCTTCAGCTTGTCAGTGCTGCTCATACTGCAGAGGGCTTGTGAATATAAGGGGTTGTACACCCGGGCAACACACAGAGAGCAGCTTTTGGGTAGATTCTATGAAATGCAGTGCTTAAATATAGGTGGTTTAATTATTATTTCTACATATATAAGTAAAAGAAATACTAAGAAATAACATAAGGCCATGGAATTGTTCAAGCTGGGAGCTTTACACATAGATGACATTGTTACAATACTTGGTACCATTTAAACTGAATTTTCACAAGTTTAAAAATACATGCATGCTCAAGGTAAGAAATGGTTCCTGTGCATCTTCCTTTAAGTGTTGTCTCAGTTCATGCACAGAGTTTCACTGTGTAGTGTTACTGTGTGATCCAAAGTCTTGGAGAACTTGGTGAACAAACTGCCTTTGTGTTTGGGCACTGTACTCTGTCCCTGAATATTTACAGCCTTCTTTGGAGCATTTGTTGTTCTGGATAATGCTCATTTAATGACACAACAGTGACCCAGGTTACCAGTTCTGGTCACTGATGGCACTACTTTGTTAGTGGGGTTTTGGATGTACTAAAATGAGCTGGGTTTGTGTGGTTCCCTGCTTACAGCTTAAAAAAGCAGCTTTGTTAAATGGGAAAATTCTGTGCTTGTGCTTTTTCCCCTCTTTGGAGAAGAACCAGAAGCATCTTCCTCTGGCTGCCCTAAACAAAACATCTGTGTTTCACCAAGCCCATTCTGTTCTCTTTTTTACAGTGTAATTCCCAAGCAAACATACTTATCTCTTCCACTATTTGCTTGCTTTTACTATGCATTTAACAGTACAATGGAGGCAAAAAAGGGCTGTGAGTTAATGTACTAGCCTTTCACACTCAAAGATCTGGATTCCAATTCTTTTAAGTCATCCTGAGTGGAAATAATTTTGGCAGACTTCTCAATTCTAATGGAAAGTTGTCCACGTTTCAAAGCTATCACAAACTTAGGCAAATTTGGCAACCTTTCCTTAAGAAAGCGAAGTACGTAAATACAAGGGAGCTCCATCTGAAATCTGATGGACTGGCAGATATTTGCTAGGCTGTTGCTGTGTTTGGTCATTGCTGTTGGAACCACCAAACTCTAAAGCAAAAGACATGTTCTGAGCTGATAGAAATTGGTTTTATTAAAGCAAAGGATTCAGTTCATTAAGGCTCTGCCAGTTCATGCCATCTCATGACCTGGACTGACATAATAGGATTTATGTGTGCAAAATGCCTTGTTGACAGGCCCTGGAGATTGTCCATGGTAGTTAACACGGCAGGCCCCATTGCCCACGGCATAAAGTGCAGTGAGCTGGAATTAAAGTTCTGACACATAAGTGGGGTTTGTTGTAAAAATTGCCACAGAAATTAATCCAGAGCAAATGGACCCTGGGCCTAGACAAACACAAAACCTTGCCTGGTTTAGGCCTTTAGTTAGAGATCATATCCCTTAACTGAGCTCTTTCTATGAACTGTATGGGCTTGCATTGGGTTCTTATTTTCACCTTCTTTCCTTTTATCCCATTTTCTCTGCTTCTTTGCATTACACACCCACAGTCCTCAGACTGGAGTTCCCTTAGTTTCTAAGATATCATCTCTGAATTATTTTCTACTCATTGCTTCCTTCCTCTTCATCCTGTGATTTTTTTCGATATCTTTGGCTTCCTGCTTAATCTTCCCTATCCAAATTCCTTATTGCCCTTCGTGTTTCTATTTGTGACACCATCATGTACTGAGATATGCAGAAATGATCCCAAACTATGAGTATTCATCACCTGCCAGAAAAATATTAATATGTAGTGGTACCCAAAATAGAAATTCATTTGTTCCAGATGTCTTTAATGGTCTTGTAACATAAGGGGAAAAATAAAGCTTTTACGTAAGGAATTGCTGTGGGTCTTGCACAATGGCTTATTTTAATGCAGGGATTTTACTTGCAGACTAAATGGGTCATGGGAATAGAAGTGGGACACAGACTTCACTTCTAAGCAGACACAAAAGTTGTTGCTATTTGAAGGCTGCTTGTGAGCCTGGTGAAATTGGTTTTTGATGGACTTTGGACAGTTCTTAAAGAAGTGCTATTTGCAACCCCACAAGTACTGTGATAAAAATATTTGTCTTTTATGCTGACAGACTTGAGTGTGGAGCTCACAGCTGGGAGCTGAAATACACTGCAAAGCTGATGTGGATGTTGCCTTACTGCTACCAGCCCAGGGGGCAGAGCTGTTATTTATTAGGACCACCAGATGTTTTTACCCCTTACAGGGCAGTCCCATCCCCAATCTGTTAGGACTAGTGCTTGTCGTGGAGAACCTGTCTTCTAAAACACAAAGTAAAAGAAAAAAGGGGACCAAATACACCAGAGCCATGTTTTATTTATTTCACTGAAAATAACCTGAACTATCACCAATGTCCATCAGCACAGCTGTGCCTTTCAGTGCAATTCCTCAAACCAGATTCACTCTGCAGAGAGGATCTGTTAAGTACCTGTCAAATTCTTCTGGCTTTCACATTAATGAGGGGTTTTTTGAGTCGTGGGCCCACCAGATCGAGTAGATCAATCCACTTTGGAGGCAGCAACTCTGTTAACTGCCAACACTCACCATGGGCCATCTTCAGGACTTTGAGCTTGTCATGCTGCCCACTTGCCACACACAGAGAAACCTCCTGCCCATATAAATAACAGTCAATATGAACTTGATTGCCAGTGTATTAAAAGTCTTTTTTTTTTTAAAAAAAAAATGAATGTATTATAGTCACAGTCATTCCAGTCTGTGTTAGATTGGAAGCTGATAAAACAGGTAGGCAAAAAAGAGAACAGATCGGGTTGAACATTGATTATTACATATTTTAAGTCTCTTAATTTTCCTTCTCTCTATCATCCTAACAGGGCAGAGTAAGTTGCACGGGCAGGCTGATGGTTCAAGCTGTAAATCAAAGAGGCCGCAGTCCCTGGTCACCTTCAGGTCAGCCTCACATAAGAAGGTATTTGATGCTTTTTTTTTTCTTTTAATAATATGGATTTTGCAAAATAACTGTGGTAAGGTAGAGAATGTGAGGTAAGCAAATAAGTTAAAAGCATGGCATTCAGGAAGAAATATGACCTCTGCCATCTGAAAATTGCTGCAGAACTCGCATACTCAGAAGTATAAGCAGCCTCTGAAATGACATGACTTTTAAATATCTTTAAATTTCCCTACCTCATCCTCCTTTCTCTGGGTGTTCACTAGTTTCTCTGTATCTCAAATTACACTATCAGCTATTGGGAAGGCTGTTGTCACTTAGGCTTTTTAAAAACATTTCAGGTGATTAGGATTCTACCAGGAATATCCATCTTCTGCAGCTTCTATTAAGTGTTCATTTAATAACTGCATGCCAAAGAGGTTTATCATGGTAGTTAACCATTTACATCAGAAATATTTTAGTATTTCAGTATTTAATATTTCCGTTCAGGTTCTTATAAGGAATTATGAGTCAGAAATAAAGTATTAAACTTATCTTTGGTGAGTTTACAATTATTCCCATACGAAGCTATGCGTTATGTTTTTGGACCATAGAAGGAAATTTTCCCTTCAAATAATTTTTTTTTCTTTGCTCAAAGCATTTATGACGCTGTTTAGCACAGCTTAGACAGCTTTAGATGATACAGAAAAAATTATTTTGATTACCAGAACTGTTTTCAAGGGAGGACTCTGGTTTCTGGATTCTGCTGTAATGAGGCATGTGCTTTGCTTAATGGTTCCAACAGCCATAGAATCTCAATATTGCCCAACTAATATACAGAGAGTACATGCAATTACACAGTCAGTGTACAACCAGAAAAGGATTTCTGTACCAGTTAGCACTGGTACGAGTATGTAATGTAGAACTGCTGCATGTAAAACAGGCTCTCTTCCCAACTCTGCTATCTATAAAGTATTAGGAAGTGTGGCTGGTTGGTTAAAGGATCTTGTCAGTCTTCTTCCTGCATGGAACAAACTGCAACCCTAAAAGCATTTCCCAGCATTTCTCTGAGATGGCCACCAGCTCCCTCTGGAGTGTGTCACCCTTTGTGTTACACCCAAAGCTCAGAGTGCCTCTGGAGGGGAATATCCTGCCAGGCTGCACTGTGAGAACAGCACAAAAAAGGCTGGGACCACCTGGTGTATAGCCTGTCTAGTCACTAATGCACTTAGCACCTTCAGATAATGGGTAATGTTACATTAAGTCCATGTTAACCCCTGAAGGGAAAAGCTGCCTTGAACAATCAGGTTTCAGCTGAATAGGTCAGTGCACATGGGATGACAAAAGAGAAAGACCATTAAAAGCAAAGACAATGGGAAGGTAGGTAGGGGTGAAAGCATCAAGCAGCTGCCACTCCTGCAGCTTCCCAAAGACAAAATGTGTGTATCTCTGTGATGGACAGAACCCTCAGGTAGGAGGTAGCCTCCTCATGGAGGAGTCTCTTTTCAATCTCTCCAAATACATTCAAAGTCCAAGGCCGCTTCTGGCTGGTATTTTATTTTCTAATGGAGACAGGCACTCAAGCAGCCACTATTGCTTTGGGTTGGGTGTCCAGTGAGTAATGAATTATAAATAAGAAATTTCTGTAGAGCAGTTTAATTAAAATTAGGGCAATTATTGGGGATTCTTATTTCCTGTAAAATTACCATGTGAAGGGCTTATTCCATTATCTTCAGTCTGGAAGAGTGGTTTCTGTAAGCATTCAGCACAGAATCTCTGTTTAGTGACAGTTCTCACTACTCCCACCGGACAGTTCACCAAAGACTGATGAAATGAGAGCACATAAAACCTTCCTAAGACAGACTCCTGCCATTGGCTTTTCTAATGTAATATCCCAAATTACTCTTCCCCCATACTGTGGTATTTGTCATGTCTATTGCCATTGACTTTGATAAGTAATATTCCTATGACACTACAATATTATTTCTATAAGCTTTTCTGCTTGAGGGTAACAAAACCATTTGTTTGCTTCTTTTATTACAAGTGTATTTATTAGCTTAATGAACTTTATGACTTGTTACTTGTTGACAGGCTTTTTCCTGAAGTATATTTAATCTCTTACACAACGTGTTCTGGCACAACCCTGGGGTTTTATTTCACTCTTAATGTATTTTTCTGAAATTTTAGCTTAGCTGACAAACATCACTTTCTTAGCATCACTTCATGTGGGTGGCCACTTTCGAATTTTCTGATGTGTACAAAGTTTGTACTCAATCCCTTAGATGACAAGGTGCTCAGCAAACATTGTGTCATCTCAGCATGGCAGCCAGAGTCCCAAATAAATCTTAAAATGCATAAGAAAATAATCTTAAAATGCATGAGATTTAAAGAAGATTTAAAAACTAAACATTCCTATCACCCTGCTCTCAATTATGGGATTAATTTAAACTTAATCTCCTTTATTCCAAATTAGTGATCATTACCATATGGTCAGTCATAAAGTCTTCATGTTCCTGCTCACTGAAATTCCCAGTGCATTGCACCATACCAACCCGTGGAGTCTCCCCTGGACACATTTAGTACATGATGTCAGTTCTGCTGAAACTAATCTCTGCAGTGTGATGTCCACATTGCAACTCTGAAGAGCCCACAATGAATCCAAGAGTTATTCCAGTCTTTTGCAGTTTGTCATTCCTAGACATCTGAAGCTACTTGGCTCTTCTCATTTCATTATTTGTTTAAAACCACAAAATGTTTTAGAATTGAAATGACCCTAGTTTCACCTCTCAAGAGAAAGGCTTAAAAAAGAGTCTGTGATTTTAGGGTAAACCTACAAAGAGGTAAAAAAGAAATGCAACATCTGTGGTCACAAATTATTAACTTCTTTGTTTTCCGTTTTATTTATCAGAGATTCCCTCCACACACACGTCCCAGTTTTGACCAGTGCTGCCTTTTCCTGCAGCTGCAGCAATGAGATGGTGGCTTTCACATACCTGTGGTGCCAGTTCACCTGTTTGGCTCAGGCAAAACCTTACGAACCACTGGTTACTTGTACTTTGTTGGCATCTTATCAATAGGATGCTTATCAATAATGTGGAGGCAGATTTTGCTCAAGTTACTTGCACTGTGCACCACTCACATGACTAGATACCATAATTTCTAGTTGGTCTTGCAGAACTCATTACCAAACAATATCAGTACACTTTTTCCTTATTGCTCTCCATCTTCCATGCCCTCTACCTGCACGAAACTGTGTCTCCAAAACTCATCAGGAGCTCACCAACTAAAGCTCAGAGTTGCTTATGAGCTGCAATGTTGGGCCTACTGAAGTAGCTTTAGACATGTTCAAGTGGCAAAAACCATGAGGTGCTTCCGACATGGATTTAGGCACCTGGAGTTACATGAGCCCTTAGTGTGTGCAGGGATGTCAGTCTGTGTTTCCCATTTCAGTATCCAGTCCTACATTATTAAGCAGTATGGACTGGATATCTACACAAGCTCCCCCAGCCCCTACATTTGCCTTTAGTTATAGCTGTCAGAAAACTGTGATGATCATTAAAAAGTCAGCATTGAACTAGTAATAAGAGACAATACCATAGCACAGGTGATGCCTGGCCGATACAAACACAGCAATAGCAGGGAAAAGGGCAACAACAGAGCAGGGCAAAACAAATCAAATTCAAGCAACTAATTAACTGCAGCCTCTGTGGAGCAGAGTGCGCAGCTGGAGTGTTTATGTTCCATGCAGTAGTACAGCATCTTGTTTTCAAATGTAACCATTGAGGGTTTTAGGATCTTTTTTGTTGTGAATTATTTTAACCTGGAGAAATGACCTTGGGCAGTAGAAAATGCATAGGGGCACCTATACTGCAGCATGGACACTGCGAACAGCAGCCAAAACAGAAACACTGGCAAAAGTTAACAGAATGTGGGATTCAGAGAAGAGAACTTCACTGTAATGTGTCATTGATAAAAGTGGTCTTTGGAGGATATTTGAGTAGTTCCTCTTCTTTACACAGGATGCTACTGTAGGCAGCAGCTGGCTCCAGAATGGAACCCACTGGAGCTGATCAGACAAGGACAAAAATGGATATAAAATTTTGTTTCAAGATTCTATGATTACTAAATCACACAAATGGAATAATCTAATTTCAATGGAAACAAAAATCTAGTTAAATGAGGAACCATTTAGAAAAAGATCTAAATGGATTAAATTAACAGGCAAGAATAGCCAATGCTGAAAATGGATTAAATGATATCATGGAAACTTAAGGTGATTGATACTGTGTATGGGAGTTATTTTTCTTTCCTTTTTATTATTTATCAAACTGTTTATGATACCTTTATTAAAACAAAACCCCAAAACTAGCAACTAAAGTTATTCTCCCTATTGCTTACAATTGAAATTCTCATTGTTTCAATTCCACAGTTTGGTGGCTAAGAGTATCCCATACAAAAATCCTGTTAAATGAGGAAGAAATATATCCACAGCAATTCAATACATAGTGTATTGAGACTGTGCAGTCTCCACTAGTGGAGAACAAGAGAAGATAAGTTCCATGTGAAGGGTCTTTTGTCAACTGAGATGAGTTAGCTTTTAGCTGCTGTTATTTGCTAAAAGAGAACTATGATTAATGAACAGTCCATGTATTTTCTGGTGTAATCAGCAGCAGTGAGGGATTAATACACAGGACACTAGAAATGGGGAACTGAAGCTACATGCCAAGACCTGCCAACTTGTTTTATTTGTATTTCAGTGCTTTAAAGACTAAACAAAGTAAAAATACTATCATTCATAAAATTCATTAATATTACAAGCTATTATTCTGTAGCAATATTGTTTTATAGGTCATAGTTTCTCACAACACGTGAATTAAAAGAAAGTAATTCAATAATTGCAGTGTCATAATTAACTTAGTCTGGGCCAAATGCTACCAGTGCATGTGTGTAAATATGGGGTGATTACGGTATAGGTCAAAGAAGTGGTTTAAAATTCAAACCAGTCTTATAAGTGATTATGGTTCTTTTGATTTAGCAGAGAAAAAAAATAATTTACCTTTATTTCATGTTATTTTAAGACCACGATCTCGATCAAGGGACAGTGGTGATGAAAATGAACCAATTCAGGAACGATTCTTCCGGCCTCATTTTCTGCAGGCTCCTGGAGACCTGACTGTTCAAGAAGGAAAACTATGCAGGATGGACTGCAAGGCAAGTGTCATGCAAAGAGTAGCAGCAGCCTTTTGATAACATCAGCTGACTCAAAAACCACATTGGTTTATTTTCAAAGCAGTTTTGCCTATTGGCAGTTTCGGGGCCTGTTAGTAGGGTAATTAATCTCATTGCTTGTGAGTGAGTAAGTGGACAATAAAAGTTTGCCTTCACTCCAATGAAGGTGCTTTGGGCAAATCCTAGCTCACAGTAAACTGATTTATAGAATTCAGCTACACTGGGGTGTGGAGGGAGGCAGCACACACTAACTATAAAGACAATGTGTTTCTACATTTTAAGTGTTTTTACTACTTGAGCCTTGAACCCCCGTTAAAAGTTTCAAACAGTATAAACCTGATTTGTGACTGCTGAGCAGAAATAATTCAGGCTTGGTGACTTCTGTTTACTTTATGCTGACCTGTTCAGGAGAAGCTGTTTGCTCTGAAGCAAGCTCCTCACAGCAAGTGGCTTTCAAAGAGTGCTGGACTTGTCCACACAGACCAAGCACTAACTAGTGCAGGTGGTGCTATCACTAGGGCACACCTCAGTGGAATGCAACTTCAGAGGTCAGTAGTTAGTCAGCTAACACCTTTTTGTCTGCAAGTTTTCCAACAAGAAGTGAATGTATGAAACGAGTATCTTCTCATTCCGCCCGAAGAGCAAACAATAAAAAAGACAAAAGGTGTCACCCTGCCTTTTGTTTTGCAATGTATTATTATTTAGCTTCTAGCTTATCTACACGCTGATCTTTTTTCAGTCACGCCCATAAGACATCATGGAATTCAGGGAGTTGGCCAGAAAGTAAGTAAATGACTACAGCTGACTCAATGTGTAAATCAGGACAGAATTGGATCTTTAAATCTTTTGGTACACTTGCAGTAGCAAACCAAACCAAACTTCCCTGAATAACAAGTCAGGACTCCTCCAGTGTTTCATGTGGCTAAAACAATTTCCCCCTGTTCTCTTTACACTCAAGGTTAGTGGATTACCAACTCCAGACTTAAGCTGGCAACTTAATGGCAGACCAATTCGCCCTGACAGCTCTCACAAAATGCTGGTGCGTGAGAATGGGGTGCACTCCTTGATCATAGAACCGGTCACATCCAGAGATGCCGGAATCTACACGTGCATTGCCAGCAATCGGGCTGGGGAAAATTCATTCAGCCTGGAGCTCACTGTTGCAGGTAACAAACATCTTTGCACAAAGCTGTCAGACTGAGCACTGCCAGGACAGCATGAATAAGGGAAACGTGAATGATGTCAAATGACATATTGAGGAGTGGAGGGTAAGAAAAGGAAACCTGGCAGTAACAGAAGTATGGGATATTTATAGGTGAGCTAGTCACGTTATGTTGTGGCATAAATTGACTGGCATGTAATGTCTGTGCACAGTTAAGAAAAGGGGGCTGCTGGCCTTGAGGCCACAAGCCAGACTATTTCCCTGGATGTTTCTTTGTAATGACAATCTGTGCAGACCCACATCTACCCCTGGGCACCCGGTGGGAATGCCTTGTGCATTTCACAGCACATCAGACTAATGCCACTGCAGACTTCTGGTGCAGCAGTTCCTTCTTCAGTTAAAAGTTCATGCTTTTGTGGAATATGGGAGAGCACTTTTTACCAAGCATAGTGCAACCAGTTTATCTAGTTGTCATGCTCTAAATTTCAATTATTTTAGGAAAGAATCAGCTTTTTAGTACTCAACTTTTCCCCCTATTACAACAATGATGGGACTGTTTTCTTCAGAGGAACCAGGACTGAACTTCATGACTCATGAAGACAACACTTATGTTTCCTGCCACTTAGGTCTTTCAGAATTGTTTTTAGTACGCTGCTGAAAGAAAGGCTGTGTTTTCATAGACAAATGTCACATAACTGCAATCTTTATTTTCACAGCTAAGGAAGTACAAAAAGCACCTGTATTTATAGAGAAGCTACAAAACACAGGTGTGACTGAGGGATTCCCAGTGCGACTGGAGTGTCGAATCTCAGGGGAGCCATCTCCTCAGATATTTTGGAAGAAAGAGAATGAGTCACTCACATACAACACTGACCGAGTGAGGTTAGACTGACTTAGAATAATCTCCCCATATGTAATTCAACGATGATCTATCCTGTAAAACAAATAAAAATCTAAAAGGTCACATGAACAGTTCGTGTAAAGGGCATCTCATAAATATTAACTAGTGATTGTAGTAATTTACAATATTTACTCTAACTTGCAGCCAGCCTGATGGCTGAACCAGAAATAAAATGTTACTTGTTCTCCATCATTAGACTTACACAATTACCTTTGCACTCTAAGCAAGAGGAGAACTAGTTTTCCTGAATCAAGACTACAGAAATTTGCTAGTGAAAATCAAGGTTCCAAAGGAACGCTCTGTGCTTTTCAGCAGAAACTCTGATTCATAGTTCTGCTGTACAGTTAAGCAACTAAGATTCAGTATTTTGTATTTTAAAATCTTCCTCGAGTTTCTTTATCCTTTCCACAAAAAATCTGGGTAAGATCTGGTGTTCCTGCTACTCCAGATGTCCTAATCCATAATTGTGAAAGAAAAGTCACTTCATGTGTTTTTTCTTCTTAGTTTTTAATACAGGATATTAAACTGCCAAATTGTCAAGCATACTCGAGGTTTTATTTTCTACTTGCTAATTTCAGAGGAAGTTCCATTTTAATTAAAACTTTAATTAAAGTTAGACTATAATCAATCTGTAACTAAGATGGGGTTGGTTTATAATGCCATTTTAAAATAGCCTACACTGGTTTGTGATTAAAATAGTAATTTTCTACTTTTCTTTCACTTAGCATGCACCAGGATAACTATGGCTACATTTGCCTGCTTATTCAGGGAGCTACAAAGGAGGATGCTGGCTGGTACACTGTTTCAGCTAAGAATGAGGCTGGGATTGTGTCTTGCACTGCCAGGCTGGATGTTTATAGTAAGTGACTTCAATTTTCATGATCATATTAATCCCCCCAAAAGCAACAGTTTTGTAAGTTTTGGGTTGTTCACAGAATGGTTTACATTGGTCTCTCTTTCTTTTGTTTATAGTTTCTCCTCAATAGTAAACATCCACTTCAAGACAACAAATGCTCTGTCAAAGTATATTTCACCATCTTTCAGACACCTAAAGCAAAACAAGCTGCATGCTTTCTGTTTTTGCGTAGTACATTAAATATAGCTAATTAACAATAGATAACAGCATGATCATATGATTTTTGTGGATCATTATTACTATTGTTTTGCTGGCACTTCCCTAACCTTTTGTATTCTTTTGTACATTAGTCTGTAATACACCTGTGACAGCTAGTAGATGTTTTTACAGCTTTCTGCTTGATTACTCAGTTTGTTCCAAAGCAGCCCCATACATAGTGAGTGTTTTCTTGAAGAAGTATCTCTTACCAGTCTCATAGCAAGAATTAAGGGGGAGGGGGAAGGGGAGGTTTCTGGGGTGGTGCAGGAAGTGGGAATTGTGAATAAGAGATTTGGCTCAGCATTCTTCAGCATACATGGGGTGGCAATGGCAGGCAGATTATTTCCTTTTATATGCAACAACTAACCCTAGAACAGGCCTGTTATATAACAGAAGTGCACAGAAACAACCTCCTTGCTATCACCCTTCTCAGTGGCACAAGGAAATGTAGAAAACATTGCCAAAAAGTAACACAGACTGTTGTGTTTACTTACCACATTTGAAGGTGAAACTAGATGCTGAGAAAAAAAAAAAAACACACCACCAAGAAATTAAACAAATTTACCTGTGATATAATGGTTTTCTGTTTCTCAGAAATTACCAACTCCTTCACAAAGGGTTGACTGACCATCTGGCACACTTAGGTGCACAGCTCAGGAAGGCTAACACTTTTTCTTTCCTTTTTAATCTACAGCTCAGTGGCAACAACCCCCTCAGCAGACCAAGCCAAAGAAGGTGCGGCCCTCAGCCAGCCGATACGCTGCTCTCTGTGACCAAGGACTAGACATCAAAGCAGCTTTCCAGCCCGAGGCAAACCCAGTCCACCTGACAATGCAGCCTGGCCTGGTAGAGAGCGATGATCTGTAGATTCAGCTGCCGCTTCCATCGTTTTCTTTCAAAGCAGAAACACTGAAAGCCATTGCCTTGACCAATGATACTCCTATGTCACTTTATGCAAGGGCAGACACCTTCATGTACAAAAGATAAACAACAAACACAGTAACCATATATTCCTTATTCATTATACCAAATTAGAAGAATAGATAGATTATTAATAGAAATGTACACATTGCACAACAAATCACACTCACCAGTTCCTTAACCTATGTTGCTTCATAATCCTTTTCATAGAGGCCAAAATGCATCAGAGAGAAAGATTCTTCACTACATACTTTCATAAGCAGTAAGTAGATGCTACACAATCTTAACGGTGCAAGATGTTTTCTTCAAGGGTTATCAACAGTTCTAAAATGGCTACACATTCTGACAGCTACGATGAACAAGTGCAATATTATAAGAAAAAAACAGGAAGGGACAAGGAAAAGAAATGTAAGCAAATGCTGTATCTCTGCAAACTGCTTTCTATTCCACAGTGAAAGAAAATCTTCTTTCAGTGCTGTTAGTATGGACATCAACACCTTAACTTTCAATTCATTTGTGTTGTTTCTTTTTGCTGTCTCAGAGGAGGCTTATTTACAAACATACAGCAATGCAGTCTGAGCAGAAGTAATTTTACTTCTGCAGCACAACGAAGGAAAGTTGACACACAGTAACAATCTGCTCCAGATTACACATTAGTAACTAGATGGGAAGAAATGCTGATAGTATAAACCACTGCAGTGAGTTACTGCAAGGGGTGGGAGGGGAACTGGGCAAGAGGTTGGAACTCTCTGGATTTCCAGACAGTAGTGTGTAACCTTGTAATACTCCCATTCAGGATTCTGAAATTCAAAGGTGAGCTGAAAACTAGGGAAGTGTATGTATGGGATGTTTGACTGTTTAAAGCTTGTGTAATATGTATGAGGATTTTAGAAATGTATAGTAAGTGAAAAATGGGTTGAAACTGCAATACGGATTCAAGTGATAAATATACACCACAGGTGACAGGTTTGCAAATCTGAGGAAGTAACAATAAAGATAGGCAAAAAAATCCAATTTGCTTTTTGATTTTTCTTCTTAACATGTCTCTGGTAGATTTTAATTTTTCCTTCTCCTGACTGCAGGCAAATGTCAGCTCTTTTGAAGGGCAGAGTCTGTGCACCATAGGTGAAAAGCCTGAAGGCTACTTACAGAATGCAAGGCAAATGCACTTGGAAGTGGAGCCCCACTTAAGTCACACCTGACTAGGTAGTTTTAAATTAGAACCAAATGAATTTCAGTTGAAGGGGAGGGAAGGAGAATGGATGGAAGACGTGCTAGGCCTGACAAGGAAAATTAGTGTTTGATGGTACGAGCTACAATACTTTGTTAGGAAAGGAAAACACTGTATTCCTTATATGAAGCACATATATGGTATCTTTATTTATAATAAAAGTGTTGAAATCTTTTATCTCAGTTCATTTATTCAGAAGTCCTGTACTTAGGGGTTTGTTTGTTGTTTTTTTTTTTTAATTTTGTAATTGTGTACACCATATATTGCATTACTGCTATACGTGTATTGCTTTGTAAGTACACAAAGTTTGTTTTGTTTTTTAGTGACTAATAAACTTTAGCACAAGGTAGTACTATTCTGGTGCAGGATATGACTAGTACTGGAGATGGTTAATCTAGATTAACATCACAGTCTGTCAGGTGGGAATAATCCGATTTTATTCTAGAAGTATGTCATATCTTTGCCAAATTTTCCTCAACTGTGACATGCTAATTTACTTTTTTGTTTAGCTTCACTAGCATATTTTGCCACCTTTTATTTGTATTTATAAATATGTATTATCATTACTTTGGACTGTTGTGCTGATATAATGTGGGTTTAACATCAATAAATATTACACAAATAGAAAGTTTTCCTTCTGGTAAAGATTAATAATTGTTTTGGTACAAGCATTCAAGCGTAAGATTTGGAAATTTTAAATATTATGAATACAGGTTAAATGAGGCTTATATGCAGCATCTAAAAACTACTGGAATTTATCAGAATAGTCTGCTTGTGGCCTGGAAGCTTGTTTGAACAGAACAGAGGAACATTACTCATAAATTCTGAGAAACTTTTGCCAACTAGAAGAACTGGAAGGTACTTTTTTTTTTTTTAATAGGTTAGAAAATACGCAGGTCTGTTTTGTATTTCTAATAATTGCAATATGTCATCACTTACAAATGATTCTGTAAAAGGCATGGTCTGAGCACTGTTAAATTAATTTAAGAGCCTGATAACAAGACAATACCATTTTTTAATATACATATATACATTTATAGTCAGATTTACTTACATAATCCTGACTGTTAACTAGTTTCTCCTTATTTTTTCAATGTGAAGACACCAGGAAAGATGCAAGATTATCCTTTGCGGGGGGGAGTTACCTTTCAAGCATTGATCACTACAAACAGGCTTATGTCAGGAATTAAGTGAGCACTGACATTAATGGTGATACTGCAACTGAAGTCACTGGAGCTGTATCTGCTCAAGTACGTTTGGCTTTGGTTTGGGGACTAAAAAACTGAGACTACTTTTTGAGCAGATGAGGTCATCATCACTTTTTGCCTCTGTATATATGCACAGACACACTTAAGTAGTAAATCACATCTCTAAGCAGCAACATTGTTTTTATGAAAACATTCAGCTGTGCTGTTACTTAGTTACTGGGACTGTTTGGGCTTACAAAGTCAGAGATAGAAGAAGCCTGGCACGAGCAAATTAACTTCTCAAGCCAAAAAGCAAAAATTCTTGGAAGCATCAAAGTAACTTGCAGAAGTTTAATCTTCCACATAGTCCAAAGATAGATAGTGTGACCTGAGAGTGTAATTTTGTCATTTTTTAAGGCTATAAAAAGGAGCCTTAACTTTTTGCAAGACTTCCAGTTCAGGTATGGGAAGACTTCAAATTATTTAGGAAGCTGATCAGTCCAAGCACATTCATAGCAATCAGAGACTCAATGCAACAACAATCAGGATGACAACAGAAACCTCTGTCAAGAATACCAACAGTGAGGTGCAAAATTCCACATGCATGAAGGTTGTTCCAGCTGCTGGTGTACCTTAGGACACAGTGCCTTTACCCTACAGCTTTAAGGCAACAGCAACAATTAGTTAACATGCACAATTTGCTTCCATCACAGCTACTGGCGGTTGGGGATCAAAACCAGTCCAACTTGAAACCCCAGCTTATAAATTACTATTTCTTTCTGTATCACCACTTTCAAAATCTATTTTAATTCATTTAGGGTGTATGCTAAGCAATGCCTTGATCCCCCACATCTGCACTGCTACATCCTCACCTCTGCAAGTAGCCCAAACAGATTTCATGTGTAAGTACTTCATGAACTCACATTATCCAACATGCCATGATGCTGAGGGGAAGAGCTTCATGCTCTGACTGCATGACCCAGCTGCCAAACCCACTGTGCACTACAGAGAAACTCATGTGTGGACTAGAAATGCCTGCTTGGATTATGCATGTTGGCTAATTCCCTCCCTCACCCTTCAAAAGTACATGCAAGGGTAGAATTTACTGACATTTATCTCATTCTCCTGAACTAAGAGAAACAGCCTTCCCTCCTGCACAGATTTTCTGTTTGAACAGAAATATGAGCACATAAAACACATCAGGCAGATGGAAACACAGTTCCTGCCCCAAGGAATTTACAATGTATTCCAGACAGCACACAGTATTCTTCCACTTGTCTTAAAGCCTGCAACTCTAAATTAAGTCACTCTGCATTCTCTAACAGAAGTGAGTAAAGCATAAAATTATCTAATACTGCCTTGCACCTCTACTAAAAATGTGTTTGGAACATAATGCTCAGTAACGTCTCAAGCAAAAAAGCCAGACAATGAGCAGCAGTACCTGTACAGCAATGATTTCAGCAGCCATACACATGGAGACAAACTCCAGTTCAACACGACCTAGAAGGAGAAATTTTGAGCTTTATAAAACAACTGCAGTGTAACAGGTAACCCTGGTGACTGGCCAAGTCTTGTAACTGCTATCACTTTATAGTTCTGTAGTAGCATAAATGGTCCAGAAACAGCTGCAGAACAAGAAGGCAGAAATAAATAACAGTACATGGGCAGTGCACAGAATGATTACAAGAGTTACAGAAGGAGCTCTACAAATCTCATCACACCGAATGGACCATGGTAGGACTTTTCTCCTGTGTGTTTAACAATACAGTTTCAGGGAAACATATTGTCAAGCTTTTTTGGACAACTCTTGGCCCAGACATCACAGAGTCTTTGTAGAGAACTGAGGGTACAAAACCCAGACTGCCAAACAGGACCTTTCTGAACTACTGCAAAAGGTGCTGAAAATAAGACGAGACTTTCTATGCAACAGGCAACGCACCTGTAAACTACTGCAAATTAAGGACATCTCCATGTTGGTGTCCTGAAAATTATGGTGAACTATAAAATTACAGCTGTTCTCTGTTCTATATATGCATCCCAACAACAGAGCTACAAGAGTCTGCAAAGAATGGATTCAGTTCCAATCTGCTGCTGGCAGGGACAATTCACCATCAAAAATCATACATGACATCTAAACAAAACACAAGAAATTACTGTATTTCTTCTTTTCTCTGAAGTTGCAGGAAATTTTCAGTAGAGATTTGCCAACTATCTGAAAAAGTAGGATAAAAGGTCATATTGAGAGGAGCAGAATTAAAACAGTGCAACTGAGGGCTTTTAACAGGTCATTAGCATCCAGGTGTTGACAGTACAGCCTCCAGCACAGAGCTGGAACATGTAGTTTAGTGCATTCAGCATTAGAAATACCAAGCTGGGAAATCTGCAAGTTAGAATTCACAAAACATCAAACTGCTTCACTAACACACTTTAGCAATACCATATAATCAGTTACCAAATAAACATATTTGCAGTTGTTCTTAATCAAATTAATCAAATTCATGCAGCAATTTCAAACCCATCAGCACACTACACATGCAAGGGCACCTCAGTACCATCAGCCAGCAGCCTGGGAAATGCTGAGGAGCATCCACACAACTCCATTTGTTCATTCAGCGACATGTGCCCCCCACACTCCCACTGTCACTGCCCTAATGTGTGTGTAATGATACCAAGTAAGCTTTG
This sequence comes from Hylia prasina, assembly GCA_013397195.1. Taxonomy (NCBI): domain Eukaryota; kingdom Metazoa; phylum Chordata; class Aves; order Passeriformes; family Sylviidae; genus Hylia; species Hylia prasina. The sequence continues at coordinate 622,060 of VYXD01010641.1, read as the reverse complement.
GTGGCTTTTACCTGGGTGTTGTCTCACTGCATTTCATACCAACATACTCAAAGTGGCAATTTTGTTACATACAATGAACAAAACATATCCCAGACCTTAACAGATATGTGCTTTTACCATAAAAAATAAAGATAAAACTACCAGAATAGTTGTGATTATAGTCATGCTGATCCAAAGATGTCTGGCAAGGTACAGGTAGCATTTTTTACTAACAGACATATCTACAGCAGAAAGGAGCCCATGTGTATGTGAAAATTAAATATAACTTGAGACTTAGCAGAATTCTTACTTCTTCATGCACTAAGCACACCCAATGACTTCTCTCCACAACCACACTTGACCTGCCTTTTCAAACACTGATTAACTGAATCAAGTGGGTGCACCTGGCCTTGAAGAGTTCATTTTTCATTTGCTTTACTTAAACGAACTACACTGTTCATCCAGAAAAAAAGTCACTTAATTGCAACAGGCAATTTACATTCCAGGGTCATGCAATACAACCTCACACCGTGCAACACATCAAAGTAGGAAAATTTGTCTTACAGCAATAAATAATCATTACAATGTATGTTTTAACTGTAGGTAATAAAGTAACAAAGAGATTTGGCAGGCTTTCTATCCAAATTTCACTGATCTAAGCAGGAAATCCTTTCCATCTTTAAAAGTCATGCCTTACAACCCCCAGCAGCTCTGGATATATGGAATTGGATTTTACAAAACCAGTAGTAACAGGGATGCCAGCCATCAGCTTTGCATCTACACAGGCAACTTCACTTCCCTAAAATAATACAGGTTTACTCACCAAGTCATTGCCAATACAATAATGCCTTAGGATAGACTGCCCTCAGGAGGCCACAGTGAAACCTCTTCATGGGATACAACCCGAACTCACTCAGCCTGCACCAACTCAGCCAACATTATATACATGTTACCACCGTCTGCAAAAGCTGTTCCCCACCAGAGCTCCTCCACACAGCTGCATTATGTTAAAAAATCCCAAACCAAAACCACCTCATGAACATTTTATTTGTCCTGCTACAAACTTTTACTGACAATAATCACAGAATCATAGATGGCTTGGGTTAGAAGGAACCCTAAAGATTATCTAGTTCAAGCCCTCTGCCATGGGCAGGGACACCTCCCAGTAGACCAAGTTGCTCAGAGCCCCATCTAGCCAGCAATTGCAAAAGATATCTCAAGAGCAAGACAAGACTGTTAGAGAGTGAGTTCACTACAGCAAATTCTAAGTTACAAACATAGTTCTTTAGAGAATAGCAGAAGTAAGGTTCCAATGACCCACCTAGTAAAAAAGATGAAAAAGAGTAATCACTCATCTTCCCAAACATTACAACAATACAGAGAAGACATACAAAAAAAATAACTTTCTAGGTCTACAATGTGCTTCAAACCCCAGAACATGCAGATCACACTACCTTATGAACTTTGAACTGAATCAAAGCCAACAGAAGAACAATTTTAGGTTTTCTAACTTGGCAGTGACAAGGCAGTCACAGAAATGAGTAAATACATCAGTACACAACCTTGTTTTAGCAAGGATATACTCTCTGAAGCAGGAAACCAGCTGAGTAAAACCTCAAAGCAATAATTATGGGTGAGTCAGAAAGAGGGTTGCTGTATAAGAGGACTGCATGCTGAATTAGATGACAGCTGCAAATGCCTTGATAGCCTCTTTAGAAATTCTATGGTGGTAGTGAAAGGCCATGTAGAAACCAGGGACATGGGGTGGAGCAAGAGAAAAGATCTGGAAGAAAACACAGAGTAAGTTAAATACCAGACTTAAACTGCAGCCTTCTTTAAATGCTCCCAAAACTAAGTGGATGAAGTGAGGTTTCAATGCAAGCCTGAAAAAACAGTTGAAGGAAGAGGACTACAGATTCTTTAGAAACTGCAGAAACATGAAGTAGTGGGAATCATAAAATAATCAATTCTTAAAGAGAAATAAAAGGCCAAAAGATGTTGATATATAAGAGACTCTAGGAGAGTTTCAAGCAACATAGCGGGTGAAGAAACATCAGATGGGTAAGAGCACATTCTCCCACTTTCATTAGGAATGGAATCACAGAAACTATGTATGTCTAATAAGATAGTGGACTGAAGTGTTCAAAATTTGATTGAGAAATGATTGTAAGTAATTTGTGCATGTCAAGTGCACAGTCTGATTCACAAAGAGCCATGTACAAGAAACCCCCAAACATTAATATACAGCTTGGCATAAATGCCAGCAGCACAAAATGCAAAGCCCAAATCTCTGCTTTTAATCAAGGACAGTGCCATAACAGACATACTAGAAATACGATGGAAGTAAGATAAAAAAGTAAGATATTGATTTAAAATATATAGAAGAGTCATAAAAGTAAACATCAACACATTAAATCATAAAATCAAATACTGAATTTCCAAACCTAGCAAGGTAAACTCTGTTATGGACAACATTGGTACCCACACCATTAAGATGGTGGCCATAGCTATGACATCTGAGACATCCAAGCCAGCAATGTAACTGTGATGACAGACAGCAATCATGAGTACGTTGGATAAATGTCACACTGAAGAGGCCAAGATCACTTTTTCAATATATTCTTTTCCATGCAGCTGATCAGGGGCACCCAACTCTGGCTGTGGTCACCCTGACCATACAAGGCCTGAGAAAATGCTACTTTCAAATAGTGATTTTTTTAATGGTGACTTTTATTTCTGCAAGTTTATTGACCAAGTTTATTAATAAAGACAGAAGTCCACAACCACAGACTTCCACAAAAAAGAAGCAATATATAATAAGAAAATATTAAAATGAAGCCAAAAAGACAGGTCAAAATTAAGATGCAGTGCCCAATGACAACGCAAAGATTGAATGTAATAAACTTCAGTACAATGACTTTAAATACATACATCAAATTAAACTTATTTTTGTGGGGAGGGGGAAGCTTCTAGAATTTAAACACCAACCTTTGTAAAAACAGCAGTCTAGCCTTAGGAGACAAATGGAATCAGTCACTGAATAACATTTACAGTCAGATCAGAGTGCAGAGGAATAATTTTCAAAAGCCTTGACAGTGACCAGCACCTCAGGAACAGGAGCCATACCTGAAGAAGGCAGGCAGATCATCAAAGTAAAAAGCAAAGTGGTCAGGGAAGGAAAGACCACTGAGGTAAAAAAACCCCCCAGATTCTGAACAAATCCCTATGATCAGTTTTTGGTACCATGCAGGAACTTCTTGAAGGTTTTAGTCCTCAGGGCAAAACATCAGGAGAGGTTACAGAGCAAAGAGGGGCAAATGGAGGAAGATGGGGACTATCCCTCCCCACTTCAAAAAGAAACCAAGTAACTGCAATGTGAAACTTCTGAGTGAAACTTGCCTCATTATCAAGTGACTGGAAGCTGGCAAAAGTGACAGCAAGTTTTTGTGATTTTAGTGGGTGGAAGGACCACTTGTTTCTTAAGAAGAGATTCCAGAGGGATCCAGGGAACTAAAAATTAATTATATTATTCTATACATAGCAAAGTGCCAGAAACTCTTCTAAAGCCAAGAAAGCAAGGATAAACATATACAGTTGCTTTTGCAAAGGAAAGTCATGTTTGATAAACATTTTAGAGTTCTTCTGAAGAAGTTAAAAGAGATGAGAGTACGGAGATCTAACAATGGTGCATGCTTGAAATTCTGAAAGGCATCTGACACATTCCCTTGCCAAAAACTATTAAAGATGCTGTGCTGCCAAAAGAAGTTGTCATATCAGTAAATTGTTTAAAGATAGAAGACAAAGGGCATGAATCAGCAGTTGTTCTTTCCTAAGGATGTGCAGTGCCAACAGAATACCTTTCTCTGTTGGGGCAGGCAAAGTACAACCTATTTCTAAGGGTTCTGAAACAGCAGTTTCTGAATGCTACAGTGTATTCCAGTAACACTGAGTTACTCAAAGTAACAACGGGATTAAGGAATTAAAAAACTGCAGAACCATATGGCTGAGGAAATTGGTGTTCAAACCAGCAAACTAAACTGTTTGTAGATACTTGAGAACAATTCATGCTGAAAAAAATACAAAAATTCAGACTTTTGTACATATATATGGAAATGGTCTCCAAGTTGACCATTAACTATTCAGGACTGAGTTATTGTTCTGAAAATATAAGTGCAAAGGTTAGGAAAAAGCAAAACACTTAGGCATCATTTTTGGAAACAATATAAACCAAAACATAAAACAATTGAATTTTTTTAAAATAGATCCACAGTGCATTCTGCAAGTTCTACCTGTTGCTCCTTCCTTGAGAAACTGGAGAAGTAAAGCCAAGTTCAACAAAGGCAATTAAAGATACAAAAGAGCTCTCCAGCAACAAACAATTTAAAAAAAGATGACTCTTCAGTACAAAACAGACACAACTAAGGCAGGCAGGATAAGACAGAGGTCTACAAATTCAAAAGCAAAAGAGAAAGAGCACCAGAGGGCAGTTTTTAATGCCTGCAGGCTTCAACCAGAGCTACCCATTGGTGCGTTCAAACATCTCAGTCAAAAACTGCTGGAGGTACCAAAGTCTTCTAAGGAGACACACACCTGATCTGTCACCCACCCTGCGCATTCCCTACTTCCTCTGTCTGAGACATCACACCAGGCCAGACAGGATCATGTTAATCAGTTTTCAGTTCCAATTTACCAGTTCAAAGAGGGAAAAAAGCTTTTTAAAAGTATGATTTAAAGCTACCAACACTTCAGTCTGGCCCTATGGCAACAGCAAAAAAATAGTATATACTGGAACTTTAAAGGAATTACTCTGTAGTATGCTGAGATTCTTCTGACAGCATTATTTCAGGTTTTAATTGCAAATTTAAACTAAAAATTCCACTGCTAATAACTTATTTAACAGCTCCCTTACAAAAAAAAA